>UXGC01000278.1:0-177113 GCA_900480045.1 Eurytoma adleriae | reverse complement strand
TCAACCTAAACATGAAGCCCGATACCTTTAGTTTGATCTCATAGGCCTTTATTTAGTAGATATAGCTTGATTTGTTACCACTGATAAAGTATAGGTACGGTAGCGAGCAAGAGTGACCTTCAAAAAACGCATAATTAAATCGCGAAAAAGGCGAGAGAGAAGTGAGAGGCCGAAAAAATCTAGTACCTGGATTTTTACCTATTTCGTACGAGAGCTGTTTGCGTAATCTAGTAGTAAGTAGTTTATTGGGATTTTTCCTGGCACAAGCTGCTCGAAGGTTCGTTAAATATGGACGAATCGATTACAAGTACATTTTGGACGTACGTACAAAAAACGCTTTAAAGTGAATCAGCGAGAAAGAGACTCCGACTTAGGAAAACCAGTATCTTTTTTTGCTTTTTTCTTGTTAACTCTCTTGCGAAAAGCGTAGACGAATAAGATTTTTTTTATCGAATTGATCAAGTTTATCCAATTACAATTGCGATTTTTAAACACCTTATTTTGAATTTTTTAATTGTAACATATTTATTCAATTTTAAATTATAAACAAATTGTCAAAAATTGCGATTGAATAAATGAGGCATTTACAGTTTTGGGAGACAAAGCAGCAAAGAAAGAGTAAATAAAATAAAAAGTAAATAATGTTTAACGTACATTGCCCTTATATTTTACTAGTTATTTACCTCGTGCGAAACTCTTCAAATTGCCCTCTTTTATCAAGTTTGTTTAGCTTAATTGAACAAGAATTACAAATATTCAATTTTTATGAATCAATGACCTTTTTTTATTCTTTCTATTCATTCTATTCATTTGTTTATTAAAAGTTTTTCTTGCGACCTTCGAGATATTATGTTGATGAGGGTTATTTTAATAGACGTGGATGTCCTGTCTTTACACTTGTTTAGATACATGATGTATTACTAGGTACCGTCTAATTGCCATTAGGCAAGCCAATAGCTATGATTCTTTTGAAAAAATGCAAATTGACATTATACGTTAGACTGTAAAAATGTCGTCTGCTGTCGAGGAAGTTTGTACAGTACCTTGATTAGCTTTGCCGCCCAATATGTCCGATATTAGCATCCGTACTTCTGAATAACTTAAGCCCCATGGCCCATAAGAAAAAAATTTGAGACACGTAGAATTTAAGTCTCTGTCTAAAGAGCTAATGAAGGAATTGTTCTGTTGTAGGTGACGCCTAAATCGGACAGAATGAGGAGCACCAGGCAGACTCGCTTCCGCGACTCCGACTGATCCTTCTGAAGGCGGATTCGACGACGCGTGGAGGCGATGTCGAGGAGAGCGCGCGGATGCTCGCCACCGTCACCAGGTCGCCGTCGTCGTCGTTGTGACCAACAGAATCAACAGAATCAGCAGAAGCAACAGCCGCAACAGCCACAACGGCTGCGCTAACTTATCGCAGCTCGCGTTCGAGCGACCTTGGACGGTTCACTCCCCTCCCGTGCCCCGCCCCTCAAGGTTACGCGTGTCGCGCCGAAAAGAAACAAGGGGGGACAAACTCTCGTTTTCTCCTGCGCTCGCAAAGCGTCTCTTCGATTCTTACCGCTCGCCCTTCAAGGAGGGGAGGCGGCGGCGGCGGTTTCGCGTCTCCTCTTTACACTCATAATCGTGCGGGGGTGTGCCTGAATTTCGGAGATTCATGAGGTGAATTCGCTGTAATATGGCTTTCATGATGAAGAAGAAAAAGTATAAATTCTCAGTTGAGGTTGGCCTCGAGGAACTGACCGCGGTGCCTTTCGTCAGCGCTGTGCTCTTCGCCAAGCTCAGGCTGCTCGATGGTTCTTTCATCGATAATTCCACGAGGTAAGCTTTTTCTCCTATCATATTTACACACTCGTATAATATTTTCATTTTCAATTGATAAGTTCTTGAATAGTAGTATAATTCGGCAGTTATGTGTTGGAATTCCAGATGATCTAACTTTTATTTGCAATTACTAAACACGAGATACCATACATACGTTCCACGCGTTTAGGAGGTTTCAGAGCCACTTTAAGTCACCTGATAACCCGTATCACCCACTTCTCACTTATTTAAATTCATTTTAATTTCAAACTAAATTTATATAAATCATATTTCAAAGTTTACTTACACTCTCTTCCTGGTGCTTTGATTGACAATATTGTTTAGATTCGATGCATTGGACACTTTTTCCCACTGTGCATATAAAGGGGGGGTTTTACTCCTTAAGGGTGGGAACAAAGGTACAAATTTCTCACTGTGTGAAAAAAACTATCGTATATGGATCAAGGGAATATGCGATCCGAAATGTCTTCACATTTAAAGAAAATTATTTTATTTAGTTTGATACTATAAGTAGTAAAAATATAAACCTTGGAGTTTTACTTTCATACTTTTATTACATTACATTTGTTCTTTCTGTCTAAATTGCAATTCATAGCCTTTTGTAGAAATAGTTGATTATGCACCTAGGGAGTAAAAGTAAAGAATGTCGCAGATCGCATGTAATTGTCCATGCGATCTGAGACGTTCTTTACTTACTCCCGTGGTACATATACTACTTTTTTTGCACGAGGGGCGTAAAATGTGTACCTTGGTTACCGCCCACTTTTATTGTAAAATGCGCACTTTACGCCCCGTATGTAAAAAATATTAATATTCACACTATCTAGAATTTTTTTAATAATACTTTTTATTACGAGTAAGCCAATTCTTTAAATTTTTTATGATTAACTAAATTTTAAATTCACTCATTGCGCAATGAAAGCATTTAGATGACCTATAATTGTTAGACATATTAAATTCATATGCCTTTACTTGGTACTAAGAAATATTTTCAGTTTTTTTGACATTTTACAATAATTATACAACGAATTCGTTTGTTGTATTCAGTAACAACTTGATCTGCAGCTACTTTCTTCTTTCACGATTCATAAATGTGAATTGTACTGCTTGCTAATCAGATTGGCAATCAATTTGGAGCCCCGACAATCGCAGCAGTCCGGCTTCATCGAAACAGAGCTATCCATTGTCGTATGCATTGTGTCGTCTATTATTGTCACTCGAACGCCTTCGCGTCCCGCAAGGTTCCCGACTTTTTTTATTTTATCGCGACGAATAAAGAAGGGCCATCGAGCCGGGACGTATCGGTCGTTCGCCATTACAATCTCGAGAACCAAAGAAAAAACAAAGATAAATGAGCCAGACAATGAACATAATTAAATACGAGATTCGCGCGATCGTTAATTAATTCTAATTAGTGGTTGAACGCGTCGACGGCCGTACGCATAGGCACCTACGAGGCGCTGGAGGAAAAAATAAAAGAAAGACCATGGCTTCGCCAGGGCTTTTCACCTGGAAAGGTTCAAGGCCTGAACTGTAGTTATTTTTTTCCTCTCGTTCTCTTCTTTCAGCCTATCGCGCCTCGTCACGTTCGTTAGGCATGGCTGAGACACCGAGACGGGATTCAGTTATAACTGCAAGAAAAGAATGACGCCTTGCTCTCCAGTTTTTTCGTCGTTAATCGTTAAGGCGCCATGACCGAGCATCGCGTGTTGCACGGCGCGCTGCCTCCCGTTTACGTATACGAATGGAATATTTGTTTTTATTTCCTGCCCTACCGGGTGCTCGTATCATGATTTTTTTCGACAGATTATAAACTGAATATGTAACTGTCGTCAAAAATATTTTCTAGTATTCACAGATTGATTATATGAAACTCAAATTGCATTAAATTACTAATGTGAAATCGGCAGAATGCGATAGAAAAAAATTAGGAAGTATAACATTGCTACCCTTGGTGCATCTGCACTTGTGCTGCGACCGTACTAACACACCTCCGTCGCCTCGACCTTCGCGCAGGAGGCAGAGCGGGTGGCGAGGAGGTGCACACATCGCCCGCGCGGGGACGCGAAGCCTTCACCGCCCTCGGCAATGCTCGAGGCCCTATGAGCGACGCCTTGTCTAAGGCCCTGTGAAAGCAGCCTAATTTTATGATCGGAACTTCCGCCTTGCTTCGATCGCCTTCCAAGTTCTCCAGGAGGTTACTCGATGGTTTGGGCAAACTTTGCTCGTATTGGTAGCATTTCGTGAAGGTAACGATGAATTAACCTTTTAAAATGAACAATTAAAGGCCGTGACGAGTAAATCCATACTTTGGCAAGTGGCAGGAAGAACATTAAAGATAGCTTATGCATCGTCATCAAACGCCCACCATCGATTTTGCTTGTGAAGTTAGGCACTACTAAATTTAAACTTGACTCTGAAAGATATGGCCTCTGCCGCCCTGAAAGCGTACAATTCACAGCTCCGCGCACATCGGCACAAAATACGCGTCGACGAAAGCTCCGCCATTTTTTACCTTTATTGTATTTGGTTCCAGATCATCACCCTTATTATTTATTACGCTTTATTTTTATCAGAATGATGAATTTATCACGCGAAATAATATGGGTTATTTTCAATGCACCTGTCAGGATTGTTACCTATCAATTGACTGCAATCGTTTATTCGTAAGAAAGTATAGTATATAATCGCTTATTTTTAAGCTTAAATTTTTACCAATTTACATATTTGCTACAAGGCAGTAACAAAACACTACATTGTAATCAGGTCAGCGTACAAACTCGGTAAAAAGACAATTTTTCATCTAAAAATAAAATTCCTTCATTGTAGTCAAATAGCTGACCGGCGAAATTAAATATGCATTTAAAAGAATTTGGTTTTCTGCCAGAGTCAAGAGCAATATCAGTCAAAAGCTTTAATCATCATAAAAGATACTCGCTCTACAGTCAAGGTTTTATATCTATTAGTCCGTAACGATCACTTACTGTTATTGCCACCCTTGTGCGAAATCCCAGTAGAATTCCGTTAACAGAAAAACGCCGAAGAAGCGCGAGCGCCTCTCATTTTCCTCCTGCTGGTTTCTTCGCAATGTATTTTTGGCTCTTGAGTGTCACTTCCAAAGCTAGTTTGTGAAAACCGATCAAGTTTTTCCTTCATCATCAATTCGTCGAGCAAACTCAGTTCTTCTAAAATCTAAATCTCAAATTAACATCAAAAGATGTGATTTCAAAAGCAAAAAATCCCGTTAAAAATAAAAATCTAGAAGTAAACAAAGCGGATAGTTGATAATTATATCGCTTGCGTCATTTGAGGCTGGTCCGCCGAGCAAGCGCTGTATCGGGAAACTAAATAAACGCCCACTACGTAGTAAAACGGACGCGCGTATTCTAATATTTATGGGCGAGAAAAAGAAAACGTACTTGAACAAGCGTCTTGAGCAGTTTTCTTGCGAAGCCGTCTTGGGCCAGTTTCTGAGTTGCCATTTCACGAATGCAGAGCGCACAGCCGTGCGGTGAGAGTGAAATATTTCCAATCGTTTCACCGCTGTCACTTGATCTGGCCAGAATCCAGTGCCATCAGGGAGCAACCTTCTTTCTATTGCGAATTTCGAGGCGAATTTCCCATCTCCGCCTTGATCGGTTGCACGTGACAAGTTTCCATTACTTAATTTCTTATTTTTAGGTAGCTCAATTTTCGTCGCCTTGCGCTGAGCCTTTGCAAACGGATAAAAACAAATAAACCACCTGGATTTTCTGGTAGTACCGCTGCCGAGTTTCTCGGTAGAATACGACTAGAATTTTTCAAAATCAGCAGATTCTAGTCGAATTCTAATCTTCCGAGCAGAACTTATCGTACACTAATGAAAACAAATGATTACGGTCATTCACTGCGTCTACTACATCAGTCACCGTGTCGACAGAGAAGATGAAAGCACAACAGCAAATATTTATTCGAATGCGAAAGTCAAGTGTATATAGAAGTCAGCTGAGGGCGGTTGTGCGCGCCGCTGGCAAAGCAGAAGAGGCAAAGTCTAAGCGTCAGAGCAACGGAGGCGGTTACGTATCGGATCGTGCGCTCTCGAGTGCAAGCGATATCGGGAAGGCTTATCCGGCTTCACCGCCTCGCGTCCGTGACCGTACTCCGCGCTCGACAGATTAGACCGAAAGTGCACAGACATTGCGACGTCACTGCAGCCTCGACTCCTTTACGCTCGGGCCTTCCTGTTTTTCGTGCTCGGCTCCCAGCAGTTCTGATAAGATAGTCTACCATCATGCCGAAAAAATCGACTATCGCACACTATCGAAGTTGCGGGAATTCTTTTCCTATACAGGAATCACAAAAGCCTCGACAAAAGCTATAGCTTACCGGATTTTTTTATACGAATAAAAAGTACAAAGTTTTCAATTTATTATCTTTTTAAGTAACTTAAATAATCAAGTGTTCAGTACAAATGATAGATACAAAGAATAATCTTTTATTTTGTAAACAGATATTTTACAAATAAAAGATTATTCTTCCACAATTTCGTTACGGGCGTGCGGCGAATCGAAATTACTCCCAATGAGGAATCTCGGCAGGCGGACGCGCACCTCAAATCCTTGAGCACTTAAAACTCGCAAAAACGATCCAGGACCTACGCGAACGGGAATGCATTGTAATTGTATTCTTCTGAATTAGGCGCGACTGCTGGCGCGTCATGGGGAATTCGATGCGTTAACGTATATAATGGACAATGTCCTGTCCCTGCGCCACGACAGCATCTCGCTTGAGACTATCCTGCGGGAACGGGAGCGGGAGCGAGGCGAGAACCGGCGGATTCACTCGCGGCTTCATGCGCTGTGATGAGGAAACGCCCGATTACAAAAGCCGGCGTTGCGCCTCCTTGTTGAAGTGCGTATGCACGTATGTGAGTATATATGCACACGAAATGACGTCCTGCAAGCGAAATGAACCCGTTAGCGACTTTTCCAGTAAAGAAACGCGATAACCCACTTGCGGCTACCTTTTTCAAATTTATTTACAAAAAAGCTTTCAAAGACCGAATTTGAGCGAATAGCTGGTGAAATATGCCTTCTGCACTTCGGACAAATGCTCGCCCTTTTCACTCTCTTATTTATCTTTTATCACTCGTACAAGATCCACGTTCGTCTTTTTATTCATTTATTTAAAGGCAAAATATTTTACGAACATTTACATAGACTGCCAAGAACAATCGATGAGTTTCATCTCGTTCGACTTGAACCAGGTTCGTAACGTATCTTATATAGGGTGAAATGAAGAATAAGTGGGAGATTGGATTTGTGCTGTATTTCCTCAGCTGGAACCAGACGGAGCGCGGAGAGCAGCGGCGCGAGCGTCTGGCGATTACGCAACCTTTAAACGCTCCAAACGCTCGCTCAAATCAAGCACGCTCGCGAAAAACCGGTGCATGTCGTGTAAATACCTGTAGCGCGTGTGCGGTGAATTTCAAGGGTAGCCTTGTGCAATTCGACAATGACGATCGATCGCTAATAATGATCCTCATCGCTGCTTATCGCTCAAATCGCAAAAAAGCACTGGACTTTGTTTCTTGATAAACGGTGGCTGACTCTTATTTTATCACGATGATTTTTTATGCTCAGGAGCTGGGATCGTTCGTTTTTATCTACGAATGTACAAATAAAACTAAACGATAGAAAAAGGCTTTTCTCAATAAAATTCTCGCGCTTCAAAAGCATGTAGCTTCATCCGATGAATTTACAATAGACAATCAATGTGGCGACGGCATTGCTGGCGCTGCGATCCTTTTTTCAATAGGAGACAAAGGTAACTGTGAAAACATCGTCGTCTAAATCTAGCGCACTTTTCTCTCGTATAACTACGGCGTGACGAAAGCCACGTGTATTTTTGACGTTCGATCGACTAGCGTGTGAAGTTCTGAAAGGAGCATTCATATGTAACGAAGCTGCTCTTATTCATTCATGCGCGCTCGGATTCATCTTCTGAGCTGGGATAAGGAATAATCGCATGCAGCTTTCATGCACCCGTACTCCTAGGTAATTCAGTCAAATTTTATCTTTAATTTAAACACTTTTAGTTGGACAAATAAATTTTAAATCAAGTGCAATTGATAAATTCATCTTCTTTCTTTTGTTTTTTTAATGGAATAGTTAAAACTTGAAAAGATAATAAAGATATGTTGTGTAAAATTACTATATTTGGAGCTAACAATAAAACGCCGAAATTTTGTTTTTGAGGGAATCATAACATTCCCCGTTGGTATTGGTTCTACTTGGCCATTAGAGTCTTTTTGCACTCTTAAAATAGCCATGGAACGTTCGAGCCAATTAATCGAGCCTTTTACTCGACTAAACACGGAAATAAATTAATATTTTTTACGTGGAAAAATTTCATTTTTAATTAGAGCAGAAAAGGAATTAAATTAAGCAATTAAGTAATGGACAAATTTGAACTAGAATAACTAATTGAGAAGTTAGTGTCTAAACTAGCCTCTTTTTTTCATCATCTTCTCTTAAAATTGCAATAAAAACTTCACAGTTTCAAGTTGGAAGTAAAAAATATCACTCCTTTTGTTCTATGCTTTCATTTACACATTCTGTTCGATCATTGTTACTTTCAACCACTCTTTAATAATTAAAGATTTTCTCTTAAAAAGTATAATAGTTCTTTCTATTACTTAAATGCTAAGACAGATTACTATCCATCTATGTACGAGCTTCATGTGAACTTGCCATGCAATCTGAATACTTTCGAATTCTCATTGCGCCAACGGTGTAAATAACGTCGTAAAGTCTTTGTAATTTTATGGAAACCATTAATGGGATGTAAATGCTAGACGAAGAAATAATTGTGTGAATCCTTTGCAGTTTTCACTATTGAATTATTTACCAGTAGCATGTGCTGAATTTTGCCTTTTATGAGTCTTACTTTTCACGCATAATATTTTCAAAATTTCCATATTGAGGTTTATCAATTATGTTATAATAGTACTATTTAAATAAATGACTTTCGTTTCTTAAGTATTCTAAATACAGCCTTAATGCACACTCCAACGTAGTTATCAAATGAAATCGAATCATAAAATATGAATCAAATGAAATATCATAAAACGATCCAAAGACTCAAAACGAACTTTAACATGTTTTTAGAGAAACTTTATTATTACAAAGCTTCCTCTAGGAGGAAGCAAAATACGAGACCATGTAGATATCATCAGAAATTGCTGGCTAAAAATTGAATTTAAATTCATCTTCCGCTTGATCGCCTTTATCAGCTCACCAGCTGATCAAGGCGACGCGCGTCGAAGTCCCTATGAAAACGTCGGGGGCAACGACGCAACGAGAATATGCGTCTGAGATCCGCATGGCTGTATAAATTTTCCTTCGATTCTCGATGGCTCCCTCGGGCGGATAGCGACAGCAGAGGGAGCACAAATTCATTAATGCGCTAATAATTCGATGCGCGCGTCGGCTTGATCGTTCCACCATCGATCCCTTTTAAATTAAAAACTCGATAAGGTTTGAAGGCTTTGTGCAAATTTAGCAAAAAAAGTTTACACGAACCCAGAAAACGGGGCGAAAACTTCTCGTGTCACCAATATACGGATAGAAAACTCCCAAGTTAATGCTTATACGTTTACATAATTTATATTATAAATATTAAAATTTGTTATTAGCTGATCATATTTCCATAATATAGGTACACTATATTTATTAGTAAATTAAGATGCACTTGGAATAATAGACATTTCTACACGGGTGCGGAAGGTAGTTATATAACCCGAGCGCTAATTTTGAGGTTAGAGTGTTATAAATAAATTTTGTAGAAACTTTGTAATGTAAATTAAATTCGTATAGTAGTAGAATTTGAGATGAAAATTTAATTACAAAAACAGAGTTGAGGTTTACTGACCAAAAAAAATTTAAAAGTCAAGGTGTAATATTTTCTACCTAAATTGTTTTACTATTGAAAAATATACCCTGTGAAAACTAAGGAAAAAATTTGTAAAGTGAAAAAAGAGGGTGTGCGCCACCGACGATCAACTCTTGCACTCGTCCACCCGTGGCATCATGAACCTCTATTTCCAAAACAAACTCGCGGTGCAAGATGATTGTTATTGCGCAAGTGTGTGATTATTCGCAAATGAATTTTTATTGGCCACTTGAAGTAAAGTAAATAAAAATTGTAGAATCCGGGAGTTGCAGCATTACCAAAATGAATTTTCAAAGGGAAGTAAGATCGAACTCTGGCGAGCATTCCCGACTCTCATTCATGAAGTTTGAAGAAGCTGAGTAGAAAAAGAACGAGAAGCAGCAGCGAGCGTTAATCATACAGACGAGCGCATCCGACGGCCTTCGCGCGTTTATCCTTTTGGCTTCGGAGCACCCATCCCACCGTCTCCTCCGGCCGCCCATGGCCCAGACCTCGGCCCAGACAGAGCGACGGCGGAACCTCGACCCCGTTCAAGGTTTGGCACGAGGAAGTCACGAGGAATGGCGCATGACGCGAGTGCATCCGTACTCGGCCAGAGCACTCCCTCCCGGAGCGACTGAATGAGAGAGCGCTCAAAGGTCCGAGGGCGAGGAGCAAGCCAATGCGCAGACGGCTCAACGATTTGCGCAGGCTTCAAAGTACCAGCGAAAATTACTAGTTAATTACCAGTTAACCGGAGTTTTCATCGAAGCACAATTAGAAATATTAAATCGCATGCTCGCTCTAGATGGCGGGATAATATAGTAGATCAGCATATTCGTCGATCGAATATGGTTGGCATGGCAGTATGACTATACCGTAGCGCCACGAAGAAGAGGAGGAAGGAAAAGCAGGAGCAAGAATGGCGGGGCTCGGTAATTAGAATAATACTGCGGCGACAGGACTACAGGAGCGGATCCCATGCTAGTTCGCGACTCCGTATAATGGACGTAACTCGGGCTCGCTGCCAATCCTTTTCCTTATTCATCCTGGCTCGGATGAAATCTCTCGACCTTGACCCGCATAATTTGCACCGCGTATATACGCGCATATCGCACGCGTGCGTGCGCTCTCTTTCTCGTGCCCTATACTTCCGCTTGGCTCGAGGATGCATGAGGATGCTAATCTTTCAACTCATTCGTTATTTCTCTTTCGTTACCTCTGGGACCATTTGCTTTCCTTAGGCACCACCACGTTTATAGCCGGGCTCAATATTATAGAGAAATTCCTTTGCAATTTTATTTTTAAAATTAGTTCCCTTACAAGAATTAGTCAACTTCTAATTTATTTTATATCTCATGTATTTGAGCGACAGAATTTAGGGCATTTGCTTTTCCTCAGAAATTTCGACATGTGTTAATGTAAGCACGAAGGCGCAGGGTTTGCGTTCCACTTTTCGTTCATACTATTTTCGACCAATACATAACGCAACCTTTGAAAAAATCCGGGACTTGCAAGGAAGTTACGAAGCGCTTTGATAAAGTTCCATCAAGAGGAGGGCATTATCAATAACAAAAAGTTTTTCTATGGATAAATTGCACTTTCATAATACACTTTTATCGGATTACACTCTCAAATTAAATTAAAATTTGTCCATTCTATGTTGACAACTATTGATAATAAATATTATGAAAAAATATTGAAATAAATATGCAATTAAACTTTTTCATGTTTTTTTTTTAATTTGATAGGTCGAAGCGGCAAAATATGAAATAATTAATTTATTACAGCCGATTTAAGTTTTAAAATAAAGAATAAAATTAAAATGCAAAAGTTCGAGACTTGAAAGAGGAGGAGGAGACATTTGCGGAGTCATAGTTCGACGTTGTGAGACGTGCGAAAAGGAAGAATAATGTAAAGCCGAGCGGAAGGGAGGGGGAGTCGACTTATTGATTGCTTCTCACGCGTATGTTTCACGCACGAGACGAGAGTTCGAGTACCGCATTGGCAGGATATAACTTGCGAAGCAGATCCACGCGAAGCGTAAGATGGCTCAAAAGAGCTGGAAATTTCCATTTTTACCCGACTGATGCCTTTGATGAATTTCAAAGTTTATTAGAATGGAAGACATTAGCACTTTTTCAAATTTTATAGTAATTGCATGATGCAGCATAAATAAGAAGATATAAACTGACGTTTACCGAAACCAATAAAAAAAAATCTACGCAGCTGAAGGACACAAACATACTTCACATTGATACGTGTGCAGAATCTAAATAATTTTCAAATAAAATAAACAGAGTCAAAATCCCTGCGCAGAGCTTCCCGGCGTCGGATCGGTGAATCTTGTGCCTCGATGAGAAATATGCTCGACTCCTCGCGCCGGCCAATTAAGCGCTCGATCGCCGCGCTCGCTTTGCTTTCCGCGTTCAACGACCCCGGCTGCTCTGCTCGGCGCGAGCAGCTATAGCGATCGGCTCGTGCGTGCACGGCCGAAACCGAAAGTTTTCTTTGCGCGCCGCCTCGTAAACGCTGCTGGACAAATTGTGTTTATGGAGCGGTCGATCGTTACCGCTTTCGCTCAAAATAGGAAGGCATCAAACCTTCCGGGACGCTGCAGGCCTTTAGTATTTGCTTTTTTAAAGGCAATTCGCATTTCACCATTTTGCAGCTTTACTTCCAAGTACGAAAGTTAATACAAACAATTTTAATAATGGCTAGTTTAAAATTCTTTTTAAATTGATAAACCGATATTTTCAAATGTGTATCGCCTCTCTCAGACTTGAATTTTGAAACATTTATTGTCTCAAGAAATAACGTAACGAGGGGAGTCTCGAGTACATAGAGGCACGTGTCAGTTGTGTTCAGCCCGTAAGTGGGCCTGATCTGTCGAACAAACGCTTACTAAGCTTTCCGAGATGTTTTCTCCAAACAAATTATCAAATTGTACGATTTCATTAGGATACTCTTGCATCCTAATTTCCTCAAGTAAAGAACTTAATAATATAAAAATATTATAATAACAACATTTTAATTGTAATGAAAAAATGTCGAAATTTCTAGAAATAAAAACTTTGAACGCAATGATGTGAGTAGTTGAGGGATAGTCGTTCGCATTGCGTACGTTCTGCAGTTGCTTGCGTTCGTACAAAGGTTTCGCCTCTGGTTTCGCTTTCTCCCCCATCGATCGACCATGCATCGCCATGGATCGCTTACCACTTTGCTCGTCTCCCCGCACAAGCCCTGCACTCTGGGCTTTTATTAATATTTTAACGCCATCAATTATTGCTTTCGGTTGCGCGGAGTAATGACGGCTCTGTCGTGCACCGCGCATTCCACTCGTGATAAGGACTAGACATGCGACGGGGCAGCTGCTGTCAAATCCTCAATTAAGTAATTCTTTTTAATTCAAATCTTAATGCTATCGAGGCTTGTAATTAAGCGGTGGGTATAATTTCTAACATTATAATGTATTTAAACTATTTCTGGTGGAGTTACCAAAAGAAGATAAAATAAATGGCAAAATAGCTTGCGAAAAGAAGAGATCGATTTTTACAGCGAAATTATCGTAGAGAAGCTGTTTACGACGCATCTGGTTTTCACGTAACGCGATGTGGAGCCGCGAGAGCAACAGCTGCTAAATGTCACTTGACTTTTGCATAACCGTCGATTGCTATGAACAGAAATTAAAAGATATTGCGATGTTTTCCAGCTTGATGTTACTGCACTATTAGTTATAAAGCAAAATTAAGAACGTTTCCCTGTCAAATAAAATAATGACAGAACTTGCTGAAATTAAAAGTTATAAAATTTTAGAGAATTCGCAACTTACACACGTTTTTTAGGCATACGTTATATTACTAAAAACTGAGAAATCGTGAAAAGAAAATGCACAATTTAACACGTGCTCTTATGGAGCACCGGTTAAAATCGTTATAAAAAACATGTTAGAAATGACAGGGCACGTATTTAAATACCGTAATAAAAATTAATCTTTTAATAATTGTCAAGGGAATTCATATAAATTAACCCTAACAGTTTGCATTCATTTCCATGTAAATTATGGTTTTCTTGTCGGCATACTGATTGTAATCTATTTTAATTAAAATAGTTATTACATCTACTAAATTTGTTAAGTAAATCTTGAAAAAATTTTGACGTTGGCTATCTTCTTACTTTGCTCGTAAAGTGCTTGAACATAAGCACAGCGTCACCGGGTGAAGTAGTTTTTGCTCTCCACGTGGTTCAACACATGTTCGTCCTATATAGAGGAGACTTTGTCGTTGGAGGCGCCGAAAAACCGCTGGGGAAACGCATCCGTGGGGATTGAATTACGCGTGTGAATGAGTATTTTTAGCAGCAACCGCATCTCTATATTCGTGTTCTAAATAACTGGCGACGTAGATTCACAGCACTACTACTACGAATTATTACATTATCTACTTGTACAGTCTTGTTATACGGAAAAAAATTTACTGTGGTCATTCTCTACTTTTTGAATGGCTAATAATTTGTTGATATTTGTATTAAAAATGGATCATTTATAGACAAATAAACTCCTTAATTCTCTGTTGATAGAAATATAATACAAAGTATCAAAGTATCGATTATAAAATCTTGATGTCATTAGAATTATTTTTAATAGAATCTTCGACAGTTCTTTTCAGTCGTTCATAATAATAATAATGATTAGTAAAAGACCCAAAATACAATAAAATGTATGTACGTACAGATATATACACAGACATTTTTAAAATTACTTTTTTGGACTCCCTGAACCTAAATATCAGTTTCTAAACGAAAAATAGAAATAATTTTTTTTTACCGTCACAAGGCTTCCTTTATGAGAAAGCAAAAAAATAGACCGAGTATTTAGTCTTATATACTGCATTCACGCAGGGCTAAAAGTCGAGCGTGCGGGTATAACTCGACATCCTCTTATAAAAACAGCATTGATAACTCCATTTTCTGGCTCCCCGGGAGACCTTCGGTTAAATGAAGCTTCCTCGCGATTCGTGAAAATAAAAGCGCACACTCGCCGCGACTGGATCCCACGGGAATCCTGTATCCTCATCGATACAGCTTGTTAAAATCGTTTCATTATAAGTGCTTTCGGCTTATTTTTACGAGAACAACATGCGGACAGAAGCAAATGTCGAGTCTTGGAAAAACTCCAATTATTTGACGCACAACTGACGCCGTTTAGACCAATCCATCGAAAATCTCCTTGCAGCGTCCGGGGAATTTTCAGCGGGGGCGAGTTACTCACGTGACGCAGAACCGCTTTAAAGTTTTTTCCTCCTCCCAATCGAGAAAAGTGCGTAGGTGCTTACGATATTGTGATACTCTACTAAAGTATTGTCAAGGAGGAATCTCAGCTTTTCCTGAAATCTCTTGCATACTGCATGGTAATTACACCTACGCAAATTATAGAGGTTCTACTTGAAAAGTTTGATGGGAAATTGTTTAAATTTCTTTTCTAAAGCAAGCAATTTTTATAGCAGTCAACTACTCTAACTATAGATGCAAATATTATGAGATGAAAAACAAATGAAGAGATATATACTGATAGCTTCAATGACGTCTAATTTCTAATTTTCGGAATGACCGTACAGCGAACAAGCAAAAGCGAGAATTTAAATTAATCAATTGTTAGAGAATATGATTGAATTGAATTAATGGAAGTTTGGTTTTGCTAGAATATGGGAGGAATACCAGCGTATGAAAAAAACTTAGTACTGAGAAGATAAATAAAATCGAAACTTGAGACATCTTTCGTCGAATTCTTAAACCAAATTGAAATAAATTTACACCCGCGCTATTTATTGTACTTGTACCATTTTAACTGCGTGTATACGGAAAGAATGAAGGATTTTCGCGGCAATTAATGATTTCTGACGAAAACTGTCGTTAACTTTTCGTTTTATCATAAGACAAATTAGTTATTGGATAATTAATTTTAATGAATTATTCTGAATAATAATGGTGAATAATAATTCGAGGTCAATTTTAAATTAAAATGGCTTAATTGTAAATTTTAACTGCTAAGATATTTCCAACTTACTTGGAGAGAATAAAACTTTGTAAACTGTAGAACGAATTTTTATAAAACGAATTTATAAAACGTTTATGTCAAAGTAAAAATAGCATGGAATATCCGAAAATTTATTGGAGTTTTCATAGCTAAAATATGAACTTTGAAGTTTGAAATTTTATACCTAAATCGCTTCTTGCGCGCTCTTAAATAATTCGTAAAAATCATTGCAAACCGTGATTTTACGAAAACATCGTCGGGTCTGTGACACGTCTGCCTTAAGACGCCGGTTCTTTTTTACGAGCATAATTTTTATCGAGAGCGCATCGAACGTACGACTGACCGATAGGTCGACAGCTAGTTAGTCCAGTGTTTCTCAGTCTTTATTGCATTAAGCGAGGTCAACTCACTTAAATCAATGTGAGAAATCCAAATGTCACTGAGTACAAGAAATAAATGTTTTGCGGTGATAAAAATTCAATTTGTAATGTTACTGAAGAAACAGAATTAAATTTATTTATTACGTGCAAACATTTTAAAAATGTTTCTTTCGAAACATTGATTTCATTAAAAATTCCTTCTTGATATACTGGACAAAAAGCAGTCTCAAAATCATTATAATAAGCTGCGTTTTGCAAATGTCATCGGCGTCATCAAGCATTAAATAATTAAGAACAAAAAGTATTTATTAAGTCATAAATATCTTAGGAGAGACAAATCTTAACTGAACATAAATTTTCATTAATCCAATTGTAGACTTTATCAGTGGGCGGAGCCAGCACGTGCAAGACATAGTTCTGCTTATATTTAGTAATATGGCCACTTGATAAGAGTAGCGCGAATGACGTTGGAAATAAAAGTTATAAAAATTACGTGAGCCCGTGTGGCGGGACGCAAGGGTGTCTGGTAATCAGTTGCACAGGTAGCTGGTGAGATGCATACCGAACGCGCGTAGGTGGTGATATTGGCGAGCAACAATGCTCTCGTTCTATTCAGATATTCCAAGGTGTACATCGCACGCTCATGATATCGTAGTTCATGCACCACCACGATTTGTGTGAGTGTTTAAGTTACTTTTGTAACAGTCAATGATATTATCCAACAAGATGCGTCACATGTTTCATGCACACTTAATTATTGCAAAATTGAGAGTGTTCTTTTTCTTTTTCACATTATACCACGTGAGCCAAATGTCTTAGCCAATTATGTCGGTGACATTGACAAGGAAAGCGAAGAAGCCTGACGAAAAGTAGAGGAAAGAGCTTTGAGAGACTAGCAGTAAGAGGAGCACTCGTTACCTTTTTCTAGACAATTTATTTTACTGTACGTCAATTACAGACCTATTTGCAAGGATGCGCTTTCTTTTGTCCGACATGCCTAGGCATGTGCCTAATTGTTTAAATACTTTAATAGCTTTGTGCAAAAATGTTTGTAAACTATACATAATAATTCAAGCCTATTTATTCATATCCCTTATGCTCTGCTCGCGTAGTATATTCGCGGAAATTTGCGCCTGTTACTTGCCCACGCGGATGAACGGATGCCACGGGAAATTCCGCCATTCCTCTGTATTCCGGGAATATTGAGAAATCGACTTTCGTAATTTTGGACTCACGATGGGACTTTATTTTAATGGTTACGTCGTCGAACATTTTTGCAATGTATAGCGAGTCGTCAAGCCGCGTCAGCACCTTTTCCGATTTCGCCGAATGCATCCGCATCGGAAGTATGGGACATGCATGTTTTTATCAACGGCCATGTGACTGTATGATGTAACGATTTGTAAAACTGCCCAGTTCTCTAAAAACACATACTGGAGACGGAAACACGTTTTAAACACTTATAGTTTTTTTTTCTTTTTTCGACTGAAACCGTATTTATTATTGATTATTTATTTTTATTAAAATTCGTTTTTTGATCTGAAAGCATGATAATTTTTCTTAAAGTCTGAAAATAGCACTGTTGCAGCGTTTATTAGAACCACTAAATCGTAAAGCTAATTACGCGACTTTTCACAACCTGCGCCTAAACTGATCAACTTTTTTCTTGATCAAAGCACCGCCACATATTCTTTCATCGTGTTTAAAGGATTTAACCCGGCCGAACTTATAAAAAGGAAGCACGAAAGACTTGGAAAAGTCTTAAAAATGTTACTAACGTATACAGTGGCAGCGTTCAACCTGTGAAGAAATATTTGAATGCTATCAGTGAAAGAGGGACAAAATGTTGAATTATCTAATTAGAGTTCGATTCTCGTCGACCTGCATAAGCTCACTGTCCCTTCTCCAGCAAAAATGCGATCGATTTCATCGAATTTCCTTGAGCGTGCTTTTGCTCTCGCAATCTCGGGCACCCGTTTCTCCATGAACACGCCTGCCCGGTCCGATCGCAATTTACCGTCGACCGAACGGAGGTTATGTCACACGAAGGCGAGAACGCACTTGTCGGCAAACGAACGGCCTTGATGAAGCACGTCCCTTCTCGCTTGTGACCCAAAGTCACGCTCGTCTGGCCACCTCGACTTTTATTTTTCGTCTCCTGGGTTTTTTCCTTTCTTGGTAGTCTGCTCTCTCTTGCGCTTTAATTCTTTTTTCGGTCGACCTCCTCTCTTTTTATTAGGCGATTTCGTATTTCATCTCTTCTCACGGTACTTTCGATACAGCTGTTTACGCTGGGGAATTGGAAACGATGAAACTTTGAAGCTTGTTTAAATGATGTTAATGGAAACACGTTTACATAGATGTGGCATTGAACGATCTATAGGGGTGTGGTATAGTTATATTAAGAAGTAAGCACTTCCAGAGCATGCAAACTGGAAGGTTTATTTATTTTTATATATATCAAATAATGTAATTAATAATTGTTGGAAATTTGCGTATCGCCTGTGTCGCACTGACCGAGCGCGCCCTTCTTACACTTTCGGCGCTCTCCGCAAGTTAACGCCGGAGAATAGTGGACGGCGCCACTTCTCCCGCGTTGTTTTGTTTGTTTTATAGAGAGTCTTTTATTATTGAATTATTAATGAGAGTTTGAGTTTTTATATCAATAAATCCTTTTAAACTTTGATCAGTGATTTACGTTTACTCAGCCCAAAATCATTTGAATTTCGAATTTCCTTCAGTAATCAACTCGAATGCATCGGCAGGCTCATTAAATTTATTTCCATTTTCTAATCATCTATTAAGATGACCCACGCATTTCTTTGTAACGATTAATTCGTACAGTAGACCGTATCTTCTGACGTATAGAATGACAAACCTTTAAGACGTATAAGCCTTCGTTGTGCCAAGTCCATTAAGGAAGCAGTCTCGGAGATCTTTTAATTAAATTTAATTTTACGATTGTCGGGGAATGCTGATGCATGTGGAACATACTCGAAATTTTGTCAGAATGTATGTAGAAAGTACACGCTACAAATTTAATGTTAAATTTAAATTAAAGTTGAAAAAATATTAATAAATATGCTAATGTCTAAATAAAAAAATGAATAAATAAATTATAACTAAAAGTGGACAAAAAAAGGGATTGCTGAAAATCATCAATCGGGACATGATGAAAGGAACGACTAGTCACTGAATCCTTACGAGCCGCTATATCGTTAACGAGCAAGATAAAATTTATCGGCATTAGAGGTCGAAGCTGGTTGAAGTCGGTCGGTGCAAGTGCCCTCGCACGCGATGCCGCAATTTCAAATGGATCAGTCAGAGCGCAAGCGCGTTTTAAGCAGTAGCATTGCAACTCGTTGAATCGGATACTCGTGCCCTGTCCTTTTTTCTAAGATTGCCTCGCTCATGTGTGCTCTTCGCACGGGTGCGCGTGTCCGTACCCTCTTGATAGAACGTTTCGCCGACACGGCAGGGAAATTGCAGTCGACGACGAGATTTTAGCCGTTTAGACTGGAATGTTTTGCTCGCCGCGAGGACGGAATCAGCAGCTAAGTGTGTCGCTCGGGTTACGCATAGTCACATACTCACATTCCGGCCCCTTCATTGAATTAGCCCGACAAAAGCTCCGCGCCGTACACCTTTGTGCGCGAGGTGCTGGATTGCTGTTTTAAGTCCAATTACAATTAATGAATGCATTTCTTTGAGCTACCGAGCTCCTCTTACTTGCTTCCATTTTATTACCTTAATTTGCTTCAGCATTTTATATAATGCACTGATTTATTATTATTTCTGAAATCATTTTTATACACTTCAGAAGTGAAGGTTATGGGTTCTAAACTATAGAAGGTAAAGTTGAGGTTCGTCGGAACCGTGTTTAATTAGCGCGTCCACGCAGCCGCCTTGCGTCGCGGCACATAACATAACAAATTAATTAAAATCCTTGCGCAGACCCGCTCGTCCTTCCCCTCTTTTTGCCGGTGCTCTTTTCTCCGAGGCGCGCGGCGTCGCTGAGCGAGGATGCTCGATTGGGAGCAACTCGGTAATGAGGCCCGTTTAAGGCGAATCACCGCTCGGACGCTCGCGCATTCTATGCACCTGAAGAGCGGCGCAATGATACCAATCCTAATTCACCTCGTCGCCGCGCACTGCTTGCTCGCCGAAGCGTCGCGTTAATCCCATTGTCAATCCTGCCGAACTGACCGTCGCTTTGGGCCTTCGTAGCGCTTTCAACTAATAGCTTGTTTTCTCTTTTCTTACTTCATTCCTTCATTCTCGTTCTGCCCAGTCGCGATTGAGCAGCTTTTTCACGAGCCGCTTCGACCCATTTTTAACAGCAGCATTGGATTGATGAAACACTCCTGCCGAACCAAGCTCTTAATTCTGTGTGTGCGCGTGTTTTTCGTACAGACATATTAGTTACTTGAGCTTTGAATAGTTTCTATTTTAAAAGCAAGCTTGTTATGGTATGAGAAATTACTTGATTGGCGTTGGGTTTCGAATCATTAGATACTCCGCTCCGTCTTTGAAACTTCCAGTAGTAATGAAAGGCGCCTCGGGATACAAGAGGACAACCGTTAAATTATCGATGAGCCATAGCTTCCTCCAAAATTTTCTACGAAATGCTAATTTGCTGCGGTCCAGCTTCGGCAAGTAATTTTTATTTAAATAGGTTATTATTGGTCCACTGGTGAGAAGAATGAAGACTGGAAATTGGCATTGGGAGTTGCAAGAACTCCGTTTTCAGAGAGACTTAGGATAATAACCCAGGCGCGTTTGGGTAACCTTCCATCTGATTTTCCGCTCATGGATTCTTCCTCAAGCCACGAATTCGTTCCTCTGACGTACATTCGTCGGTTGGCGATTGAAAATCGATTCCCCATCGCACCGAGACCACCTTATCTCATCGCGCCTCCCTCGCCCTTCGTTTTAGCCCACCTCCTTTCTTTCCACGTCCTACATCGGTCTCTCATTTAATAAATGTTCGTGGTGTGGTTTTTACAAATTAAAATTTTTCAATTAAAATATATTCGACATATTAGCAGTGCAGATTTGAAAATCCTAAAAGCTTAATTAACGAATTTTCTGCTTCTTAGCTTTCATCTTCTTTTCGAATTTCACCCACTTTCTTAAACTTAAGACAATTTAAAAGCTGACAAGCTGCAAGTGGGTCAAGTGGTTAAATCATATTAGGGTAGATTTTAAAACGATAAAAATGTTTTACTGTAAATTTTAACGTAAGCACTTGGAATAGTAAAAGATTTGAGTTTAACGGCGCTACCTGAACAATTATACTTATTATTAGGTACAGTATAATGTTTTATTGAAACAATTATTTTAACAAAATAAAATCAGCTGTTTCCTATTTACATAAATAATAGGCACCTATTCCGCACCAATGATTGATTTTGCACACGCTGTTTTCGGTCCGCCAACAGTGCTGTTTTGATAATTCGAGCTCTTGTTCTTATGTGCATCTTCAATCATAAGTAAAGATGTTGTTAGAAACAGTCCGATGATTAAATAACCAGGTGGTTTTATCTCGTTTGTTCAAATGCTTTTCTGTCTCCCACAGTGCGCAATACCGCGAGCCCACTTGCATAACACGCTGTAAATTCCCGATACTACGACTGCAGGGTTACAGTTACGCGGACTCGCGCCTCTATATTCTCCAGTTTCAAAACGGTTTTTCTGAGGAGCACGCCCATACACATCCCGCACACGCGAACAGCGCTACTATGCAGAATCAGAAAGCCGTTCTACTCATAAGTTCAATGGATGAAACTCAGTTCAGTGCCATATACAGTGCTTTCAACATTATATGTTGATCAAAATCTTTTTCGTTTTTTGGGGCTTTTTACAAGAAGTCTTTAAACAGTTTGCTGCCTGATTTTTTTAAATTTAAATGTATATGGCTCGCAAAAGTACTATTAATCGGTTTTTCTGCGAAAACAAGCGCACGATGGTGCTCCAAGTTTCTAAGAAATGAGCATTTATCGTATGTAATTTCCCGGGACGCTAAGTCTTCTCCGTGTATTTCTTAAAGTAGTGCGCGTAAGGTCTTGATTAGCCGCCACTCTTCCAAATAGGAATATTCGCCTAATTAGGTTAGAGGGTAGTCGCATCATTCATAATGAAGAGACCAGCGAGATATTTAAAATTTTTTTTTTCAAAGTTAAAATTGTTTGATCATATGCAGAATGTTTTGCCTACTGTTTAATGAACTTTGCAAAAGATTTATCCTATTTTTTGTAATTGCCCTGTCAGGCTGTAGACATTTTTTCATCGATTTCAGTTTATTTTGAAAACAAATTGCACCGTTACGTTGTAAGTGTCCCTCGCATGCTTAATAATAGCCGGCCGTGTGTAACACACGAATGTTGAACAGTCGAGAATTGTCGAGACCTTGCAACCTGAGATTTTCTGTTCATACACTTACGTACACTAAATCGAATTGCAGTGTTCGGCCGTCGGTCAACGTCTGACGGACTGAAACCGCACGTATGCGAATCACGACTTGGAATTCAAACTCCATATATGTAAACGTACTATGATAGATGAATAAATTAGAACCGAATTAATCGTTGCTACTTTCGAAAGACGAACAGTTACTTGTTCGCAATTACTTGAATGTAAAAACGTTTTAACGCATGATAAAATATATGGAGTCATATGGATATTTAATAATTAGAATTTTTCATGTTTCAGGTGAGTTCAGTTGTATACCGTGTATAATTTCGAGTGTCATCAATTGATACGTAAGTTTGAATCTGTACCAATATTAATGTTTATATTTTATTAAAAAAGTAATTTTGAAAGTAGACTAACCTGGGTAAAAGTCAATTACATAAGTAGTTATGTACAACGATGTGATCTGAAAAAAAACTTACTTCTGTTTAATATTCAGGATCTTTAAATCAGTTTAAATGTTAGTTTAGTCAGATCAACTAAAAGAAACAAACTTCTTTCTAATTGAGCTCTGAAAGACCATCTAATGATCAAATACAATTAATTTATTTAATTTATTCAAAGAGTAAATTCGAAAGTAATAAATAATTTAAAAATGTTCGTAATCAATTTTATTTTGTTATTATATGTCAAAAATATGAAAATAAGTGATCACTGTTCAAAATACATAGTAAATAGGAAAAAAACTCGATAATTCCATGATTATGCAGTGACCTAGATAATCTCCCAAATATGAAGGTTCCGAGCAGCAAAACAAGCCACCCCACTGTTGTCTGACCGCGCGTGGTTGTTGTAGGCGCAGTAGCCCGTTCATGTGATTCATAGCAGCGGCACTTGAAAAAGTACCCCTCGCTTGCGTGCTGAGTTTCTAGCAAATCGATCCTCCGCGGTCGCCTCCACTAGACTGGCTTGCCTTGCTTTCGACTCGTTAGCGCGGTTTTTTTCTTTTATTCTCCGCGACCGCGACTCATCAGCTGTTCCGCTGCAGCTAAGCGCGTCAGCGCGGAGCACCATATTCTGAGTCACCTACTCACCCTCTCTCTCTCTCTTCCGACCTTTACACCGCCACTACACATCTTTGTTGCGTTCTAGTTACTAGTAAAAGTTACTAATAAACTGAATGAAACATTGATGTACGATGGGAGAGTCAATCAAATCAAGTTATCTTATGAGCTAAATGAAACTAAACACATTACTCGCAAATCGATTGTTTAATTTATATCTGTAATTCGATATGAACTTATTTAAGGTATAAAATGAGTCCTCCTACATTAAAATCACAATAATTTTTAAAATTGGAGAAAGTGTTCTCACTCAATATTTTCTAATAGACTTACTACAAATGACAGATTTGAAAATATGTAATAGTTCTATTTAGAACTGGAAAGAAAATCATTTCATGCACGAAATGTGTAGTGTTGCAAAGTAATTTCGTCACATTATTATTAATAAATTGCTATCTGTACCTGTTCGAGTGAAACGCTGAAAGCGAAATAAGCGAAAAAGATGAAGACTGGAGCCGTTACGCAGAAAAGTATAATGTACGACCTCGTTTTCATCGTTAAAAATCACATAAGACGCGAATCTTCGAATCCGCCCGAAGTTATTTAATACTCGACTTTTTAAAGTCGAAAGAGTTGGGGCCGACTAAAAGAACTGATTACTTATATATCCAGCTCGCGTGTTGTTGCGAAAGACGCTTGAGCAGCGGGCGCTAGCGCGCAGGTGTAATACGCCGTTCGGGGCGTTATCGAAGCAATTAAGCTTAAAGAATTTCACTTTTGCTCGGGAGAAAGAGGTATAAGAAGGGGGAGGGGAGAAGGTAGTGGCGACCGCGGCGCTTGGCAACCTTGAGACAGCCTTGCCCGAGGCGCTACTGTAGCCCAGCCTCGCATCGAGAGACTTTCCATATCGTAGCAACGGGCCGTTCGGGGCGAACGCTCGCTTACACCGTCTTACTACCGTCTTATACAAGACACACTTCAAATTTATTTACTCTTGGAATACTTGAGTTTTCCTTCAGTTAAAGGACGATGCGGTTCGGCGAATTTTTAAAATGATTGCACAACGCTTTTTCCTGTCTACTTCTTTTTCATGAAATTTTTTCGTGTCTTATTTATTTCATCGAGAACGTTATGTACACTTTGATAAGGAAGTGCACAAAAGGATAAAGTGGAGGCGCGTAAATTTAAGCAGTACTCAATGATTTAACGTTAATTGAAAAACACGGGCAAATCCCACGCTACTTACCTAAATCAAAAATAAAATCAATCACTCCACTTGTCGCGTAAGCCTTGGGATCGATGCTTCTCAAATAACAAAGCCAATACAAATTACTTCCAGCTATTCAACGCGCTAATCGATTAATCTCACCTAAAACGATAAAAGACGGTAGCAAGTGCGAGGGGAGGGAAAAAAAGTCGAAAAGTCTAAAGCCGCGGCGAACCGCGGACAAAAATAGTAGGGTCGCCGTCTATAAAAAGAATAAAAGACGTTAGTGGAGGGCGCGGGAGCGTTAACTTCGCGGATCGATGCAGAATTCCAGCGCCCAACTATTGTTGTAGTGCCGCAATAACGCCGCCGGTGCCCTTGAGAATCTGATTTGGGCCGGGCAATGCACAGCGAGTGCTCGCTTCCCGTTTTATGCGGAAAGGAACGTAAGGCTTAAACCAAATCGCTACGCGTTAAACCAAAATGCGGGGCACCCGCAGGAAGCTGGAGGGAGAAAATACCATTCTGATATAGCATTAAAAATTATCTTTAAATTAACTGATACTGCTTAGAATATTCTGAAAGTGAAAACATTTTTCTAATCAAATTCTAAGTTTATTGGTAAAAAATCATTTCAAAATTAAATCAAGCTCCTATTATTACTTCATAATTTTCGTAAAAATTGCATAATCAACTCTTAAGCAACGTTCTCCAACAAAATTAATTTCACCAAAATGAAAGTATGCGATAACGGCGCAACATTTTTTTTGTTATTTTAATTATTCTTTGAGTTTGTTTATCGTCCGAGAAAAGAAAGAAAAAAATGACTGCAGAAGCTCGTGGAAAACGCGATTCCGAGCATGCAAGGCATGCGCAGCTCTTTGATAATTGCGACGAACCTCCGCGGTACGGGTGGCAGTTTGCATTCTCTCCTCTTCTCTGTCTTCTTTGCGTTTTTATTCCTGCGTTTGTCAGCTGGCAGCGTGCTAACCTGCAGTTTTGTACCGATAATTTGCGAGCCGATTGCACAACGCTTCAAATTTGCGTGGTGATGCTTGCCTATGAATCGAGTTAATCGTTTCTTTACGTTTGCTCGTAAGTAATCGAGGTAGTCTTCTATCATTTAGTGCTTTTTTTCTATGCTTGACTCGGTCTCTCCTTGATTTGTCACCTACTCACTAATATAAAAAGCCGATTCACTCTCGTAATGTAGAAGAGTGAAAAATTTGAAAAAATCACTCTATTGGAGTGAAAAACCATTCTTTTTCAGAAAAAACTGAGCCACTCGAAATTATTTTTTATTATACTCAATTATGCAATTTTATAAAAATCCAGTGATTCACGATATCTTTCAATGATTTATCCGCGAATTACGTCAGTGGTAGTTTTTATCATCTTGGAAGCTAAACGGAAGATTAAAAATACAACAATCAAGCTGAGGGTATTAATAGGCGCATTAAAAATCAATAAGGCGCACTGTTATTCCGCCCACGTGCGTCCAACGATGCCATTTAACGGCTCCTACTCAGCTCGTGTTTTCCGAGTTTTTTTTAATGCACTTCACAGATTATGGCGCACAAAAGGGCGGCGTACATGTAAAGGGAAGCAGAGCTTGTTACGAATATTTGCTTACCTTGAAAATTACAACATTGCATCATTGTTTTTTATCACGTATGTTATTGTTTCATCGAGATCGTTTAATTAATGTTTAGTGAAGATAATCATTCAATTGCACATAGCTAGAAACCCGTTTAAAATAGCTAGAAAGGCAAAGTTGAAACGTCGAGAAAGTCGAACGCTATTTTTCAATTTATCTTAACGTAATTTCAAAGTCCAAGGTCTTACTGGGCAAACAGCCATTTGCCCATTATGTGCGTGACCACTGGCTTTTTTTTTGACGGCACCGCGTCGGTGAAAAATCACTCCTACCATAGTGTAATATTTATACTTGCCTATACCGACGTCAATGTCTTCTTTCTCCAGCAGCGCAGTCGACGATGACGATGAAGCCTAAAGCGATAAACAAAATATAAATGAGTTTCTTGCTAGGAATTCAAAATCTTCAGTATAATTCGAGTGATTTTCCTTTAGTACAGTGGTATAAGAAGACAAGGTACGCTGCGTCCGTGACTTGTTTCAACGTTTTTCGTGCAGACACCAATACCATCTATGTTTAAATTAATATTTAAAATACTTTTATGTTCAGGGAAGGGTCATCATAAAAATGAAATGAAAGTACCAAAAATTAAGACAACAACTATTTTCGATCCCCTAGATATTACATTTTTTCAACAATAATCAATATTTAAATAAAAGAACAACATTATCACATTGATCGAAAATATAGACAAGTGGGCGTAGCACGCTTTGTCTCCTTTCAACCCTTTTGTTATTAAAGAATTCAAATTTAAATAATCTCCCGCACTATGCCTACTTTTAATTTGCCTGTGTTTAATGAAACTGTGTAATTTAATATTTATATTTTATTAGGATCTTCGTTAACTATAAAAACAAGTAAGGAAGACTCGTAGAAATAAAAACTTTGTAGAAAGTTTTGGAAATTTTAAACTTACGTTGATTTAGCACACTTTCTTTTCTTTTTGCTGGAAAGGCAAACTTTGCATTTTTGCTACCTATTTTTAACTTTTATTACTTTGTTAATTATTTCCGTTATGATTTCAATTAATATTATTTCAATTTCTGAATTGTATGTATGTTGAAATATATTAACATCAAAGATAATTTACCTTTATCAGTCATAACTATTCCAGAATACTTCGAACGGTCAATTAAAGGTACTTCTTTTATGCACAAATTAATTAACTGGAATTTACTCTGATACAAATGACCCATTTTTAGATCATGAGAAAACAGTTAATTTACTTATGCTGCTTCAGTTATCAGAAGTAAAATTTGCCTTCATCATGCAGAACGACTGATTTGTTTCTATGCGATAGGTATACTTTTCGCTGAACCACTAAACGCGATAACAAGTATCTAAGAGTGGGCGTCAGTGTACACGAGTTTGTCACTTTGCCTTGAGAACTTCACGGAGATTTATCGATAAAAATACTTTCAAAAGCGTTAAAGTCGAAGAGCATTAATTAATTTAGGTGGTACTATCTAGTTGACAAAATTAGAATGAGCTAAGAGCTGCATGAAAACAGCTCGCATATGACGTCACGTTAGGTGTAGCAGATGCCGCTGTGCCATAGTACTAAATCTTGCTACGATAGCGTGACGTCGTAATAGGACGTCACACTATATAAGCTAATCAATAAACGTCACCTGGTGAAAAAAAAACTTTTGCTTTAAATAAAATTTCTTCTGCTTCGTATAAAATATGATGTCAATTATTAAACAAGAAAAGTAGTTCTTAAAACTAAAACGGATGAGTGTTCCTGAAAGTCATTTTTTATGACTTGCTTGCAATTAGAAATTCTAGTGTAAAAATAAGTATGACCTTCAATTAAATTTTGGTTTTAAACGTTAGTACTTTTTGTGAATTTATTAATTTTGACGAACTATTTAAATAGTGTGCACGGTTGCAGGTTGATGTGTAGTCTTCGAAATTTTAATAGCGGATTGTTGGGTTACGTGGAATTTCCATTATCTTGATCCCAAATTGCAAATGCGTATCTGGTGTTTCGTTTCTGCTTGAATAATTGGGTGATATAGTGTTTGATTCAATTGAAATGTAGGTATTTAACGATTTTATAAAAATGCACAAATCATCGACTTTCCTTTTCGATCTATATGTTGAGTCGAAAACCTTTACTGCTGAAACTCGAATTCTTCCCCGAATAATCCATAATGGGTTAATAAGCGCTTGTTGCACCTATTCTATGCGAATTCGCCTGAAGCGAGGAGTCGGCCAGTGCACAAATTGAAGTACGGTGCGATGGCCCGGTTTCCACCACTGACGGTAATTGGCTCAAAGATCGGGACGACAATGGTTCCACCGCAGTTTCTCATATTTTTTGCTTGTTTGCTTTTTATACTTTTTCGGAATTCCCGAATGAAAACTTTTTTTGCCCGAATTAGTTGGTCAAAATACTTTTCTCTATTAAATTGCAGAGACTGTATATTTACAGTTCTATAGTGTGAGAACTACTGCATTTTATAGCATGTCCCAGTGCTCTGCATTGCCTGTTGGCCATAAAAGCCTTAATAGTTCTTCGGTCGGTACGTTCTCTTTTGAGGCTCTTAAAAAGCACACAGTCCCTGGAGGATCTTATATCTTATCAAAGGGTCAAACTACTTTACACAATGGAGCTTTAAGATCGCACGAGAGCACATTCGTCTCTTTAGAAAAAAGCGTTTCACGCGTTATTCTTTTAAAATGACATAAAAAATATGCGAAATTTAAAGATTTGAATTTTTTCCAGTAGAGAAAAAAATCAATCTTTTGAGGCTATCAAACTTTGCATTTTAAGTACCTGAAAATTATTTTGATCGTTCAATGAAATGATTTAAAATATTTTAAAATACAGAAGAAAGAAGCATGATAGAAAGAGGCTAAACGGATTTAAGCTCAAGCGGAAGTTCGACGCGCAAGTTCGAAGCAAGAGCAAGGCTTAAAGCTCCATGTTGGAGCGTGCGTATGAAAGCGCACCTCGTACAGAACAAGTGCGAGGTCTCGTATTAGTTGCGGTTATCGAATGCTGCTCCGGCTCCCGTGCGAGTAATCTCAATAGACGATGCACCGTCACGTCCTTCCACGTGACGTTTTTTCTTCCCACGCACTCTCGTCCGTTCTTTTCCTTGTGTCTTCGCTCGCTCTTGTGCTCTTCCTCTCTCTCTCTCTCTCTTTCTTTGAGCTAGTACCTATAAGGTTCTTGAAGTATTCATAAATATACAGAGGGTTCGGAAAAAACATAAGCCCTTATCGATTATTCGCTGGAATCTGACAACTTTTGTCCTTGACAAATTTCAAGGTCGAATCGAGCTTTGTCTCTCGATTATGTATTTGTAGATGCAATGCTACCGTAGGGAAAATTCGTTGTACCCCTTTGTTTTCGTCTACACTATCCTTCTATCCAGCCATGCCTTGAACTAGATCCTGGCGAGCAACCCTAGCGGAAAGAGCTAATCGGATTTCTTTCGCCTCGCCTCTGAGACTACCCTCGAGACTCCCTTTTCTCTTTGCCATTTTTTTCGTCAAATCATTCTTTTTCCTGCATACATCTTCCTAGCGTATATGGTTCTGCCTTCCCTTTATTTTCTAGGGTTTTAATAGCACTGGGGGATTTCTTGACAAGCAAATCTTTCTAAAGAATAGCTATTTTACTCGAAAGTTTTATTCTCGGCGAGCAGGACAGTTACAGTTTTTAGCTAAAGGCGAATTTTAACTTTAGGGTCCAATTATCCTGTGATTTTACTATTTCGAAAAATATTAAGTAAATGTACAAAGATGCATGGCGGCGCTGGAATAAGGGTAGAGGTATTGTTGAGAATAAGAAATCCCTCTATCTCGGCTTTTCCGATAGCGGGGGCGATGCGGCTAGAGGAAAAGTTACCGCGCCTATCCTGAATATCAATAGGAACTCCTGGAAATGCCGAGGAAAATTTATCTCTCCACAGTGAAAAACTCAATCATTTCTGGCCTTTAATAAATTCTTTTTATTATCATTTTTTCATTTTTACACTTTGCAGCTCACCGAGCGAATGCGTAATTATGTAGATTTCATCGTTCACTTCTGCGAGACGGTATAGCAATCTTTTGCCTTAATCCGCTGTCTGCGATGTTGTTCTCGATCTGCTCAAATATCTGCGTCAATGCGATTGGCTTTGTAAAATTTTTTGTTAAAAAATTTACTTTTTGGAAATTATTACGACAAAGCTCTCGCAAAAATTATTGGTCGGTGTGCTGCAACACAGCTAATTTGTAGGATAAAAATTGTTGTCATTTAATTTTCACAACACGTTTTTTCCTCTAATTTTTACGGTGAACTTCACCTTAATTTTTACGAGAAATAAATTATTCTCAGTGCGTGGAATTTTATATGAATTGGTTTCTGAATATATCTCAACCGTAAAGTTGTGTGAAAATAAAAGGGAAAAAACAAATATGAATATAAACAGAATTTTACTACATGAAAAGTGCAGAATAGCGTATTTCTCGAAAAATAGGCCACATTTGACAAGTGGAAAAAGAGTTGAAAAGTGAAATTGCACTGCAAGAAATTAAAAAAGGAACGTAGCTGAAACTTGATGAAGTAATTATAAAATACCCGCGGTGGTAATTTTAACTCTTCTACGCGATTTTGTCTCGGCGACATTTCCAAGTTCCTATTTTTAGCTTGAAAAAGGAAAAAAGGACGAGCAAATAAAAAAAATGATAAATCGTTCGAGATCTCGGGCAACGCAGCTCGACGCAGACGACGGCCTCAACAGCCGAGAGCCAATTTTGTGCAGTGCACCCGCGAAGCCGAAAGACTTACGGCCCAGCGCGGGATTACCGGGGGCTGATCTCGTTAGCGTGGGCACAACGCGCTTTTTATCCGAATGAGCCGCAGAGCTCTGCCGTTGGTCACGTGCCGGTTACGTGCCGGTCACGTGCCGGTGTCGATCCAGTCACGGGAGGTTTGGATGTTTTCCAATTTCCCAAAAATTAACCAAACGCACCGGATCAATCTACCTCGTATTGCGTCGTTCCCAAACTAATTTTTTCTATAAATATGATTTTATTTGCATGTGCATGAGTGTTCAACGATAAACGACTGTTTTTTTTTCTTTACAGGGAAGAAGTACAAGAGCATACGGTTAGATGGAACGCTTCGTTTAAATTCCTCTGCAAAATGAGTGCCAATGCGTCGACGGGCGTGCTCGACCCCTGTATATTAAGGATATCAGTGAGAAAGGTAAGAGCATAGTTTGATTGAGTTAAAAGTTCAATTTAGCTGGCTCTCTGAATGCTAAATAATCGGGAAAATTAAATGGGGATTCATCTTTTGCCCCTGCAGATCTTTTTAAATTTGTAATTTTTTAAAGTTGGTAATTAACTGTGCCTCCATCCTTAGGAATCAAAGGGAGGCCGGTCCTTCCAGAAACTTGGCTTCAGCGATCTGAACCTTGCCGAATTTGCCGGAGCTGGCCTCTGCCGAAGACGGTGTCTGCTGGAGGGTTACGACACGAGGCACCGACAGGACAATTCTATGCTCAGGGTAGCCATCAAGATGAACATGCTCTCCGGTGATATCCTCTTTAAAGTGTGAGTAATGTAGTGTAATGCGTAACGTGTAACGTGTAAATAAATCTGTCATTCGTTAGATGAGAAAGAAAAGGAACTCGGTAGAAGCAGTTCGAATCAAGTTATTATCTACTATTATCTACAATATGTTAATTTTCCGTAGACCTTCGCCGTCGCTGAAGCAGACGCAGTTGGCGGTTCCTGGGGTTCCGAGTGTCGTGCCTGCAGAGACCGTGGACGAAGTTGCGGGTTCCGACCGCGGCAGCAACCGCGAGGACTACGTTTCGACTGGTTCGCTCGCCGGCAGTATAGCCAGCACCAGCAGTGGCTTCGGCAGTCTTCCCAAGAAGAGGCCGGCCCTCTTCTCTTCTGGTAAATTGCTTCGGACAAATTCTTACTTGGGTTAAATCATTTTTTATCTTTACTCCAATGACAAATAATTGCTAAAAATGGCTAGAAAATGATGAGAAAAATTACGATTAAGAATTTGATTTAAACGGGTTAAGCTACGTCGCATTCGGGGTGGACGGTAGACTCAAGCGAAACGCTAATTGCAGAGCTCCTGAGCGGTACGGAATCGTACGACCCGATGACGTTGAGCGAGATAGTGCCGTCGGCGGTGCCGGTGGATGCGCTGAACGAGGTGCACACCGAGTCCGGTCATTCGCGCAACAGCAGCAACACCAGCCAGTTGAGCAAGGGCTCGGGCTATGGCTCTCTCAACTCTCACAGTCAGCACAGCCGGCAAAGTAGTAGTGGCGACAGCGGCCACATCAGGTATCACTCACGGCCCCGACTTCTAACCCCTATTTCCATTCCTCTATTTCACACCCTCGGCTCTTATTCGTAAGCGTAGCCTGCCTCACTTTTTCAACTCGTGAGTCAACTCGTGCCCTAAAAATAAAACAGTTCCATTTTACAATGTAGAATTTTAACTCCAATGAGGTAGGCGGCGTTACGTAAAGCAGCCTTATCATCGCTATTTTTTAACAAAACGAGTTAATTAACTTTTTCATTACCGAGTTCCGCAAATCATTCTGATAGATACATGTAATTTTAGGGAGTAATTAAAAAAATTACCTCGCGGTATCTCTTACGCCTTTCATTCAATAAAAATGAAGAGGCAAATTCTTAGACACAAGTTTTTTGCCAATTTTTTAAAAAAGTTGCACAAAATGAAAAGACAACATATAGATTTATAGAAGAGGGAACGGCAGTAACTGGCGCGCAACTATTTTATTTCGGTCACTTTGTTTTCCTCACGCTCTACCAAAGTCACTAATGAACCCTACCGATTTTACGCGACGTTCTTTACTCTACTGAGGACTTTGGCCCTCGAATCTTGGAAAGACTCTTTAAACTTTGCTTTTCAGCGTCGAAACACCACTGACATTGTACATAAACACGATCAGACACGAGCATCTAACGCCACGGAAAGTAAAAAGCCATTTGTAGCTAACTCACAGCAGCGATCCCTTCGCTAACTCTTTACAAACTCTCAAATTTTCGTTTAGCGAGACTGACTACATTGTGCACCTGTTAAATTATTTTTTATCTTAACTGTTACATCTTTATAATGTTTTCTTAACTAAACACTACTGCTTTCTATTATAGCGTTTTCACTTTTCCTATTTATTTCCTTATGCACTTTTTTAAACTGGCACTGATTATGCTGCTTCGAAATACGAGAACGGACACTGCCTGATGAGTTTCTTTCTTGCGTAGCCGTTATTTTTCAAGATGGAGCGCGACACCATCTTTCTGCGTTAATGTTATTGTTGTCATGTTGTCATGTTGTCATGCTGTCATGTTGCCTTGTTTAGATATTTAGATACTTAGGTGTTTTTCATTTGATAATTTTAGCGAAAGCGAACATTTGTCCTCCTACCTGGATGCGCTCCGGGAAGCAGTCCAATTAGCACTCGACGTGCACGCACGGCCCGGGTAGGGGCTCAAGTGTTCGCTTCGTACGCGCGTAGAGAAGTTGTCGAGGGAAAATGACTAGAAGATAGTTTGCAAAAAGACAGAAGCAGCGGAGGAGTGTCGGCGCGGCGGATGGAGAGCGATCCTTCGAGGAACTGGGAAGGACAGCGAAATGTATCTGTGTGTTGTCTCTTACTTTATTGTAGGTCGCCCTCCTGGCCGGTGTGGGCGCCGCGCCTCCCGTCCCACTCCCAAAGCCAAAGCAGCGCGAGCAACGGCGGCAGTGGCGGGAAGAAGGAGGGCTCCCTGAAGGTGCATATCCCGCAGGAGAACCACCTGACCCTGTCGCCCCCCTCGCCCCTGAACCTCGTGCCGCCCCGCTCGCGCTTCAGCCCCGCCTCGGGCTCCTCGACGCCGCTCTCCTCGCGGCTGCGCAAGTCCGCGTCGCGCGGCTCCGTCGCCTCGGACTGCGGGCCGAGGCGCAACGGCGAGGCCGGCTGCTTCCGCGTGCCCGAGGCGCCGGCGCCCGGCAAGAAGGCGCCCGCCAACGGGCACCCTCGCATAGGGCAGCCCAGCTGGCGCGGCGTCTCCAAGACTTGCGACTGCATCGAGGGCGGCGGCCGGGCGAGCCCCGTGCTCAGGCTGGCCGAGCAGGCGCGCGCCGTCTCCTCGCCCGATCCCCTGCACCGGCCCGACGCCGCCAGGGCCTCCTTTAGCGCAGCCACGGCCGCCACCTACGCCAACAGGTAGGTCTGACAGCGCCTCGCACCGGGGCCCATCTTACCTAGCCTCGCCCTAGCCTCGCCCTAGCCTCGCCCTAGCTGGCCCAGCCAGAATCGACAGCTTAAGGAGCCGGATTGCACAGCGGGACTTGTCTCGCTTCTCTCTACAAATTCTACCTACCTTAGACCGCTTTGCTCTTCTTTTTCTTCATTTTACTTCTTCGTAACTTTGTACTTTGGGACTGGGTTGGCTTAAGGAAAGCATCTTGCCTGTCGAATGTCTTTTTCAGTCAACTGCTTGGCTCAAAAAGGTAATCGCCCTTTAGTAACTGAACGATTCTTGCGTTCTTGCGGTGTGTTAATCTCTCAAGTTTCCGAGTCGCGCGTGCATGCTTTTACAAGAGTGCTCAAATCACCGGGCAAGGCAGAAAAAACGCTGCTCAAGCGCCGCTTAATTACGCTCGCGTAAGACTGGATGACACAGTGGCGATAATAGAATGCGCGCGTAATGGCATAATCATTCTTTCCTCTTGCGAACGCAGGCCATGTGCACGTCTTAAAAAATTTACAAACTTAAATGATTTTCTTTAAGTTCCACTGTTATACAAGAAGAAAAAATGCAAAATATAAGAGGGGCTTGTAAAGATAAAATCATTATTGCGCTCGTTATTGCACGTGCATTTCTCGATCAATAAACATTTCTGCTGATAAACCTTAGTCGAAAATATTAATCAACGTACTCGTGGAGTTTTGCTTAAAAAATGGTCGAAATGCGAGGATGAAAGCGCGAGGTAAACATTTAGAGGCCATGCGACGCCCGCGTCGGTCTATACGTGACGCTCAAAGCACTGCAGAGACGCTTACACGCAATGTAAACCTAATTATCCGGAAGATGAACGCCCGAGAGCTTTAACTTCATTATACGCGCAAACTAAGAATTTCAATTTCGCGATTCCGACATTCCGAATTTCTTTTAATCTTTCACTTAAAATCCCGCTCTTCTATAAGAAACTATTTTTGCACAACTGCAATTCGTTCAGTCCATTAATCTGTGCTAAGAAAAAAATTGTCGAAGGAGAAAATCATCCTTCGAACGTAAGCTTGAACTTGCATATATGCCGCAGTAATTGCCGAATTGCATGTGCGCTAACTTATCGCCGCTGCCAAAGTCTGCGTACTGTAGATTTCATTTTCGTACGATTTTCTTTTTCTTTTTTATGTGATTACTTAGTTGGAGCCTTCATATTTTTCAGTATATGCGAATGCTAATAATTTTAACACAAATTTATTTTAGAACCGTGCCTACCTGTTTATTTATCTTTAGCTAATATTTTAATGAGAATGATTTGATAAATTCCATTAAAAAACGTTTAGATTTCGAAATAATGTAATCAGTGAAAATAGGGATAGGGGGAATTCCAAGATATAATATTCTTATCTTAAAGTGATTGCCAAAGACCAATAAATTGTCAGAATTAAAGTGCTAATGATAAGTTCTTTAATATCGACTTATTGAAAGAATGATTCATCCATATCTTTGCGAATTGCTATTTAAAAAAATGACCTAAGCGTGAAGTACCTGAAAATGTTTTCATTGCAAAAGCAACATCTTGGATTTCGCTATCCGTATATCACTAACAGAAAGATAATGTTTCAATTAATTTTGATAAAAGCGAACATCGCTTAAAATACATTGGAGAAACGATCGATCTAAAGTTAGTACTCATTATTCTACCTAATCGCATTCATGAAATCGAGCATGAAATCACCGTCGATTGAACTGCACACACTACCAATATTACACACCAATATATAACAGCAACAGAAAACATGTTTCATTCGCATTAGGCGTCCACAAAAAGGCAAGCGTTTTCATGATGTGACCGATTTTAACGGCGTATCAATTCTCCGAACGGGTTTATATTAGTCAATCACTTTGAAAGTGTTTAATTCTAATGATCCGTCGTGCGATGTCGATTAATTTCCCTAGAATTAGTAGTAGCATACTATTGCTAGAAAATGCAGGCGCTAGTGATCAACGCCGATTCAGTCAATTGTTTTCTCTGTAGACCATAGGCTAGAATTATCTGAAAAGTACTGCACTCAGCAATTTTAATGAAATTGCAAGAATGCTAGTAAATAAGTTATTCTTGTTACGGGGATGTGGAGAAAAATGATAAAAGTAAAATTGAAGAGTGAATTGTGCCATGCATCATGTAGAAATTTTTTGTAATGGCGAAAATAAAGTAAAGTACTAGTAGAAAATAAAGAGTTAGAATAACGTGATGCAGCGGCAAGAGGCTCCCGAGTTGGCTGCTCTTCAGGTTTGACTGCGTTGCAGGGGCATCGGCGTCGGGGGTCACCGCAAGCTGCTGGATGGGGCGGGCGGTAAGCTCGCCACCGTCACTACCAGCCCGGACTCCGAGGAGTCCTCCTCACTTGCCGTGCCCGAGCTCCACGCGGCCACCCAGCACCGAAACAGCATTACCCCACCGTCAGTCTCTCTCACCCACTCTCTATCTTCAATTTATTGTTCCTCACATTTCTTTACTCTTTTCAATTTTTATCACTCGCGATTACCAATTACAACTCCGTCCAATGAGCGAAACTTTCTTTCTTTTTGCAGGGAATATGCCAATCAGATAGGTAGTACTTAAAAACCTTCGATCAATTTTACCTTAGCAATCGTGTTATTGCAATCGTGTCACTGTAATCCGATTGGCAAATAATTTATTCGCACTGAGCTTAGCTTTTTGGGCGAACAAAAGCAGTCACCTCTTGTTTTCACACTTGAGTATAACTCATATACTTTTTAATCAAGTCTTAACAAAGGCTGATTGTCGTTATTCGCCCAAAAAAGAATTGAGCGCATTTAAACTGAAAATTCACTTTCTATTATTTACCGTACAAGAAGTATTCTACATCGAAAGTGGAAATGAATTTTCATCGCAAATTAGCAAATTTTTTTTTCGATATTGAGTATTTTACATCTGCTACTTTCACTAGTGCGTTAATGTTGAAACCAAGGTGAAATTTCACGTTTTGCGAGCGACTGATGGCTTGACATTTAAGAGTAATTGCTTTGAAGATGCTTGCATTCCGGTGTGCATGAGTTGCTTTTATTTTTTTCCTGCATGCGAGACAAGTTCTGTTTTTCTCTTTGTTGCTTACTTTTTTGTTTCAATGCTGTAGACCTTAGAGAATTTCATTTCATTTCATTTTTCATTTTCTAAGGTGCTGGCTACCCTTTTTTCTTTAAAAATTTAAAAACTTTTTTTATGTACAAAGTAGTAATGCAGAGAGCATGCGGCAATCTATAAAATTTAATAATTCGTATTAGAAATATTAGAATATAAAGAAATCGCGCCAATATCAGAGTTGATTAGATTGCAAAAAGTTGTCTCGAACTTTTGTCAGTCAATCGATTGTCGCTGCTCTCCGTATCATTACGTAAGAATTCGACCGACCTCGAGAACGGCCCTACTACTTTTCTCAACTTGTTGAATGTAATTTTTTTGTTTATTTTTTGTTTGTTTTTTGTCAAACTGTGCACGAAGGATAAGATAAGATAAGATAAGATAAGGTGTGTAAGGCGTGCAAGGCGTGCAAGGGAAAAGAGGAAAGCATCTGAGGTTTGTGTGGATTTGAAGAGCGGCGGTGTTCGTTGCAGGAACGCGTCGGGTGGCTCGGGGCTGAGCGAGACAGGGTCGCTGGATCGAGCGAAGGCGGCGCTCGAGCGCCGGAAGAAGGCCGAGGACGTGGCCGGCAACCCGGCGCTCTGCAGGGTGGAGGTTACCAGGCCGAACCCCGACTCCCTCATCGACGAACTTATCAAGGCGACCAACCTGGAGCAATCGGTGCTCGAGACGAAAGAGAGTGAGTAGCTCAGAGAGGGGGAAAGGGGAGGGGAAGGGAAGAAGCAACTTAATTTTCGAAATCTTTTCAGCTGCGGGGCTGCAGTTGTTCGTAGCGAAGGACGGAACGACGGCGCTGGGGCTGCACGAGGTGAAATCCCAGATGCCGGCGGGCGTGTTCAAGCAGGTGGTCATGGAGGAGAACAACAGGTAACAGGAAGCCGCGGGCTTGGGCGCGCTGCGCGCCCGCTCCCACTGCTATCAGCGCCAGTCGAGCGCCGGCGGCCTCAGCTTCAGCCTCGCCCTCGTGCCCGAGCTCGCGCTCGAGCTGAGCTGCGAAGAGGACAGCGTCATCGGCCACCGCAACGGCGTCGCCCTGCGCTCGCTCTCCAGGCTGTGAAAGAGAGAGACCTGCCTGCATTTAAACGCGAGCCTCCCTTTTCTCTCTCGGCTTTTCGCATTTCCGCATTTCCGCATTTCCGCATTCCCGCATTCCCGCAGTCCCGCATTTCCGCCCCTGCGCCCCTGCGCCTCCCCTACCAACCTTGCGCAGTCCTTACACCATGTACAGTTCCGTCGTCCCCGCCCTTTAGCCGGTGATCGGCTCATTTTTATACCTCCGGATTTTCATCTATATATTTCAGAGGGTTGCCCTGTGCTGTCCCTCTTTTCTTCTTTTCTTGCTCATTTTTTCTAACGCGCAAGAATTAATTTCTTGACCGACTGCAGATGGTCTTTTGGAAATGGTGGATCCGTTGCCGCGATTTCAACTTCTGTTTTCGTTGCTTTATTATTTTGTCAAACGTGCAACTCCAGTCAATTAAAACATCCCTCATTTACTCGAAATATTTGTATCGTACGACTGCGAAAGTAAACTTTTACATCTTTTACGCCTAGTGGAAAAGCAATTAATTAAGCATTTTACCAAAAAATTAATCCGAGTAAAGTGGGTAGCATCTAAAGTTCAAATAATAATGCTTGTATTTCAACGCATTTGCAGAATTAAATGACATTAGAACTTTTTGTGGAGGTCTATTACGCATTTTCGGGTGCGTTCACGCGTGCGCGCGTCTCTTGGCGCCCTTACGTATTGGGTGTTATCGAGGCGTGCCGATTTCCCCGTCAGATTTTCAAAGGACCATTTTCGTCGATGTTAAATCATAGCCAAGAAAAAACCTACAAAGGATTCTTTTAGAAGCAAAGTAAAAGGCTCCTAAAAACGAAATCAATTAACTTTAAGACGTGCGTGGCAAACAAGTGTATTTTCAGACTGTTTAGCGAGTGAACGCAAAGGAAGCGTCAAAAACAAAAAATAAAAAATTAAATATTGTATAATCTCAAAATTGTAAGCAAGAATGTGCTTAAAAAACAGTAACTCAAAATGAAAAGCCGACACGTACATACTTTTAATTATATATATATACATACATACATATATATAACATATGTATACCTATTTTCTTCCATGAGAATAAAATGAAGCACAAGAATTTTTTGTCGCTGTGCTTCAGTCAAATGAAGCATTAGTCAATAAAACTGAAGTTGGAGGGAAAGATAGCTATGTAAATAAGGCAAAACATATGTATAATATAAATAAAGTAAAACGTCGTAATAAAAAAAGCCGCTCTCAGGTGCGACGAAAACTTATAAATGTTAACTAATGTCGATGCTGCGAGTGCACCAACTTGTTGCCCAAATTCGTTAAAAAACGATTTTTTATCATTAACTGCCTTTCGTTCTTCTAATTTCCATTTAAACCAAAGTTTTCTGAGCTATTATTTCTTCCGTATAAACGCAGTATTCAATAACTTTTTTTAGTTTGCATTCACCATTCCTGTCGAAGCAAACTTCGTTGCTTTTGAGATTCTTTTTCTTCTTCTTTTTCTGTTATTAACAAGCTTTTTTGCATCAACGAAACTTTCAAAGGTGTATTTTTTCTAACCCAGTGATCAGTATATTAACTTTGATAGTTTAAATAAAGTCGCTTTTCTGCGCATTTGTTTTTTATTGCTTTATCATTTAATAATAGCTGATTACTTTGAATGATTACGAGTCGTTTAAAATTTTTTTTATAGAAAAGAACTGATTTAAGCGCAAGATTACTTCAGAAATTTGTTTTTATTCAATGTAATTATAATCATTTTTTAACAATTTGCATGTATTTTTAAAGATACTTTTTAAGACTTACAATATTGTTATATACGCCAAACCAATTTTTTCTGAATTCTGGATCGTTTCCTATATTATTTATCGCGACTATTCGCGGTCTGTCGCAGTATCTTCCTTAAATTTAGCTACATTAAAAATTTTATGAAATATTTTAATAGTGACCATTTGTTTCAACTGATAACAACTCATAACATTTATCCATCACAATCAAATCATTTCTTGCTTTTGAAAAACAGTTTGTTAATTGGTTGGTGCAACCCGTGAATACTATAGCAATTTGTAAATATAGTCTAGTAATTGTTATGTAGTTAAATGGCTGGTGTTAATATACATTTTCTCCATAATTGAAGAATAGAACTTGTATTTCAGTGTCAGCACGAAACGCATTTTGCGAGAGATAATTGTGAATATGTGTAGCGAAGGGTAAGCGTATTTGCGAGTGAGAAATCGAAAGTATATAATTATAAATGCGGATCATATACAAATTACAATTTTTATTTGTTATCGACACTTGTAACATTTAAAAAAAGTATTAAAATATTTGGCTCGATAGCAAATAAAAGTAATAATTTAAAAAATGTTGCTCGTTGCGCTAGCATCCCGTCGATTCAGCGACTATTTCCAAACTTCATCGAGTATTCGAAAAGAAAAGTAAATTTATGAACATTCGAAATCGGTAATTTAATCAAAAGAAGAAAAAACGCAAAGTATAAAATAATGAAACTCTGCCTTTCATAAATGTATCAAAAAACTTTTATTTGGCTTTTTCATTTTAGCAAGGAATTGACGCTGCGTTTGGTTGTTTATTGCCAATTTTGAAGATCATATAGGTTAAATTTTTGTTTGGGTTATGAGAAATGCAAAATTATAAGAAAAATGAAATAATTGATACTTAAAAAAATAATTCGTAGATTGCTCATACGTTAAAGTAGTCGTGATTAGAAAATGTAAAAATGTCAAGTTCAAAGCGTCTTAGCTCAAAGGACTCAGACCGAACGTCATCGAAATGCTAACGTACTGCCAATAGACTGACTCGGTATAGTACTCAATACATATACTTTCTCTGTATCAATAATCGTAGGTTTCCAACTTTTTTTGTTCAACAAATTATTGATAACGAAACGTTAAATGATTTTTAAGAATTTGTATTTTTTATACATTACTACAATTTCATTTAGTTAAAAGATGATTTAAAAAAAAAATAATTGTAGTGCATAATAGTTTTTTTTCTTTAAATTAGTCAAGTTACTATCCAGTCAAGGACGTACGTCTATCATTGGTTTGTATGTGTGCGCTTAGGAGCCAAAAACCATTTGCACTTGTCACCAAGCTATACGAAGTGTCAAATATAAATCAGCCATTATTAAATACAGAAAAAACGAACTAAAAGTTAAAAATATTTTGAAAATTAGTCGTATACTCACATTTGTAAGTTTACGCGCATACGAGCTCAGGTGTACAGTTGTTTTTGTAGTACGTCGCATAGCACCTTGCGTAAATACATATTTTATTTGTAGATATGGCGAAAACTTTTTTATTTATTTAAAATGAGATGACAGATTCAGCGGCACAATTTTTCCTGTCCGCTATATCTTCAAATGAGCATGGAATGATTCCTCTTTTTGTACATTAAAAAGAAAACTAAATGCGTACACGTAACGGCGTTATTATTTTATTTTATTTTTCACTGCATACATTTTTAGTACACCGTAAAGAAGCAAATGGGAAAATATGCATCTTCTTTGATGAGCAAAATTTGATATATTCAAGATAAAAGTCTGATAGAAATTTAGAAAAAATGTAAAAATTGATGAAATCTCGAAATTGTTCTTCTTTCGAAAATAGGTTTGTATATTTTTATATTTATTTCTATTATTTTGTATCAGGCTTTTTTGTACATAGAAGGGAATTAAATTAATCATAAGAGAAAGTTTCAGATATTAATGTTGTGATATTTTACAATGTAATAATAGCCGTTATTACCTGTATTATTACCGATTGTATTATAACGTTGATTTGTATTTAGAAAAGCGACTCGGAGCGCAAAATGAGATTGTGCTCATGAGACACTAGCATGTTCGGTTTATTAATTTCTATATGATTTACAGATGTTGTCCGTTCGTCTTTATCTAACACTGTGAAAAAGATGCGAACTTCCATATGCTAATAATAACATCAAGAAAATCGAAATGATTTTGTTTTTTTCCTACTTTTACCTGCTGTGCTGAAAATTTTCCTTTTTATTATATTTTTTAGTATTAGTTATAAATTGAGAAATTAAATCGTAATTGTAAATTTGAGTTTAAAAAATTTTTTTTAATTAAAAAATCATTCAATGTAATAAACATGATATGCCAAACCATCGGGACAGAGAAAAACCTTAAAGAAGTTTAATTTCGAATTCTGTCTCAATCTTATTCAATCCATTTAAATAAGAACTATTAAAGCAGGACTCACACAACTGAAATAAATATCCAACAACCAACTGAAAATTTTAATTGTATATGGATCCGACAACTATACTCTGTAGAGAACAAAGTAAGTTTTGGTTTTATATTGTAAATTAATAATTGCTGGTATTATTATTTCCCTTTTCTTGGTACTTATTGATTTATTTAATAATTCTTAAAAAAAAATCGATTATTGCACTCTAACCTCAAAATCGCCACATTAATGCGAATTTTAGGCTCTCGTGCTATAAAATATTGTTCGAGACTGGTGCGTAAGTGATTATTCAATTTGTGCGACTTTTCTCCCTTGTTTCGCTCGGGCGCAAACTGTCGAGCGGCGTAAATAATCATCTTTTACACAATCACACCCGTGTCGAAAAGTACTGTGTCGAAAAACACGTGCAATTGTCATTTTGACTTAAATCATTAAAAAAGAATATACTTTTAAATTTACTAGCTTCAAAAGTAAAGAATTGTCTACTATATTTTGATATTCAATTGTTTGTTAAAAAAATGTTCAAAATGAGCTTTTCATCAATTAAAGATCGATGGTATAATTCTTTTTTAAAGCGGTATTTATAGTTCTTTTATAAATAGATTGTTCACTGAAGTAAAGAAAAGATAAAGCTGATAAATCTCTGGAGGTCATGAAGGTTTTAACCTTGCGAAACGATGGAACAAAGGGCTTTAATTTTATCTTGCTGATTAATTGAATATTAATACCCTACGCGAAAATAAATAGCACCATGAGAGTATAGTAAATTTAAAAATCATCAAGTCACCATGACATTTTATTCTTTGCGAAAACTGGTTTAGAAGAATCAGAAAACAATTTTTTTAGAAACATTTCGTCAGACATCATTGACATCGTACGCATACATCTTTGAAGTTAGCAAAAACTACTTTGACAAAATTAATCGAAGTAAATTAAAATACATTTGTATTATACTAAACAATTAGAGTTAAATTTCAATTTAAAAGTGCTGTATGCACATAAAAATTGCAAGAAAAATGTAAAATCCCTCATGCCTAATATAACTGCTATACATATATGTCATTTTTGTTTATGACCGAACTTACGGTATATTCAAATTGAGTTAGTAACATCAATTCTAGAAAATCCATCAGGTTAAATTTGATAAATAATCAATTTTTTTTTAAATTGGCGATAATCAAGAAGGTATCGCAGGCTACAATACGTTATGACCGTAACAGCTCATTAAAGCATCTAAATTAAGTACGCTATAGTCATTATTCGTGACGTTTCGCGAAATTTCGACCGCTCACCGCTGTTGGTAAATATTTGAAACTACAAAACATATTCGTATCTATTATTTTTTTATGTTCTATTAGCTGAATAATATAGTAGTATCTAAATAAAACTTTCTTGACTCTTCTTACAATTCTTATTTATATTTAATGCTTGACGTCCTTGAAACGATGTCTTTGCTTATAATAAAATCAGTTTTTTCTCAAACGAAAAAAGTGATACCAAGTCCAGATAAAGAGTATAAACATTATTTATTAGCCCAGAAAAAATCAGTTGTAAAAAAAGCAGAATTTATTGAATAAACGCGTTTTACATGAAAAAACGTTAGATCGCTCAGAAATTGTTTTGCAATGTACACTGAGAATGGATGTGCTCCATTCTCCATCAGTTGATTACATTATTCAATATATATTTCGATGGTTAATGGTGGTCAATTAAATTTGATGGAAATACCGTTGTTAAATTAGCTCACAAGACTGTCGATGCAGAAAGCATAAATTTAATAAATTTAGCATATAGATTTGAAAGTGCATATCGATCGTTAAAATGCGCTTACTGCACAACTAGTGCAAGTAAGGAAGTATCATGCTTATTAGAATTTAAATGCGCAATTGGAAAAAATAAGGATGATTGATAGATTGATACAAGGCAAATTGCGAAATCCTAATGGGAGTTTCGTGCCTTTTTGCACTGGTGCTTTTTGTTTAGTTCTTTAGTTCTCTCGTTAACGGCTGCTACCAATTGAAACTGGAATAGTCGCGAGAGCTTTTCGTCAGGCGATGCTTTAGCCTCAGAGACGCCTAGATCTGGTCTAAGCTGTGACAAGAACACTGTGACAAATCATGGAAATGAAATTGGCTGCAGCGATCTTACTGAGCCTAATCCTGCCTATGGCGAGGCCTAGGGGCATTGCTGCTGAAGAGCCGACCAGGAAGGAACTGCTCAGTCGAACCTTTCCAGCATACGGACTGGCAGCAGCGAGCTTGCGGCTCTTTAACGTAAGCGTTTCCGAGGCCTGTCCGCGAGAACTCGAACTCTTCCGCAGCGCCGTCGATGAGAGGACTCTCTGGGCCCTCAAAAGTAACTACCTTTTTTCTAACGTTATTTACACATTGCTTCACATTTCGACGCATTAATGTTCGTCAAAAGCGTTTGGTGCTCGCTAGTAGATTTCTATTTCTGCTATAGTGCTGGACGCCAGTGGTGTGCCGAAGCCCGGCTTCGTTTATGGAAACAACTTTTGGCTGGGTGTGAGAAGTCAGTGCCTGGACCTAGAGCCTTCAAGTAGGTACTCCATCGACCTAAAGGCTGAGGTCCTGCAGAACAATTCGCTGTACCGTGATGTCCATAAGGAATTTCCTCCCTACGAACTTAACTACTTCGTCGCGTATTTTCGTCACACTAGCACCTTGCAATATCATATCAGATGGCAGAATGAGGTCTTTATATTGTTTAATATGCTACGTCATTTATAAAATTTATTTATTTAAGTTACAATGCTAGTTACAACTATTAAAACTTGTAAATAAAAGCGAAAAAAATTATTAATTATCTTTTCTTTTAATTAAATATTATATTTAAATGACTTTAGGATTTAGTAACTTTGGGTCTTTGTCTGCCCGCCTCGTGCACAATAAACGAATTAGATATGATTTTGAAAGCTACGATTCAAGAAAGAACTTTAATGTTCGATGATCTTTACTCTACCAACTTACAATTTGTCCAAGTCAAAGATTTAAAAGACGATCATCAGTGGTTGCTAAGTGTTAATGTTATCATTACTCTGTATGTACGAAAAGTTAAAAAAAGTTAAAAATAAATATAATTATATTTTATTATATTTTTTATATAGGCTAGTAATGGCGTTATTTGTGTTACTTGTAATAACAGGAACATTATATGACATTTTTCATGAAAAACTTAGTGGAGAAAAGGAAGAAGATGTAAAAGAAACAGAAGTTTGTGAAAATAATAACAGTAAGAATATTATTTACTTAAACGAAAATTCTTTATTGAACATTCAGTCTAATTGATGTTGTTGGAAATAGTAAAACCTAGTGATGATCCTGAGGCAAGCCAATCGAGTAAAGGAAAGGAGAGGCTTTGGGGAAAAGCATTACTCTGCTTCTCGGCCTGCACGAATACAAGCATAATTTTTAACACAAAAGTAGGCAGCAGTTCTGTGAAACCGATTCACGGTTTGAGGTTTCTCGGGATGATCTGGATTGTCTTCGTTCACTCGGCTTTTTATATGATTGACTACAACGGTAATAAGAAGCGTCTCTGCATCTTACCAAATAAGGACCCTAGTGGACATTGTAAATGTATCAAAGTATGTCAAAGTGAATCAAAGTGTATAAAAGTGTTGCAATTCGAAATTCGAACCAATGTTTCTAACACTTTGATATACTTTTATACACTTTGATACATTTTGATATTTATAAAATTTCCACTGGGAGAGCTTATCTACTTACGACATTTCCTTATGACTACTTTCATTAATAAATGTACTAATGCAATAACATTGTTTGATTAGACAACAATTTTTGGGTTTGGAGGATGAGTAAAGGTTTCGCGATTCAAGTAATAAGTAATTCCATGTTTTCGGTCGACTCTTACTTCTTCTTAAGTGGATTTTTGGTCGCTTATGTCTTCTACACTAAACAGAAAGCTGGTGAAAAAACAACCTGCCGGCGGATTGTTTCAACTTTCTTCCTTGGCATATTTCGTCGTTTTATTCGGTAAGCATAGCTTCTTGTGGTACAAAGTTTAAAAAGTAATATAATTAAATCTCTCCAGTTTGACTCCTGCGTACATGATGGTATTAGGGATTGTACAATTAAATGGTGCATGGTACGAGAGGACGTCGCAGTTCCACATGAACGAGCGACCCCAGGACGAATGCATCAAGTACTGGTGGAGAAATCTCTTATACATCAACAACCTCTCTGGTAGAGAAACAATGGTGAAACAAACTCTCCTACTAAGAATTACGGAAGAACTATGATTTTTATTTAACTTTTTACTTACATTCCATTTCAATTTAATATTTGCAGTGCATGTCTTGGAGCTGGTATCTATCGAATGATATGCAGTTCTTTACAATAGCTTCTTTTTTGTTGATTCTTTCTACTATGTAAGTAGAATTAGTAAATTTTAGGAAAATATTACACAATTTTAATTACCTGCCTTTTCCAGATACTTTTACGTAGCAGCAACGCTACTACTGCTATTGCTATTTTTTTCTATCGGTATAACCGCTTATACTGTTTATGTTAATAATTACATTCCAACGTAAGTTTAGCCATGCATATATGTTGATAGTAAAATCAAACAAATACCGAGATTAAATTGATTAAGTTAATAAATGTATGAATGTATGCAGTTTAGACGAACAGTATCACAAGCTGGACGCACTGTACGATCCTCCGTGGACGAGAATAGGTCCTTACCTAGTAGGGATGATAACTGCCTACATAATCGTAAGACTTAATGGCAAGCTGCCAATGCACAAGGTACTTACAACTACAACATTACTACTTCAACTACATAAACTATTACCAATTTTTTTACTTACAATCATTCTTAAAATATTTTAGAAATGGATCGCTGTTTGCTGGATTCTGAGTAGCCTTTGCAATTTAATTGTACTCTTTGGTATTTACGAGAAACAGATATCTTTGACCAAGTCTATCATTTACGTCTCTCTTAGCCGAACAGCTTGGGGGCTAGGTTTGGCATGGCTTCTCATAGCTTGCTGTACAAAACATGGGGGTATTTACAACTTTCTATTCTTTACTACAATCTCATTAAAATAAAATCAATTATATCTGTATGAATCAATTTTTTAAAGATTTATGATAAGATACTTTATTTAATTATTGTTCTAAGATCTTTTAACAATTTTCGTATTAATATATATTACACAGTTCACGTTGGACGAGTATTTTATAAAAAATTAAAATTAACTTTAAAAAAAGTTCACTTGTTCAAACAATCAATTGATATTACATTTTATCGTATTTCAGGAATAGTGAATAAAATACTTTGTTTTAAGACTTGGATTCCCTTCAGCAGACTCACCTACTGTGCATATCTGCTCAACCCCTTTATTATATCTTCATTTTACCTACAAAAAGAGTCGAGCATTCACATGGAAATTTTATCGATTGTAAGTTTCACGACTCAGTCTAATTATTAACTGAATCGATGCTCTAAAATTAGGCAATTAGTCAAATGTACACTAAATCGTCACTTTGTAAAACACTGCCAAATTCTTTGATATGACAGGTCCCTTTTTTCCTGGGAATTCTGATGATGAATTATCTGTCTGCATATGTGCTGTCTCTCGCGCTGGAGTCGCCCGTGGTACTTCTGATGCGCAAATTCATCGACGAGAAAAGGCGATAATTCGAAGCTCCTTTTTTTATTTAAGTAATTTTTACACTCAACTAAATGAATGATGAGTAACGGCAACAGGGAGATGGTCGCTTTTTGTAATTTTTTCACGTTTTGTGTTAAGCAGCAAATTATTTAATAATTATTTTTTTAATTATTTCTCTTTCTTTTTTTCATAAATATGAAAATAGTTTATAACGTTCACTGCATGTACAAATATTCGACTGTCTGTTTTTTATCCTTAAGATTGTAATATATACACATACAAGTTTTAAAGATTCCCAAGAAAACGTGTATACAGCTTCATTCTTTTTCTCTCTGCGTCTCTTCCTTTCTGTCTCCCTGGTGCTCTGTTTCTCTTTCTCCCTATATTTGATTATTCTGTGCACGTAAGTTACACTGCGATATTCTATAAGGAAAAAAAGTCACAGTTTCGATTTCTACAGCAGCTAATTCAGTTGGAGAATGGACGCCGGACACCGTGGTCTATCACCTATAGTGAATTCTAGTAGCGCTTTAAATATTCAAAAGCGAACGCAAAAAGTGTTTAAAGCTCATTTACAAAACTGCAGGTGACGAGAAGCCGGGGCTGCTCGATTGGATGCTGCTAAGAGTGCACAGGAGAGTGCAGTCGCGGTGCAGCCGATGAATTCATTGACCGGTTCGTACGTGCTGCCTGCTCTCGACGGCACTCTTCCATTTTTTTCTTCAATCGCTCCTTCTGGACTAGAAGTTCGCGTGTTCGTTGATACACGGGATCCTGAAAGTAACAAAACGTAATTTATTAAATATCGTTGCCTGCTTTATAAGGTGTCACTGAAAAAATAGAACGCACTTGTTGACGCATACTGGGATTCCACCTGCAATAGAAGCTTTTCCAGGGTTTAATGTACCGCATACTAGCGATAGGCATTAAAACCAATTGATGATTTGGTCCATCCCAATAAAGAGGATTTTGATACAATGCTAATTGGCTGTTGATAAAGGACCACAATGAAACTGTTCTTTCTTTTAATTTCTCTTGTACTCGTTCTCTTTCACTAAAAATAAAATTAATGTAAAGCAATAAAAAATTAAATAATAAAATTAAAAAAATAGCAATAAAAAATTAAATGTCAAATACCTGCTGCACAAAAAAGTACCAAATCGACAAGAGTATAAATGATCCAGTATAGTCGTTAGGAAATGTTCATTGAATTGAAAAGCATTTGGAAATTGTTGGCTAACTTGCCAAACACAATCAATGAACTGTACAAACACTGGAGACCTATCAGCATCACTGTGATGTTCATCTCCATGACCAATTCTCTAAATATCAGAAAAAAGTTAAGATTATGTAGCTGTAATTTATATCACAAAGATAAATCCTAGTCACCTGTTGAAATTTGTGACCAAAACTGAGCCACTCTTTTTCTATTAGAACTTCAAATCCTTTAATTGTTCTATAATAGGGGTCTAGTAGTAACATTGCTAATGCAGTGAGCTAAAATTATAAAAAATAAATAAAGGAACTTATAAAAATGTCTTTAAAAAAAGGGTCAATCTTCCACTAACTTGTGCAGTTCTATCCCAACCATCAGAGCAGTGCACTAAAACTGAGGTCTTGTGAGTTTCAACTTTATCAACAATTTTTGCTGCACCGGAAAGTATGCATTTTATATGTTTTAACCACATGGTCGATTCAAGACCAGATAACCACCTTGATTCATCAATAGTTGGAAAACATAATTCTACAACATTTTATTGTTAATAAAATTTCAAGAGATATTAATAACAGTTTTTAAGAGTACCTTTTAATTTTCTAAGGCTTTCTCTCATCACATGAATGTTGTGAATGTCAAGAAATATAACTTCACTATTTTGGTAAGCATCTTCGCTTTCATATCCTCCTCCTTTAGCTTTATTTGCCACAGCATTAGCCATTGGTCGAGCATCCATTATAAAAAGTTTGTGACTTTGAGCATTGGCATCCATTATTAATTGAATGTACCTTTCATCTTCACGACTTCTTTTACCCCCTACTCCAACGAGAGGTTGTGCACATCGAGTAATTGTTGCTTGACTCTCAGGGTGAATCCATGAAAGAACAGGTAATCTACCTCTACTTCTGAAAGCTGCCGAAGCTTGAAGATCTTCATCTGTTGCTGCAGTTGGTACTGCCCATACAGCAGGATAACTGTCACATAATGAATATGTATCATTTATTTTTGATATCTTCCACATATCATTATTTATTCCCTAAAAATAAATACATAGTTACTTAACTGAACTTGAATAAAATAAAAATTTTATTTTCCAATTCCAAGGATTTACCATGCGTTTCAATTCTGCTATCGGTTCATACACATTCCAACCATTTTCAAGGAAACTTTCGGAATATTCAAACGCAAACAGAGGCATAGAATGTGACAAAGGAAAAGAATACTGTTGCAACTTTTCAAAAACATTTCGTCTGGAATGATTTTCCTGCTTGTGAGCAAATTTAAGATTTCTTGTGTCTTTACAAAAAATTTCTATTCCATATGAATTTTCTCCTTTACTAGATGCTCCTCCTACTTTCTCAATTCTACTAACAACTCCTAATGGAACTTCAACGATATAAGGAGTTTCTCTGTCAATAGTTCTAAAGTGCAATTTATAGTTGGTTACAGTGAGTACTCCTCTAGTTGGACCTGAGTATGGGCATAAGTATGTAACATCTCGAGCAACACCTTGTACACGTTCTCCATTCAAAAGTGGTGGTCCTGATTCATTTCCAGTTATATTCTGTGATAACAATAATACATTTATAAGATTTAGATAAAAAGTTAATTTCTACAATTAAATAATTTTGAAAAAATAAATATTATGGGCTAAAAAGTATAATATTGTGGCTAAATATTCATGGTGTAAACAGTTGTATTGTTTTTTTAACATTTATGAAATGTTTTACTCATGCAGGATGAAACAAATACTTTACAGAATGAAAATAAAAACTCATTAAATATTGCAAAAAAACTATCAAAATACTGAGTGCTAAAAAAACAAAATTAAAGTACACAATTGATATTTTATAGACAATTTTACCAAATCCTCTTTTCCTTGATTTTCTTTTTTAGTTTCTAGAGCAGAAATTATATTATTATCTGTTGAAGTTGAGCTTGTTGAAAAGCTCTTTGAATGAGATGCCTTTTCCCAACTTTCCTGAAGTTTGCATATATTTTTATTTGTATATATTTGTACCTTTTAGTAATTAAAATTAACATTTTGTGAAGAGTAAGGACGAAAATAAAATTAATAAAATACACTTACTGATTCTTGGCCCATCTTGGAGTTGAGGGAACTGCTTTTGCTGTCCGAATTAAGAGAATCTGAACTAGCATTTTTAGAGTTATTTTGTTCAATATTTAGAAGCTCGGCACTTCCTCTTTTTTCCATATTTATTCTTTATTTTTACTAACTATTTAATGTTAGCATTAACATTGCATATTGTTACTGGTACTGTCTTTAAATGATTCTGAAATTGAAAAGTGATCTTTACTGTTTCACAAACTAGTTAAGATAGAAATTACGTAGATCAAGAATTTTAGAATAGTTTATAGTACTTGAACATTTTAATAACAATGAAACATTTATCCAGAATTATGCCTTAAAAAAAATGACACAAAATATAAAATCTACTTTGAGATTTGAGTTCGACAATTACGGTACAAGAATTGTTAGAATTAATCGAGAAAGTTAGATTTCGAAATAGTCATTCCGCACATTATTAAGAAACATCATACCTCGCTAATTAAAAGCCTAACCTCAAAATTATTTGAATTTGATCTATATTGTACGATAAAATAATATTTGAATCGGTGGACAAAGAAACTATAAAGCAATGAGTTAGGAACCGAGAATGAATGCACCGATTAAAAGCGAAAAACTTGTACTTGCTGTTTGTAATAACAGGAATTAAAGAATATTGGGTTAATGAACTGACTAGGAGTACAAATAAATTAGTGCCACGCCCAAAATTTTTTTTATTATAATAATTCGATAAAATTGCTACCGAAAATCTCGATTGCGCATGATGTACTGGCAAGTAACTAACCTTCGTCTCAAACAATCATGGGAAATTCCTTATTCAAAATACTTCTGTCAAGTCTGTAGTTGTGTTTGACAGGTGCAACCGTGCAACCGCAATTCGGCATTCTGCTCCTGTGGGCGATGCTGGCAGATGGCGGCACGAATTACATTATTCTGATTAGTCGATAAAGCAGGTATTGACTGCACGATCATTTAAAATATCTATCATGTTAGGTATTATATTTATGAGTGTTAAGGAAAAGTTTTAGTTCATTTCTAGAAATCATTTTGTTAAAACGTAAAAAATTTTGAAAAAATAATCGAGTTTAAATTATTCTGCTGTCTATATGCAATTAGCCATTTACATGCTTAAACAGAGCTGTTCGATATAACACAGTAAAAAGATTATACCATAAGTAAGAGTTTGATAGACGAAGTAGTATATTAATTTTATAAAAAAATAAGATTGGATGATAATTAACGTCGGCGATTACAATAAAGTTGATGCACATCAGTCGTCGTTACTCATACATTACTGAAGGAATGAAGATTATTTGATAATATTGCAGGACTTGTAAGTTCTCGCATATACATATTATACTTATCCAATTATAATAGATACCATGATCTCCAATATCACATTAATTTGTTTATTGTCAAGAGACTAGATTTTAAACTGGTTTGTTGCTCCATCTCCATCTTTTGTTTAATCCGAGTTAGGTGGATTAGCAAGATCCATTGCATCTGGAAAATAATTTTCTCATTAGTGAACAGATTGACATATTGTAGATCAATGAGTAGTGGGAGAGGGATGGGCAGCATTAGACAACAGGTGGTTTGGAACAATGTTTCATATAGCTTGCAGAGATATACAGTTGACCTGCTGCAGAAATTAGACAAGGGTAGATCGGCTATGTTTAAGTACCAATAAAATTAAAATATAATAATTTTTGCGTATAAAGTATAATGATCGAGGCTTTTTTTTCAATTTTTCACAACTAATAATGTTTGTGCTTGCGTTTTAGCTAGATCGATTCGACTAATGGGATTTAACGTTTTTTTATAAGAAATAAACAGTTTCTCAAAATCCGTAGCTACAAATAAGAACTTGGGTGCGTTTCTCTGCGACCTGAACGGACCTGAATCATCGCCGTTGACATCATTGAGGGTATAAAAAGCGAGCACTTACCCGTAAACGTGGAAAATCCTCAACGTGCAAATGCGATTACGCAAGATGCACTTAGAATCGGAGGAGTTTCGAGACCGCGAAGATCCCTTTACATGACGGACAGTATACTTATTGACTTATAATCTTATTGACTTTACAGCAATAAGAACTTACAAGACTTTTCATTTTATAATTCGGACATTTTAGTAGGAAGTTTTATTTCATAATATTATATTAATATTCGTAAAGTAACTAGGAAAAGTGAATAGGTGTAGTGATAATTTAGAAGGCCAAAACAATGAAAGCAAGTGAAGGAGAAATTATGAATTTATTCATGAAAAGAAAATCTGATTCAACAGAACAAGATACGAAGTCATAAATGGTTATTTTTATTACGCCAGTAAAATCGCTTTAATGAATTAAAGTATTTTCTAAAGGTGAATTAATTTATCTTATAGTACAGTGTATATGTAATATAGTATATCGTAACATGAAATATAAAATTTGTCTCAGCCTCAACTATATAATATATATATATAATATATAGATAGTTTTTTTTATTTCTGTTCATTTGTTTCCTCATATTTTTTTATTTGTTTCAAAACATGGTCAACATAGAAATATACAGTCATCACGTCGAAGATATTTCAATTACGTACTTAAACGTTATTTATTACATACAATGATTCTATACACAATGTTACGATTTTCTCTACGCCTATGCGATTCGTACCACGCTCGTCGATACGCTTCTTTGATAATTTCTTAATGCCTTTCTTTTTAGATATATGTATATACATATGTATAAAGCGCTGCAACATTCCTACATATATATGTACATAAAGCTATGTATATATACATGTAAATAATCTCGTTCACCCTCACTCCTCTCACTTTCTTTACTGTTTCCCAATGGAAAATTCTTATATCATTCATACAAGTCCAAATTGAGAGAAATTTCATAAAATTTTTCCGTATTCCCAACAAAGATCTTGATCCGCACACCGACCATTATTTAATTCGAATATCTAGCGTCCTTTTCCATTTTGCACAACCTTTGGCACTTGCAATACATGATATTTACTTTTTTTTTCATTGCGGCAAAGGGAAAACTACTATCTTTTTGTTTACATTTGATTTTCACTTTTTATCATTACGTCGCGTTATTGTATGGTTTTCTTTTTTTCCATTAGAATCTCTTTTTATACCTTTTCCTTAATAGGACTAAAAATGCAAAACTCATAGAAATGCTCATATGAAAATTCATATAAAATATGAAAATTTACAAAAAATGTATAGTTCCAATCTAAATTTTGAAAAAAATTCTTCTGAGTTTTCCGTTTAAATTTATTGTGTCCATTTAGCTTTTTTGTGAATGTTTAAAAAACATTTCAGTTCATCGCTTTGGTACTTTTGCACTAAAAATTTAATTGTTCTATTTTCATATGTATTTGTCACCACTAGTTTAGAATTTACTCATTTTTACCTCAGCTACTTTGATTATCAACGTTATTTTAATTGTAAACTGTTTCTCGTTTTGTTAAATGACTTAGCTAAAGAAATGTCACTGTTAATAATAAAATATAAATCTATTAAACAACATAAAATTATATAAGTTTAAAAAACGAGAAATGCGAGAAATCAACAAATACGGTGATAATTTTTGGCAAATTAATTGCTACGCCCAAGAAAAAGATAAAAATAATGCAAAATGACGATTTTATATTTTAGTTTTACTATTTTTGATTCCATTTTAATGACTGTTTTTGTACTTTAGTAGTTAGTTCGACGAGAGCCATCAAACTTTAGCAGTGATAATAGATATTTTCCTTTAAAATGGATATAAATTAAATTTTGATTTTTTTATCTTTTCCGTAATGAGCAGACGCTGCAATTTTTCATGCCTGTATGTTTATATTTAAGAGATAATTTATAATATGGTAACAATATTTTCAGTTTTCTCTTAAAAAAGTAAACTGAAAGCAAGCCACCTTTATGTCAGAGTGCGATCAGTGCAAAAAAGAAGTTTGAAAAATTCGCATTCCATGTAACTATCGCTTAGAAATAATCAAATTTTTAAATCACCGTTGAAATGTTTGGCTTAGAAGGAGATGGCGGAGATTACGAAGTACGAAATAAATAAATAGAAATCGAATGAATAAAATGTAGAGTTTGCCTTTGCGTTAGAACCGAGTGAATTAAGGCTGACAATTATATCCCAAATTGACGAGCGTCTTTTTTTGGCCGTTTGCTAATATTTATCGGATAATATCCGCATGTACGAAATGAGAGAGAAATGGAAAAAGAAAGTAAAGTGCAACTAGTTCGAGTGAGAGATGCTTGAACAGCGCTTGCCGAGCGCGTTGGAACTCTGTCTGCCAACTGGTCGTAATCGCAACTCCAGCAGGAAGAGATCGCTCCTTGATCGTCAGCCCATCGCTTTGGCGCGTCGCAGCGATGAGTTGGATGCGCGCGACGAAGGAGGAATTCGGTCCTCCTCGCTCGCGCATATCAGTCTTATCGGGTGGTCCAGCAGCCGTCGTCCCTCGGGTAGGACGGTCACGTCATCTGGGCAGCGCCGTAGCCCGGCCGCTTCCTCGGCTCGGCGAGCTGGCCGCTCGAGATTTGGAACTGCTGGACGTACGGGTTACTGGGCGAGTTCCTCAAAAGCGCATTCGGCCCCGGGGAGTCGTACTGCTGCTGCTGCGGGAGCGACTGCTGCCGGGCGAACTCGCGCTTCCGGTAGACGTTGGCTTGAGGCGAGTACTCGCCGTTGAGGGGGCTCGGGCCCTGGCTGTACAGGGCCTTGGTCACCTTGAGCGACTGCTGCTGCAGCTCCGGGTGGTGGTAGCGGGATGCGAGGCCGGTGGGCGAGGCCACCCCCGGCGGCGTCTTCAGATTCTGCGTCGGGCTCTGGCTGATGGATTCGAGGACGTGGCGCGGCATGTTGGGCGAGGGGCAGTGGTGCTGCTGATGCATGTCCTGCAGCCCGTCTAGCCGGTTCGCGCTGCTGATGCGCTGCACGTAGACGGGGGCGCTCTCCGGCCGGCCGCCCACGATGTTGCGCATGCTCTCCCTTTCGCGCTCCTTCGAGCTCAGTCCGCTCACCGGCGGCGGTAAGGACTTGTACGGGCCGCGTTGCGGCTGCGCAGTCGCCAGCGATCGTCCGCTCAGCTGCTGCTGCTGCTGCTGCTGCACTGGGTGCGTGTGTTTGCCGAGGTCCGTCACCGTCGACCAAGAGACGCTTGCGAGCTCCCAGCGACGTAGTAGACCTGTCACGTGCTCGGGCCGAAGTGCAGGATCCGAGCTTTCGTCGTAGTCTGGTCCCTGAAACAATTTTTCGACTCAATAACTGCTTTTTAAACCATTTTCTTCTAGCCAACAGTAGATTTTTATGCGATAGTAAATGATAGAAGGTTAATTTTTTTTTATTCGAGTAAAAAATTAAAGGCAGAAAATTTGGTTCGCTAAAGATTTTGTTTGTCGGTGAGAATGACGTCTATCTGGTGCAGCTGGCGAAGGCTTGGCGCAGGCGGAAATACAAGTTGCAAAATGCACCTTGAGAGCCCATTGTTGCGGGACAATCGAAAATTTATTCAACTCGAATAGCAATAGGGTAATCGTCCCTCTGAACCGTCACCCGCGCCCCGATCTCATTTCACGCTGTAAGTTTGCGATTCCCACTCCTCACTTGCGCGATTGTGGGCCTGTATATAAAGTCATAATCGGCCGGCGCAATTAACATTTTGGATCGGCCATCCGCGAGTAATTGTGGTGCGGTGCCCGCACAAACACCGACGAGGCTGGTTAACCGAACGGCTTTTCGGATGCAGGAAAAAATATAAAAGCAACGCTACTGTAAAGTTTCAACTTACGTTTTCAATTTTTTCGTCCAGCATTCGGAAAAAGTCCAATTGGCTGGTTGATATCTCTCTGAAAATGGATAACAGCATACTTATTAGATAAGAAATAAAATTAAATAAATGGTAAAATTTTCTTTAACTGAACAAAAGCTACAGCTTTTTTGTGACTAGGAAAAAGTTGGAGCGCAAACCAGGCTTTTTTAAGAAGCAAGCAGGGCGTAGATTTTTTATGCTTATAGCATCTTTCGATCCGAGGAATCAATTGCAATAGTACGCATGCAGCAGACTCATGCTACCCCAATGTTTTATCAGTCGGAAGTGTACTATTTAGATACCCTCTGGGGGAAGCACTCGCAAAGTCGTCCAAGTGCGAGGTAAAAAACTAGCAAGATAAAGATAGAAAAATAAAAAAATATCGAAGGAATTTCGCATCTACGCGTGTAACCGTGGTAATCGGGTGTTATCGATCAAAATGAGCGTATTTCTTTTGCCTTCTTTCAGATTGTGGTACTAAAGTGAAAAAGCGTTTATTATTTTTCCCCTATTACAAATTAGATTTTAAATGGACTATTTATTAGGAGAAAATACTTGTAAATAAAAGAAAATTGAAATTTTTAGTCGTGAAAAAAATTGATAAATGTGAATGAAGAGGAGAGAAAAAATAATGAAAAAAAGAAATAAAAAATGTAATTTTGATTCGGACCAAAACGAAGAGGAGCGAAGTATGTCGCATAAATCGAGAGAGAGAGAGAGAACGAAAAGCAAAAAGAAACAGAAGTCGCCCAGAGGTCGGTAAACGGAGGTAGATTCGACGTCGGTGCGCTGCCTGCTTGTACGTATACGTCCGGGAGAATCAATAGTGAGGTTCGACCCTCGCGAAATTGCCGGCCGAGCGTAAAAGCAGCGAATAGAAGTGGGAAGTTTTCCCACCTCTTATGGACTCGCTTGGCAAAAGGGACCCACGCGGCTGAGTGCACGAGTATGCGAGGGGAGAGAGACCGATGGAAAACTCATCCCCGCGTTATATTTCCAAATTCTTGTACAAACAGTGAACCCGTACATTTTTCCATGCTACCGTTAATTATCAGTTATAAAAATACTTTCTATAAGGGGTTTATGGTACTATTTTATTGCACGGCGAAATATTTGCGCCGGAAAAGGGACTTACGTCTGTTGTAACAGAGGACCACCACCAGGTGGAATGGGCTTCTTTTTAGCTTGCGATTTGTCGAGCGATCCGTTCTGCTCTTCGTTTCTATTGACTTCGGCTCCATTGTTGTTCGTCTTGTTGGCCTTGTTGTTGCCGTTTCCGTTTTTCTGCTCGATCGACGCGGAGCCTGCAGCATACCAAATTGAATTACTTATAATAAGCTTTCCATCCAACATTAATTTTTCATTTTTTTCTACGTGCTACAAAGGCGAATTTTCGTTTAACAACGTTGCAACCTTGTTTAATCGGCAACTTCACTGATAAGGATAATTGAACTCGCATTTCAATAAACATAACTATATTTAAGAACTTAATTTTAAATTGGTGCATGCATATGACATTACGGCACATTTTTTATTCGTCTGTTCGCACTGAGTTTCACAGAAAGTTGTAACACCTTGACGTGTGCTGCAAAGCCGGTCACTTGCTGTCGAACTTGCAAGCGGCAAACTTTGCAAAGGCCTCATAAGGCTATTATCGTATCAATTTACATCAGAATTTTGTTAATAATGCACTGGTATACCTAATCGATACTACCTAACAAATATCTTTGCTGATAAACCCAGGTTTTTTTATTACCGAATAATTACTTAACTGTAAGGGAACAGTATTAAAAAAGTTTATAAAATATTTACTGTATAATACACTGGGTATTTCAGTACACCGTTCTAAGGGCTTTCTTTTGAAAGTGAAAAACGTTTGCTAATGAATTTTTTCAACGATTTAAAAATGCACGAGAGCAAAGTGCATTGTAGTGCGACATTTTGTTATTTATATTGCGTTTGGCATATTTGAGTAATTAAAAAAAATGAATTTCTTAAAAAATAGCCGCGAAATGTAGGTAAAGCTAGGTAAAGCTAGTTTATCGTGTAATAGGAGAAATGTAGGTTTTGCGCAGCAGTAAACCACATCTCGGCGGCTCTCGGACGCTTGGCTAAAAAGGGAAAGCATACGGCTGCGCTGTGCCGCGGTATGCAGCTCGGTAGCTCGCTATAGTGCCTCGCGGTACTTTGGTGCGCGACCTTAAAGCGTGGCAGTCTAAAAACGGAGGATGAGTTGATAGCCGCGAGCCCTCGACCTTATTGCGCGGAGTAAATAGAGTGCGGCTCCGCGGGGACGGGAAAAATGACCCCCTCGTGGCACCAGGTGGCACCTCGGCTTTCTTTCGGCCCGCTTAATGAAGCACCGGCACAAAATTGCGGGAGCCGGGCTATTGCGTCAAACTTCCTCCAGAGACTCCGCTTCTTACTCAATTCTTCTTTCTTTCGTTTACTGCCAATGTAATTCCAATGTTTACTGCCTAACGACCGCAGCGCTTTCGCTTTGTTACTACCAGTAATAAACACTAGAGTAATTGCAAAAGAGGCGTGCATAAAGGTATTCGTACTCGAACTCGACATGCTCTTAGCCTCGAAATAAGCGAATCAAGCGAAAGGGGAGGAAGCCCCGCGCCGCCTGCCGCAGCTCGTAAACAGCTTTTCATTCCGCCCTGCTTTTTTTAAGCCGCGCGTGACGACATTCCGTAGTCCGAGATGACGGCTTCCGTCTGGCCGCGGACTTTCTCGCGCGTTTATCTTTTTATAGAGTGAGCGCCGGCCCGAGGGCATGTGCGAATCGTGTCCGCGCGGAATTCTTCTCGATCTCGCTTCTTAGTTGCTTCAGTTGTTTGCTCTATTGATAGCGCCAGATCTAGCCGTTGTGCACTTCAGCGGGATCATTTCAACGTAAATACAATCATTTTTTCAACGTAGACGTCAAACATTTTTTTTATTTCCAGCCTTTACATCTACCCGTGCGAAACGTAAAAGAGATTAATCTCAAGGTTACGATAAACTCTAAATATAGCCTGTGCGGTATAGAATTTAATTTTTATCGGCCAAACGTTAACAAGATAAGAAATTAAATAAACAGCTTCTTTTTATATTCAATATGCATCAGCATTTAGCACTTGAAAAGATACGATGAAATCGTGCACTATCAGTTTCTATGTATAGTAATAGTTGACGTGACTATTAATTTACATAAAATTTAAACCCAATTCGGTGTAAAAAGATTTGCTTTGGATTTGACAATGGCTGCAGTGCACAACCACGAAGTAAAAGAAGAACAAATAAGACGGTCACCACTGGTAATTCGATTCACCGGTGTGAGTGAGTTTGAGCAAGGAGATCTTCAGTCTTTCAAAAGGAAAAAGGAAAAAGGGCCCACACCCTCTACTCTTCTACATTCACGTGTACATGACAACTTTTCTTCCTTTGTTTATTATACTTTTATCGCAGAATTGCAGCCAATTTTGAAATCTGCGCTCAAATTCGCTGAGCAAAAGCTTTACAATTTTTTGAGAAATTTTAGTACCGACAAGTGTAGATTTTATTATTGCGTTTACCACTAAAACTAACTGCACGATGGTGTCAAGGTGTCGATAAAGAATAAAGTTTACGGCGTGAATGATAAGCGGAAAAGAGTTGCTACGTGAAAGAACCGCTTTGTTGTTGATCTCGCGACGCTTTTCTTAGGGATTCTAAAAATAAATTTGTTTTGCGATTCGTAGCATTACGTGCATATGCATTAGCGGCAGTGCTCGGCCAGCAGTGCTCGGCAAGGAAAAAAAGAGGAAACGAAAACGCGAATGGCTGATTAGGCTAATCGGTGACAAACACAGCGGCACTTTGCATAGTGAAACCAGACTCGTGGACGTGTGAATGAGGCAGGGCAAGGGCAGCAGTCAAGTATTGTCGATTGATCGTGCACAGCAATCGAAGTCAGTTCAATTAATTAAGTATTTATGACGCGATATCTCGAGCCCTAAACTGCAGCTTCGATTCGACGACGAATTAGTATTTATTCAATTGAAGCTTTTAATGTCCACCTTCACAGCGTTAGCAAGAAAATTCACATGAGTTATATGGGACCGCAAGAAGAAGGACGCAACCAAAGCGAGTGCGCGCGGGCGAGTGCCCCGTCAGTGGTGGTCGATTCCACCTCGAGCTATCGAACTGATAAGGATTTTATTGTGACGAATATAGACTGGCCGCGAATTCTGTTTTCGCAAACTGCAAACTGCAAACTGCACTGCGCATTTCTCACAGTGCTCGCACTCCGCATGTTCTGACTCACGAGCATTGACTCAGAGTTAAGTATATGTTACAAATATAAGCTTCATACTTTTACTTTACGTAACTTTTTTTACTTAATTTCCTCGATTTTTAATCTTATCAAAAATAATGTTTACTCATTTCTTAAGGTGGAAAGATATAAATCAAGGTACAAATAAAACGAATTTTCGGATAAATTTCCAACTGAGGTGCAGGGACAATCGAGAAAATCAAACAAGACTTCCCATCATTCACTTAATTTTGTAGCTTCGAAAATTTCGCGTTAACATAAACCCTACCCTCTACCTACTAACGAGCCCCTCTACCTACTAGCTTCGAAATCAAAGCGGCCGGGCTAATACATATATGCGTATTGAACGAAGACTCATACCACCCGCTTTTACATGAAAAATATTTCTGGAAAAGCCAAGAGGCGGGCTAGAGGCACACTAGTAAGCAGTAGAGATTTTTCCAAAAGAAGTATATGAAAAAAGAAAGACAGGGCGTGAGACGAATTTTTATCGTGGTCATGCGTCACGGGAGTTAACGGAGGCAAAGTACGAGGAGCCTTTCCTCAATTTCACGATTTTCGTTATTCGTCGGGCAAAGCTGCCCATTCGCCGGGCAAGGCTGCCGAGGCACATCCAGTGCCAAGCTGCTAATTGAATGATAGCGTGATGGATTAACAGCTACCCAAGAAGAATCCGACTTATTGTGTATCTTCCGCTTTTTTGCCGGGTTTTAGCAAATCTTAATTGTATTAGGTGCTTGATGAATTAGCCAGTTTGACCGTTCGCAATCAATCCTTTGACAATAGATAAATTTTTCGATAGTCGCGATAGATCAAATAATTATATTTAAGGGAAGAATTTCAATGAATTTTAATTTATTTTTAATTACAATGCATGTTTTTTATCTCAATATTTAGGGATGAGCGGTGTAAGCTTTATATTTTATAATTATATATAGTAATCAAAATGTTAAAATGTTATGCAAGAAAAAATTGAACAAACTACCTTAATTATATGAAAAAAGATTTGTTTACATAGTCCTAACATATTCTGCCTTTGCATTTAACTTAGTGATTACATCCGTTGATTGATTGCGTACACTATTCGCACAGAATTCGCACACTAATCGTGGAAAAATCGATCATTTTCGTTTGTATTAGTTTGCTCTAAAAATATGATGGTATAATGAAAAAAGAATGCGCACATCGACTTGCAAATTACAAAGGTTTACTGCGTAAAAATTGAAGAGAAGAAAAAAAGCTCAAGGGGATGCAAGCATGCATCGCGAGGTATTGTAGTCGTCGGATGAAAATGCAAATTATGAGAAATATTCTTTTTATATATTAGAAAAAAATATATAAAAAAGCACTATTAAATATTTCTTTTCTTCTTTTTCACTTTACATTGTTCTTCATTTTTTATTTTAATTAAAGAGGATCGCCACCATTTGAAAAAAGTTCAGTAGTAAAAAAAATGTTCGCACTTTCAAAAAGTCATGATAACATTTATTATCGTAAGGCGCATACATCTCACTCGCCGAGAAATTCCTGCGTAAAATATTTGATACGCGGAGATATTGGCAGATCCATTCCCGGTCCAGATGGATTTCCATAGCGCCCGATATCCGACTCGTTCTGCAGTTTCGCTTTTTTTCTACGCGAGTCTAACAAGAGTCGTGCACGATGGATTCGATGAATCGAATACAAATTGACTGTTTCCTAGCTTATTTATTTTGGCTATAGATATTTTATTTAATTTCTCTTGGAAAATTTTGATCACGACGCTCACCTGCGAGAACAATATGGAACTTGGCGGTATATGGAACTTGACAACTTTTTATTATTAAAACCTTCAGTTATTTTCAGAGACGCTGCTTACGAGCGTTAACCAAAGTTCGTTTAACTGTCCGTAGCAGCGGATTAGCCAGCGGATTAGCAAGCGCCTAAATGTATTTAGGCTTTAATTCTTAACTCCGATTTCAAATTTTCCGCTCTTCACGGTTCGATCAGCAATTTTGCCCAGTAACTTTCCACGCAGCCGCGTTGGGACCACGTGCCGAAAAGCTTTTGCGTCATTCGGATAAGCTCGAGCCAAATTCACACACCTGTTCACCTGTTCACCTGTTCACCTGTTTCGCGACGCTAAGTGATCTTTAATTTGCGATGCGATCTGCAACTAAAAGCGATTTCGAAAATGCTATAGCTTTTTTCATCTTCATTTCATCAACAACTGCACCTTGTGAAGAATTAAATGCAATTAAACTTTTTTCCACTATAAAACCGGAAATTTCTGAGTTGCTTAGCGTCACCTTCTTATCTGGCAGTCTTATTTTTTGTCCATCTCCTCCGCACAAGTCTGTATTGTTATGAGTAAGCAGATTTGTTGCGCGATGCATCGTAAGAAAGCTGAGATTTTCACGGAAATTCACGTAACACCTCTGCGTTGCGAACATCGAAGGAAGTACGCGCGCTCCGCAAAATCCGACTTTCCCCTTGAAGTGCGATTAAAGATGGCCGTTTATTCTTCCGGCAGACAATGTCATGTACTAGACTTTTTTTCTTTCTTAGGTATACGCTGGCGCCTAATAACATTCATCGCATTCATCAGCAGATAGCTTTATTTTTGCTATATAAACGAACTTGGAGGTTAACTCTGTTGTTTATACCACGGTTACATTTCATACCATTGTATCGATCAAACAATCGTTCGATCCTCTCGCTTATTTTCGACCGGTCAAAGCTGGCTTCAAAAAGGAACTGAGACATAACATCCGCAGAAGTACGAAATTACGCTTCAAAGGTATATTTTGAATGCAATATCGCTTTATTTTCCTGCCTTGTTGATATATGCACACATAATATTTGAAAATATAGACCTAGACACCTATCAATTACAATGATCTTTTATGCGCCTCTCGGTAAATATCGTTTCAAAATTCGTTCACCCCGCTTGTGATTTTCGAAATATTTCTCTTGGACGCCTGCCGAAATCAATAGTTTGAAAAGTCACACTTGTGAAAACAGAAGAAATCCAATTGTTTGTATTAACGAAAACGCTTGCGAAATTACTCTGTAAATGTAACTTATCATTTTTGCTATAACCGTGGTAAGGACGAGTTGCACTGTAGAAGTAATATAGGACTTGATGATTGTAATTAATAATTTATTAACATTCAAACGACTCCGTGCTAAATTGATTGCAAACCGATTGCTTTGAATTTAATGCATTTATACGCACCGCTGCAGTACGAGATAGAAAAATGAGGATTCACCGCTAGATTGAAAGGAGGGACACACTACTATTATAGGCGTAGTACCACAGTGCATAATACACGCATCAAGCCGATCTCCCGGAATCCCTCGCATCATTGTCGCTAATATGCTTTTCTACGACCAACAACTCCTAATGCTCACCACAAGGCATACTTTAAAAATGTAATTTTCTTTCTAAAATGCGTAGTATTTTTGCGAAAAAGCACCTTTTCGTTATTGACTCGTGACTACATTAAATAGTGTATTAGAACAGAAGTCTTAAATTTTGTAAATTTAATAAAGTGAAATGAGTTTAACAATATTTATTTAGTGGTAATTAAATTGAAATTATGGAATAATTTAAAAATAGAGTAAAATGTTTTAATGGTACCAGCAAATTTGCAGTCTGTAATTAGCGATGGAACATGTGTTCAGAAGAAAAGCCTTTTTTAGGAAAAATGTTTTTAATACCAGTATTGTTATACTTTTATGTATTGGCAGCACAAAGAACCGGATAGCGTAATTATCTTCTTTTTTGTCGATAAGACAAAAAGCTTGGGTTTCGGTCCAAGTTAAAACGTCATTAAAATCGCTCTCACGCCAGCATAGCTTGTGTAGTGTAAGCGGTACTAAAGACAACCGGTTGGTGCAGTACGCATGAATTTGGCGCGTGCTTAAAAGCGCTGAAAGCTTTTAGGCCGCACGCGAGAGAGCCTTAGCTTTACAGAAGTTCAGGGCAAGGCGGAGCAAGACGGGTGCAGCGCTTTTCAGCCAGAAAGGATTTACGAAAGCTGCCGGGCGTGCTGCGAAAAGTTCTGCGTAATTACATCGATTAAAGGCGAGGCTTAAAAAGCGCTTATTTACCAACAGCCACGAGCACGCCCACATCCGAATCACAGCTAAAATGAACTATCTACAGGGAGGAGTAAGCTGTTAAGAAGACCTTTCTTTCTAAGCTATGAAATCTCAAGATTTTTACCTTATAGTACATGAACAAAATTTAAATTTAGGTAAAACCGTTAGTACAGAATTAAGGTACGATTGATTAAGCCACCGAGGTGTTCGGGCGTGCACTTGGCTGGTTGCACTTGCGCTCGGGGAAAGCTAATTAAACGCAGCTGCGGGCAATATCTGAGCGTTTATCCGAGAGTCGCGTGTGCTCGCACCCTTTTTCGCTCTCTCTTTCTCTGTTTCACATTTCTCTTGCGTATAGCCCTCGGACACAATAGGCAAGAAGCGGGGAGGTGTAGCAGTGAGTTACACCAAGCAAAAATGATTAGCAAGTTACTTGGCCGCTCCTACACGATTCACGCAAAGTGCCTGAATGTGATTTTTGCGCTGTTAAAACTGTTGTACTTTTTTATGCCGCTTTATGTGTATTCAGGCCGTTTATCGATTTTCTAATTTGCACAACGATGCTTTAAGACAATTTAAAAGGGTCATGTCGTAGAGTCGGCCTTGCTTGTTATTTGCAATTTTGCACTATTTTTTGCTAAAAATACTAATTCTTATTAAATTACACTTAGTCTTACAGTAGCGTAAGTGTAATATAACGTCAATCATCTCAATTTTGCACGTCTGGTGCTGTGATGATCGTGCCCGTCAATGAAAAATGCAAGCGCAAAGTAAGCGAAGAGTTTACTGGATGCTTTATCAAGCTTAATAATTTTATATAAAAAAGGATGCCCTAAAAATATTGATTTAAATGATTTCGATTTTATTATAATAAAACAATTTCTATGTTGACGATTGTATTATTATAATATCAACACATTATCGCGATTGAAAATAAAAAATTTTCTTCATAAAAGTGTAAATTTTAATTAGTGCATGGAAAAGTCTTTTCAATTTAATGCTGCGTTATTTATCTCACTATGTGAATTTCGTAATTAGAACTTCAATCTATGTACGCATCGTCACATAATTTTGAACGTAAAGTAAAAGGACTACGGTCTAATCAATATTTATATCAAAATTGCAAATTGCAACCTTCACTGCCAATTGAGCTGTGTAACATTGAAAATTTAATATTGTATTGAATGTATTGATGTGCACAATTAAATAACTCAAAATGATAATGTTTATTACAAATCAATATAACCAGCAGTTAAATATTCGCTGGTTAATATGTGTATATTAATTTAGTGCAAATCTATTGCCTCGTTAATATTTGAGAAAGTAGGTAATTTAGACTTGATTATAATTTTGAAATTATGATGTGTCAAAACATAATGCACACCGTTTTAGAAAAGAGATCAATCAGAGCGTAAAATAAATCGAATAATAAATTACAATCAGCCAATAAAAGACTCATAATTTCTAATCTATATATAAAAATTTATTTAAAAAAAATTGACTAACCTTTAATCTTAAAAAGTAAACATGAATGCATTCTATTATAAAAAGAGTAAAATAATGGAGTTTACAGTGAATAGGCATTCCGACAGCACGAAGAGAGGATGGGTTATGCCACTATTAGTTCGAAATCCATCGCAGGAACAAAATTTCACTCGCCAAGAGGCCAGCCGGATAATTGTAAAAAAAGGCCCAGGCACTCGACCACGAGCGTTAAGATTTACGAACCACGCGCGTGTCTTTTTTCCCTGATGCTTGCATCCGAGCGCAAAGTCGTGTGGGTGGTGTAAATCGTGTGCACGCGAGACGCGATGTCGCGTTCAATATTGCAAAGAGCTTTCGCACTCTGATGCTTCCACATCGGCGTCGCGCGAAAGTTTCATTTGATCGCCGCTGCCCGCTGCGGGTATTATACGTTACTAAACTATCTTCCTTTTTTCTTATCATGTGAAATTAATTACGAGCCGGTCGAGCGGTCTACCGAGAAATCAACGTGCACGAGGAGCTTTATATACATAGTTGGTGCGATGTTTTTTCATCAGGAATATGAACAACTTTTCCTGCAGTTTCGGCATTTACTTTAATCAACTCATCTTTTTGCTATTTTATTTCGAATTACATAAATTCGCCTTTTACTTTTATTAGTGACAAAAAAATTTTTTTACTTAAGCGATAATTGACCTGAAAACAAGGGAGGAAAAGTTTTCCAAGCGTACTAAAGAATAAAAAAGAGTCATGTGGCTTCCCCATTACGGCAGGTCGATACATGCACCAAAATATTTTCAACTATTCGGATTACGAAATTGTTAGATGAAAAGTTTTCGGTTCATCGGAAACTCCTCGAACTATGCGCTACATAGGTAAACCTCAAACTTCAGTTTTCAGTACACTCAGGCAGAAAGTACGATATTGGTCTTGGAGCAAAAAGAAAAATGTGGTAATAGGCCAAGTAGTAGCAAAAAGTAGTAGGCGCGCCACGGAAAGCAAGAGGACTACCCCAAGGCATGCACTCTTAAATTTACATTTTTATTTTTCTGCCAGTTTTAGACACTACATGAAAGTTTGATTTAGCGTATGCTTGTGAAAGCAAAATTGTAAAAAATGTGTTTAAACTATGTTTCTTTTACTGTGCGTTAATTACGATAAACTTAGATTATAAAGTTAATTTTATTATTACAAACAATACAAGTTCCGTTAAAAAGCGATCCATCGATTATAAATAAAATATCTACGCCGCCTATGCGAACGAAGCAAGAATCGGCGAAATGACGCTTCTTTGCTTTCTTCCTTTCTTCTTGTCTAGGTTTGGCCTTGCAAAGCCTCAGTACCACACGTGTCGGACGATTCTACAAGATATAAGCCAGGCAGCGAGAGCTCGTGGACGTCATTGCGAGCCCACCGCCTACCTATGAGCCTCACATTTTGCGTCAGCGGCGCGACGTCGGCCCCTTTTCCCTCCTTCACGCCTCGCTGGTATTTATTATCTTTTTTCTCCCGCTAGGCGCGACAATGGCACGCGGGAAAGACCTTTGGTGAACCCGTGCCGCGGCGGAGACTTATCGGGTTTCCGAGTCTCTCCTCTTCCGTTCTTTTTTCGTCGAGGCCTTGAACTTGATTTAAAAAAAAAAAGGGAAAAATACGAGAAGTACGGTGGATTTAAGTGGAAGGAAATCGTGAGGCTTCCGTGACTTCTTTGAAAGGTAATTTTTTTGCAAAGAGACAATGGAAATGATGCATTTTTATAGCCTGGATGGAATTACAAAAGTTCATGAATTTTTACGTAGATATATCAGGGAATTACTTAACAATTTGTATTAAAAATTGTGCAAAGTTTAAAATAACAAAATAATTAATTTTGAGCATTGAGATTAGCGTGAATTGTTTCCAACGAGAATAATATTTGCGCATATTTTATCGAGCTCTAAAATTATTTTTAAAAAAGTCATAATCATGAATAACTAAAAATGAAAAAAAGTAAGAAATTGCTGCAGTTAAGATGATAGTAATAAATAAAAAATTAAAGACAATAAGAAGCTGTATTAGCTTCCATGTTGAGCAGTCTAAGCAAACGTCCGATTCAATCAGTAGTAACCCCTAAGTAAATCAATAAACGCCACAAAGAGTCCATCCAGCAATCTAAGAAGTTCTCGAAAAGCTCATTGGTCCAACTGCTGAAAAGGCAGGCCGAAAAAAAAGATTGGCCCAAACAAATATTCGGCCGAACATCGTCGGAGAGCTGAGCCGAAGGTTCGGGAGCACACAAGTTTATGCCGAGACAATTGGGAGCCACGATTACGTGGCTTTCAGGGTCGCTGATGATTATCCAACCCATGTAAAAGGCGGGGGTTATGCGGGGGATCGCCCGGAGATAAAGGAAAAATCAATGCGCCGGCCGTTTATCAGTCTAGAATTATGTCAGAGCAGGAAGGAAGGGCGGCTCAAGCGATAATTTATTACGAAGCCACTCGTTCGCTACGGGATTTTTGAAATGGCTCTTTTACGCTCGACTTGGCGCCTCGTATCCCCATCGTTGCATTCATCGACCCGTTTTTTCTTTCATTTTTTCAATTACGATTCTTTAACGTAGCTCTTTTACTCTTAATCTTCTGAAATGTCTGCAAGAAAAAAAGCAAAAATGTTATGTTAATCAGACGGCTACTCAAATGATTCATAAAATCTGTTGCTTAAAATCTCTGTATGATTGAATAGCATTTGACCGAAGCCACTGTCAGCTACTTCAACACCTCAAATATTTTTTTTTAAATCCATGCCATGTCATATTAGTATAAATAATGAATAAACAATATTCTCTGTTGAGTGTAAATTGCCATTCGTGCTTGTTTAACACATGAATATTAAAAAAAAAAGAATAAAAACCCTGGAGAAAATTAAGCGAAGTAAACGCAGTTATGAAAAAAGTAACCCAATTTTTTTTTCAGTGTTTCAAACAGAAGTTGATAAGCCTGCATTGCAAGGTAAAAAAATTTTCTTAACGAGAGTCGTAAAAATACACTAGTAAGGCAAAAAATAACTTATATGAGTAATTAACTGTTCAAGACTATTCAAGACTATACGAAATAAAAAGATCGAATCCCGTGATGATTATAAATTTTTAGAATTCAAAGGCTTTTCCAATGACGTTTTGTAAACCTCCTCAAATTATTATAAAACCTCCTTCACTTCACCTCGCTTGTTTACCCTTTGTGCAAAGAAATGTAAAGAAAAGTCGTACAATTGGTTTGAAAGACGTCCTTCTCTTTTTTCTTGTCGGAATCTTCAGTGAGAAAAAAGTCTCAGTTCATCTCCAAGTCAAAGCGGCGCCACAATGCGAGCCCTTTTTCGAAAGGAAAAGAAATTTAGTATGGCAGGTATCAATTTGCAATCGTTGGCAAAAAGGACCGCCTCTTTCCTTTCCGTGTACGCTATTCAGGAATTGAGGCTTGATGGGAACATCGCATCCAAGGAGATACATACATAGTGCGGCTGGAGCCATTGAGACAGATCTATCATTGGCGGTATCGGATTTACGAATTTGCATTCGCTGGTCGCTCGTAATCGATCGGTACCATTGCTCGTCGCGCGAAGCATTGATTTCTGCAGGCTGGAAGCGGCGAACGCTTCCAATGCTCGCAGCTCGCCGCTGATGCGACGAGGCAGCGTTGATTGTTGCTATAAACGGCTTGCCGCATTATTTCCATTCCGTGTCGCGAGATCGCGACGAGCGCACGCTTGATTCACCGCTTATGAAGGCAGTGCCGTCGCCGGACGTTATTCTACTTATTCTGATGAAATGTAGGAAAACATGATAGCGAACGTTTGATCAACTTATCTTTAAATTTACATAAAGAACCGCGCAGCTGACTGCTAGCTGCCACCAGATGCCACGAAGCAATTGGCAATCCGACTACTGTTCGCGAATTACCACGTCGGAGCGGGCGAGATTATTGACAGGGGCCAAAAGGGCGGGCGCCATAAACATTTAGCCGATTTGAATTTTCTATAGAAACTCCATATAGTAAATACGATTAACCTTAATCGCCAGCGCGAGAGCCGTCTAAGCGGAAGTCGCCGCTCGACTCTTTCTCCTCTTTACGTTGCTTCGCGCGTGCCACGTTTCCATAAGGAACGAGGTCGAATCACCGCGCAGCTTATTAAGGGCTAAACGTTTTATTTTCACGAGCCACGGATGTTTTAGTGACGAGCGACCGTTACCTTTTGACGCGCCGCTTTGCAAACAAGCGACTCACGGGCTATTGCCAAAAATGCAAATCCTGCGTTCAATTAGTAGCTGTATTATTTAAATGCAAATGAAGTAGTTGCTCAAATAAATTGAGGCGTGGTAAGAACGTAAACTGTAAACAGTGTAAGAGCGCGGATGTAAAAAGCACAATAATTAAGTATAGAATGTAATTTAGCGCTGAAACGGGTGATTGAACAGGGATCTAGTGGTAAACATTATTGATTATCCGAGGTACACAATAGAGAATCTCCTGCAAATTAATTCTGGTTGCTTTTGAGCGTCACTAGCTGTGTTCCCGAGGTCATGTAATTTAGAGCCCGTGCTATCTACTTCCCTCTTTATACTTTAATTACACGCTTCGCTCCTCTCCTCGTTCTCCTCGTCTTTGTGGAAACTAGCGCCATTAACTTTGCTCTCTTATTGGTAATTTAATTGAATTCTCTTTACACATCAAGTATGCATGGAGCCGCAGGAAATGTCATCAGTAGAAGCAGTCGCGCTGGGTAAGACTGCCGTTCACTTGTAGAATAGACATGTGGATGATCGGGCAACCGGAGGAGTGAGCACCATCTTTGATCCAAGCACCAGTGTCCTGGCCAACGGCGGCGAACGTTCGATGGCGAATACGATTCATAGCTCAGCGAGCTCCTTGACTCGTTCACTTAATTAAATTCCAATTAGTTTCTTGAGAGCGTAAGTCGCCTGCACCGCGCAAAGCGCCGCTAGTCGACGGAGTTGACGCTCGGTCTAGCTCGCTCGGTCTAGCTCGGATGGCCGTAAGGATCGATAAGCGCAAAATTTACGTCGTGCTCGGCGCCTCTTTTTTCTACGGGAACGAGCGAGCAGAGCGAAACGTGCTATCATCCCACGTGATTTATGCGTCCGTGCAATTAGTGTCAAATCGAATGAGAAATATTTCCATTCCTCGTAATGCCAATCTTTTCCTTGTATAACGCGAAACTTTTTTCCTCCACAGTTGAGAAGGAAAAAAGAAAGAGCTTTGTGTTTCAAGCTCTCTTTAATTAACTCATACTTGATAGAAATTGAAATTCAATCTACTGAAAGATCTGTATCCATATCTGTTTAGGCTGTCGAGAAAGTTTGGCGATTCGTAAAATTTCAGTGTTTAGTTTAGTTAAGGAATAAACATCGGAATGAAGCTTAGACAGCGGTATCATGTTACTGCGCAGCGACCTACTTTTCTATTATTTCAAATTATTCGTAGAGACAGTGCAAATATGCCGTTTATAAAGCACGCATGTGTCGTTTCATTACGCTGTCGACATTGCCGCACAATTTGTAAATAGCTAGTTGTTTATTCGTAATTTACAACTTTTGTCCGCTGTATTTTTAGCAGCCGTTCTTGGAGAATTATCGGAGATCGATATAAGACATCGCCGGTCGAGTAGGAGCACCGGCTAATGCAAGTCCAAGGGGCGCGAGGAGTCTTCCTTGGCCAGCGTGAGCCGCGGGAGGCAAAAAGCGGAAGCAACAAGAAAACAAACTCCGCTCGATATTTTTAGCGTTACGCTCTCCCTATAGCTAGTTCTCCCCCTTTGGGCGGCCTCTTATCGAGCCTCGTCTTCTGTGCTTCCGGCGGAAGGCGCATCGCCAACATCCTCGCGCGAATGCACTTCGCGCGCGCCTGCTTGCGTCCGTGAATGCGCGCCGATGAGGTCAAAGGCACGTCGCGCACGGCCGCACGCCTACCTATTAGCGTGCACTGGAATAATAATGTTCTTGTCTTATCGCTGCGGGTCGAGCGCCGAGGTTCGCGTTAAACAAGATCGCACGATTCCTCGCGAAGGGAAGGATTTTCACTTTCCGGCCATTTAGGCTAGGCGAACTTACGCCGAGCAAACACCTCTCCTCGCTTCACGCTGGACGCCTGCTCAGGCTTCTTCCAATTTAACTTTTTTATTTTATCCAACGCATCAGTATTTTTGGTAAAAAAACTGTTGAAACTTTATTTTTTTCATTATATATTAGCATTACAGAAAACGTTATCTCAAGTTTCTACAAAATTCTTGATCCAAAGGTCACTCTCTTGTCAGTATAATAACTGCCATTTAAGACATATGGCAGTGATGTAGAACGGGCATGAAGGTAACTGCAAATGGCCTCGCCTAGTTACGAGTATGAGAATTGAGAAGACTAAAATGACGACAGTGTCAATTTCATCGATGACTAAGCATTTTACCTTTTTTTCACCTTTTTCTTCGTACTAGAATAAATAAAATGGAGATTAAATTGAAAGATTGCATTTCTCCTAGAACATTTTAGAAAATCCTATATTCTATATTCTAGAATGTTCTTACTTTTTAAGATATAACTCAAGTGTCGTTGAACGAAACATTTATTAAAATTCACAAAATTATGAAACTAATATAAAATAAAATTACGATTTGTACAGCATTTTAAGCAAAGCCTATCGCTTAATATTCTATTTGCCCAATAACTGAAAGTAAAAGTGAACGTTAACTGAAATAAAATCTAGAAGAATAAAGAAAGAATCGCAAAGATAGTAGTCAGGAATTCGGTAAAAGTTTTGCCAGCCCAGTAGCAAATGGCGCGAATGAAGTGACTATAGCGTCAGCGCAAGCGACTTGGAATTTAAAGAGTGCACGAGCGCGTGAGTCGACTGTTGGTCGAAAAATTGCGGTCATCGCGTGCCGCCGGGGAATAAGGAAAAATGGAGGAGGGCGCGCTATAGACTATATACTAGACTATATACTAGACACACGGCACTCGGAGTAGCAGCGAACCGCGGTGGGGTGGCAGGGCGTCACGTGCATCGTTGCCAGGGCGAGCTTGCAGAGTCGCGAGGTGAGTGTCCGAGGTGTCCGAGGCGAAAAATAGCCTGCGCCAAGCGCCTTTGGCGCACCTCGTTCCGTGCTAATAACCGCCTAAATGACACCGGGTTATTCTGACACCGACTGCAGCATGCCGTTTCCGATAAGAAGAAATTACAATAAAGAACAGAATAAAGTTTCCGTTCGATACCCGCACTGCAATCGTATGGCATGCTCAAATTTCAAATACATCAAGCCCTCCGAACGACCTGTCATTGAAAGATCGATACTCAATTTCTTGCATTGCCTTGCAATCTAAACTGAGCTAACTGACAGTGAGTTAACTGAGAAAAATCGCTTACGCTGTTGTGCCTCTTGTGGCGACCGGCGCTACGACCGGCGCCGCACCTACGCGAGCGATACTCCGGACACACGGTGCTCACACCATAAATACGTGCTCCGCCGACCCAGTTCTCAGTCGGCATCTCAGACGACGGTGACACTGCCCGCGCCCGGAATATTTTCTTGGGCCGGCCGTCCGTTGAATCATCCACCTCGTCTGCGACTCATGCAACCACTCTTTGTATTCTGCAAAAATAAGTGACCGGATTCGAATTGATAGCGGGATTTGCTTCGAATTTTTTCACTCATGTATTCAGTCTGTTTTGTTCTACGAATTTAGATGAGAATTGAGAGCGATTGAGAGGATCAGAGGACGAATGGTTTTTCGTAAAATCAATGCGGATACATCGAAGACTTTCTCGAATCGATCATTGTCGCGGGAGCAGATTCAGCACTCGACTAGTGCGGACAAAAATCCGCTGCAAAAAAAGCATTCCGTCATCAAAGCGAAAGAATAGCGACGTAGGCGCTTTCGAAATCTCGCGAAAAGTCGAATCAGCGAGCCTAAAGAAAAAAAGAGGCTCCTTTGGGGCAGTTGGCCGAAGCAGGCCGAAGCGATCGATCGACTGGAAATAGCGAGGAAATAGCGAGCACACGTACGAAACTTGAAAAGCCATCAATACTGAATAGACCGAAAGGCGCGTACGTTTCGTGCACACACACGCGTTCGGGCTCGTGCAGTAGTCTTAAACCATCCGCGCGACTAGCTCTTTCTTTTCTTCGCTCGCGACTAAGCCGCTAAAGTTCATCACGAAAGAATGCCGGATACCGGCGGACACCTATGCTTTCAGGCAAATTCGGGTTGAATTGGATCGAAATAACTGCCATTAGGAGTATACTATGAAGACTTTTTTATATCTACTTAATTCGTCGGTACAAGAGCATTGCTAAGTGCATAAGTGCCGCTTAAATTGTTTGTTTTAAAAGTATCATTAAATCGACTCGTTATCGAAAGTTGACACGTTTCACATTCTCTGATTGTCGATCGATCGATTTTTAATTGCGCAGTAAACCTAACTGCGTCGTCCACGTAAATTTGCGTACGAGGACATGGACAATGCGCGCAACCTTGAAGAATCACATTATTATGATGGCGCTTCGATATTAGTTTTGCGGCTGAAGTACGGTAAGGTCATTTTCTTAAAATCCGTCAATTCCTCCTGTTTGCTCACCGCGAATAGCTAAATGCCTTTTCATCAACAATAAATTAAAGTCATCTTATTTTGCTGTAAGGGCAAATATTCGATCTTTGTATCACTTCTTCTAAAATATAACTGTTGGATTGACGAATACATTGCTTCTTCAAAATATAGTGCACAATGTGCACAATAAAATATCATTACCTAGTTTTAATCGCTCTATAGTACCAAGAGAGTTTATGACATACGTTTTTAAACTAATGCATAATCGTGTAGTTATTTGTTACATAAAATAAGTACAGTATAAGTAAAACTAATGAAATGTCGCAGCGATAAAGTATATTTTAGGCGTGCTTTACTAAGTAACTAAAGATAAACAAAATATATAAAGTCTCCTCATAAAGTAACATTTAAAGAAACGCAAATGTAAAGGAGGTAAGGAGTTGACAGAGACGTAAACAGAGAAGCTTAAAAAACACTGGCTATCTTTAAAAATAAAAGATGCTGCGCAAAAATTAGGAACCGAAAAGAGAAGTTTGTTACTTAACAAGTTGCTGGCATATTGGCACGTCAAACTACACCAGCTGCGTTTACTAAAAGATAGGAGAATCGTCGAGCAATCGGCGAGCAATCGGCGAGCATCGCTGCTGATCGATGGATCGGCGAACCCGATCGCACTCGGGGATCACATTAATACGCCGGTTACGAGAGCCGGTGGCCGATAGGTGTGCGCGCGCTCTCGCCTCGCCTCGCTTCGCATTACGTCGCACGAGCGCATAGTTCTATTTTTAGCAACCGCGACTGGCGCGCGCAACGCGGGTCGAGCCTCCTCGCGCTATTGGATGCAGCCGGCCTTCCCGCCACAATTTTTCACCACATCGCAAAACAGTCGATTGGGGAGTACCTATGTGTTTTCAAAAGAGGTCTACACGCTATACTAGGCTTTCTACCTGAACTACTAAAATTAATGTAAATTAACGTTTATAATTTTTATCACTGGCTACAATATATTATAGTCTCTCCAGCCCATGATCATAAAACTTCATTACAATTAATGCTCGTACGTTGTAACTGCAATTGCGCGAAAATCATTTTGCGGAATTGCAGCTGCATTGATTCAAACTATCGTGAACGCGTTTATTCATATTATCGTTATTGAATAAGTATTGATTTATTTTGAATAGTACTACCACATTTACAGCTAAAGTTTTCATTAATGAAAATGAGGGGGATATAAATTGTCGGTTAAAAATAGCAGATGTAGGGGAATCTTTTCACTTGAGTAACTTAAAAGAGTTGAGAGTTGAATTAACTCGATCGTTCTTCTCGTCATCCATTCTCACTTGAGCTCCATTCTTTGATTCCTTCATGCATTATTTCGAGCATTATTTCACCCTCTTTTGTCTTGCATTCTTACTCCTTTTGTTCTCTCTGTTTATTCTCCTTTATGCATTCGCAGCTCACTCGACTCCCTTCATATAATTCTCCCGAAAGCCATCATAATTAAGCAGCTGTTAATTCGTCCTATCCAACGTAGCACAGTGAGGTCGAAAGAAATAATCAACTTTCTGATTAAACAGATAATCAGCCAATCGCATTTGATAAAAAATCCAGCTATATTCAATATATCTCCTATCTAAATATACCGCGAAGCAATTAAAAGTGACTCACGTCGATTCTGACATAGCTTGCCAATACCGCGTAACTTTTGTCGAAGACCAAAGATAAACAATATTTATTTATAAACGATCAGCAACAAAAGTCATTCAGTCATCAGCGCGATGAAATATTAGCAGCGATAAAAAATGACGGGGAAGGAAGTGCACGCTGCACGCGAGCACATTTTTGCGCTGGTCAAAATTTCACTCATGAGCATGCGATGCGCCTTGCGGCTTGCGTTATACGCCGCGGTGGCGCCTATCTGCTCCTTGTTTTCCTGGCGGGCGCGAGCACTACGCCGTACCTCGGCCGCCGAGTCTGAAAATAATATTCGAGCGCGAGACTACTCCGTTTTTACGCAACACACTTTTCTATATTTTGCACGCCCGCTGCCCACCACAAGCTCACACACGTTTGCACGTTTTTCGTACAACTTTTATCGCAAGCTTTCTTATCGCCGAATCGATCGATCTGCTTTATTGCTCTGCTCGCGAATTATCCTCATTCTATCTCGCTGCAGTGCGCACCAAATTGTTTTCTTTCTTTTTATTTCCTTTTCATTCTCTCTGTGGAGATTGTTTATCGAGTTTGTTTACGAGTTCTTTTGGGTTATCGAACCTAAATGCCCATGACAGAAGCGGCTGTAGTGACTCTTTCAAGAGATGTACATCTACAGCCTATAAATGGCTTTAACTGTAATGCCTGTAATGAAGTAATGTATTAATTCATAATTCTAATTTTGACGATGTTTTTCGAGAGAGTCACGGTATCTAGACACATTTATTAACAGTGTACGTAAATGTAATATGACAATTGTGACTTTAAATTAATCAGTAACAATTCTTTTTATGTTAATGCCCGTATTTTTCTCACCAATAAATATGCAATTAACCACTAACGTCGCGAATAAGTAATGATAATAATTAATTTCCTCTAATAGTAAGTGAAATTGAAATTGTTCACGGCGTATTATTTCTCAGAAAAATTGATTTGCTCGTGCAAGAGCGATGAATAACGCACAAAGTGGAGATAACGTAAAGTAAGGAGAACATCGATTACTGTAACGTACAGGAAATGCTCCAATTTACAGAAGATAAATAACGGGGGAACCTTTTCATAAGTTTCACTGAAAAATATAAGACATTTAATTCGCTTTACATCACGTACGCAATCAATTTCTGAATTTATCAAATTATAAATAATAAATAGTTGTTTAAGACATTTGTTACTTCAGACCTAATGAGTATGTAAGTTTAATTGATTTAAGAGTAGATCAAAAAGGAATATTATTGCACACTGACGTTAGCCTTTTTTATATTTTGACTTTTTTAGTTGGACGTGCTTTTTTCAATAGACATCAATGTCCCCTTTAAAATTTTTAAACTTTCAAATTTTGGGAAAAAAATGTTTTGCCCGGTACGTAGAATAATTCGATATTCCATTTGTTTTTCAAATTTGTGAGAGTCACGAATTGGAAAAAATAATAAGTTTATGATTCCTGAGACTAATAGTAAGACAGAACGATTTCTTAGCCAGAAACTATAGCCAGTTCTATAGCGTAAACACCTGCTAATAATCATATAGGCACTTGTGATCATATAAACTTATGGAATATTTAACCGATAAATTAATAACGGTAGAATCTAAAAATATTTATAAGAAAAAGAGAAAATTTCATTGCTGGTATAAGCATATCACTATTTTGTATTATAGTAAGAAAAATTTAGAAAATATTCAGTGAAATCGTTGAAATTTAATTACGACCGGAAAACGAATGCACCTCGAGTCTCGGCGATTAATGAAATCTCCGCCCTGCGTGGGCGCAGAAAAGCAGAAAATTCAAGCGAAATGGAAACTCCAATTTAATTAAACTAAATGCTTTGAGCTTGCGTGAGCGACGTACCTTTGGCTCGACGCGCCAGGTGCGATATGTTTTGCCTCAGGATTTTCAGCCACATCCTCGTGCCGAGGCCCGTCCGCTTCCCTTTGACAGCCAGGATTTCCGCTTCCACGGTATCCACCGTGCGGTAGCTATGTTGAGGGAGAAATCGGGACGGCGGTCCTCTCACAATTTTCTCTGCCAACTCGAAACCCTCCTGGCGGAGTTAACAGCGCACACTGACTGTTAGCGCTCGAATTCTTAGATTTTTCTTTTATTTCTTTAGTTTTCCTCTGTCACGTGAATCTATTCACATTGTTCAGCTTCGCTCACTTGCGATGTTTCACTTCGGATAAGAAAGGGAGCTAAAGTCGCTAGGTTTTGCAGCGTGTGACACGATCGATTTGAACGACAGCGGCTCACTGAGGCGCTAGCCGGCCGCGCGCTCCGTCTAGTTGCACGCGGTAGCTGGGGCCGCGCGCGCGCAGCTGTCGGTCCGCGCAGTGGTGGGGACGCCGGCCGCTACTGCTAGCTGCGTATTTTTACGGGGAGGTACGGGTCGGCGATCACGTAGGCAACCGCCGGCTCTCTCTCTCTTTGTCTCTCCGCGGGCCTTGGAGACGACGTGTTTACGTCGGCGCCTCGGCGGGCCCCACGGTCGGCCCCGAACGGGCTCTCGGACACCCGAGAGAGACAGGGCCCGAGTCGCGCGAGTTTATTTTCGGATGGCCCGGCCAATTTCGCGATTTCGCGCGCAAGCTACCCTCTCCGCTGCTTTCTTCGCGATGCAAGCAACCCCAACACTTGAGCCGTCGGCTTTGTTTTCCGCTTCTTTCTTCTTTGCCACTGGGCTTTTCTCGAGATTTTCGCGAATCCTTCAGGAAATAACGGGATGACGCCTTTTTTTAACAAACGATCGCGCGATAGCGGCTCGCCGCAAAACCTTTGATCAAAAACTTTGTATCGATCTTAGCAGCGAACATAACAATATGCGATATGCCATACAGGTGTTTATTCAATTGCGTGTTCCAACTTTTCGTTTCAACTCATCTGTGAAATAAATTGTAAATATTGTTTTCTTAAATTTAAACTGCAAATATAATGAAAAATAATAAAAAGAAGCTAATAAGTTTTGCTTACCGATCAAGCGAGGGCTTTATTTTATCATCGTTTTGTAACTGCTCGTAATGAGAGTACTAAAAGTATTCAAAACGTAATTTATAACCTAACGAAATGCGCCACTTAAATATAATCATATAATTAAAAAAATACGCTCAAACTGCTTTTATACTGCTAAGGACAATGAATTTTCAGGTAGTCGAAAGTAAAGTTGATTTTCACAGCACATTCGACATTCGACATTCGTCCGAGAACAACTTTTGGCGAGCTCGTATGTGTCGCTTATCTTATAGTTAGTAGCCGAGGAAAACAGACGCGAGGCGCCACTAGTGAATAATAATCGGTTAATATATTAATCGTCAATTTTGTAATTCACGCGTAACTTCAGTCAGTGCACCGAATAACATAGTATTAAACCATTTCTATTCAAAATTGGTTAATCTCGCGAGCAACGTGGAAAACTACAACATAAACTATGAAGAAAATGTTTGACACTTTGAACGAACAGATCAAGGTAATGCAGTAGCATATCTTTGTATAATTATACGGGTTATCTTGGGCGTGAGAGCATGCGTCCTCGAAACGGTCTGCAGTTGCATTTGGTATAAACCGAGATAAACAAACTTGTAGGAGCAGTGAAAACCGGTCGTAGGCGCCTTGGCGCCTGCGCCGGCGCCGAGGAGTCAACAATTCAATTTACCAATTAGAAGTCAATTTTTCAGATGTGCACATCAACATACCTCTACGCGTGCGGCCACGGCCGCATGAGTGCGGATGTATTCTTGAAAATCTAATAATGGAGCCGGACAAGGAATGGAATCGCTTCCGTTCGCTTTCCGTCGAAGCGAGTGCACTGATTCTTCTAATTTGAATTTTTAGAACGCTTCTTAAAACAGGGTATTTTTGTTTAGTGAAGATGATGGAAAAACTCTTTTGCCACGTTGTGGAAGGACACTTAAATTGAAAGTAATAAAGTATTGGAAAGGTTTAATTTCGTTTACTAAAATTGTAATTATTATTATTAAAATAATATCACTGATAATAGAAGAATACAAAAATGAGAAAAAAAATACCAGTAGTCAAAAATTTACAAAAAACTTGAACTAGAATCTATTTGTCGTCTGTTCGATGACGAAATCGGGTACACGTACGGACCAGCGGAAATTGCTTACTCTCTCCGAATCGCACAATGCGATCCCCGCCAGCGCGCAACAGCGCTATTTAATTCGGCGAAAATACGCTCGAGCTGCAGCACGAATCGGGCTATCTGTCGCTATCAACAGTTTATTCGCTCGGTTCTGTCCCTTTGCGCGAGCGAAAGATGAAAACGCTGCCTGCTGTTTTTGTCACGGCGCCTCGCTTCCGACAACTGCGCAACTTTTTACCATTCTCGCTTTATCGTTAAAATTAGATCGAGTAAACATTGACGATCATGCACCGCTGTATACCAGTGTTCATTTAATTAGAATGTTATTGTCGGGTTAAAATTTACCTTTTTTTACGGCGGTTACGTTAAACTTGCATATTTGTAATGTATACCTTCGTTTCCTATTTTGGACCTACGGGCGCACGTCTTTTAAACGATCTACTACATTTTAGCGTTCGCAAATTTAATTATATTGACTTCTATTATATCATTTGTTTACGGATTCGGTTTTATTTTATTACTAGCGAAATAATAATGTTCAAAATTAGATATAAAAGCCTTAAGATACGGTTCATTCGAATCGTTGTATAACTTTTTTTATTTTACTTTGATAAGACTTGAAATAAAGCTCTTTTACGGTTATTTTACGAAGCTCCTAGCGAGTAAGTTTTAGTCAATTGTACGAAAAGGAGTTTTTTTTTAGTACAGTAAACTTATTATCGTGATCTCGGTTCTCGAGCTATAAATTTTTATGACGAAGCTACGTACTATATGCAGTCTAATATTTTTTCTTAACGACCCAAGTCGCATCTGTTTCATCTCCCTCGAAATTGGCACTCGGTGGAATTCGAAAGTATTCCGATTTGCGTCACTGATCCCGAGTCCCTTTTTCTACACGAAAAGAACGAATAAAAAGATAAAAAGATTGAAGCTCTATACGAAGCTTTGCAAAACTTTGAAGCACAATGGGTACTTGAAATGTCGTAACTAAACGTTTACTCGGTATAAATTATTTCACGAGTAGAACATGGATGATTAGCATTTTCGACATGACCCACATCAACAAAAGTAAAATTAATCTTCCTAAACTTCTTGGCTTCGTATACGCCAAGCTGATCGTGATTTATTACTTTCAAATCATCCATGTTGCCAGCACACCGCATTTTCTACTTAACCTAGGCTTATCTCAAATCAAATAGCCAAAGCAAGTGCGAGCAAACGCCACATAATGTCTTTTCCGAAGCTTTGCATTGACCTTCTCTTTTTTCAGAAAGAGAGTATGAAATAATCGTGAAGAATTACACGATAAGCACTTGAGCGGCAAGTAAATAATTAAAAGAAGCGGAGCTGCGTAAATGCACGGTATCTGCGTGAAAAGCGAGAAAGAGCGTTGGGGGAAGGTTCACCGCCTAACCGGCTGATCGTATTATTGGAGCATAGTCGAATACGTGCGCCACATCACGCGATGAAAACGGTCGCCTGCTTGACACTTGCGCGCGGAGCCCACATCGGCAATTTCGACTTTGAGTGGATCGTCTCTACACCCGTAATATAAATGCTGCGAAAATGTCGACTCATATCGAGCGGACGATCCGCCAGGCGCGAACGAAAATTTATTTATTTACCGATGCGCACGCCTCGCACCGAGCTACGAACGTTATCTCGTCGCACACGCTCGCGATAGCCCGGATTAAGGATGGTGTAACTTATTTTAGAGGCTGTCAATCGCTTTGTGTGCCCGATTCGTCGATGCGCTATTTTTATTGCTATTTTTATTGTTATTGTCGGCAGACAAGAGTGATTTATTGCCTCTATTACCGCTCCAGCGGCTTTTTTCCAATTTATCCTACGATCTCGCCCAACTTTCAAGACGAAACGAAGGTGGTAACCAGCTAGTTTTATTGCCTACTATTGGCGACTGCTCTTTCTCATGTTCAAGATTTCCATTGGCTGATTTATCGTTTACGAAAGGCTAGATCAGTCCCTTATGCGTCGCAAATTCGATGCAACTTTCGACTGGCGTACCGGTGATGTACGCCAATCTAGAAGCATTGAGTTGCCTGACCGCTAGAAAAAGGTCAGAAGAACTCCCCGGTTGAATATTCTAAGCTCGCCAAACTTAGTTAAATGTTTAGCGCGCCTCTAAGTTTTCCAAGTTCTGGCAGCACATCCCAAATTTCGCTTAAGTGGCCGTTGAAAAATCAAGAGAGTGTGGGAAGGAGAAAATCAAAGGAGCCGAGATGCTAGTGCGCGAGTCTCTATAGACCCTGTTAGGTTTTTTTTATGGAATTGCGAAGATTACGTAAAGCGGAAGAGCGAGATTATAAGCTTTAATTGAGCGGTTACTGAAAAGTTGAAGGTATTGTCTTAAAATTTATATTTCTAACAGTCGAATCTGAACAACAAATAAAAAAGCTTACACAACAGTCAATAGAATTGTCTAACCAGGAGAGTGTCACACCTTCGGGTCACAGATTTGGACGAAACTTTAGGAATTGTTTTCTATACTACCTCACAATAAAGAAAACCACCTTTAATTTAATCTCGTAGGTTTTTGTTTACCAGAAACAACTAAAAACATTAGCATAGCTCATATACGCAATGTTAATAAATCACTCTGTATGGGCTAAATAAAGGCCTATTGGATTAAACTAAAGGTGGCTCGTTTCACTATTCGGTACTAGAAATCAATTCCTAAAGTTTCGTCTAAATCCCGGAGGCGTGTCACTCTCCTGGTAAATTTGCATCTATGTTTGGATTAAATATTCTAACTAAAATACTTATCGTATTTTAAGTAAAAAAAAGTATAGACTTACGTATGGAAAATCCGTTCCTCTTGGATCCATTTTTGTTTTTCTTGTTTTTGGAGTAGAGATTACCGAGTTTGCTTTGTCCGCAACCCATTTCTGCCTCTCTTCGTGAGAAGCCGCACCTTGACTCTCCGACGCGGAAGCTTTAACGAAGACCTCCGTGAAAGAGATACGATACGCTTGAAACTCGGATCAATCACATTTTTCTTTTTGGCAAAAAACGCACTGGACACCACGTGTTTAATTCGAATCACCGTTTCAATTTTTAAACTTCCAAATTCACAAAAGTCACCAAACTCTCGAAAAGTACTCTGTGATGCTATCTAACGGAGAAATTATTTGGGAAATCCATGATATGACGAGGCCGTTGCTTATTTCAGAGAAAGCGGAAGAAAATAAAGCGCTGCAACGGCCCAGTACGACAAAAATGGAAACTAATTTCAGTCTTTTCACTTTTCTCTTCCCTTAGTTCCGACTTGTTCATTCAACTAGGTCGTTTGTATAGATTTGTTCGATTTTACTGCTACAGATATGTTGACGACTTTACTCTTGTATTATTATATCTAGAGATATTGCGTCACTTGTTTATAGCTTGTCATTGCAGAGGCCTCCCTACATTATTGTTTTTCATACAGTCTCGTCCACGTCTCTTCCGCGTCCTGTCGACGCCTATTGCTTGCTAGAATAACGCTAGAATATACTTGTGGTCCGCGGTTCTCCTCCGTCTCGCCGGCTACCTACGCCAACCCGGCAGCCAGTCCATTGCAGCGCTCCTCTCAGTCTGGCCCCGGCCTCGTCGTGGCGGCGCGGTCAATTCGAGGCTCAGTTCGAGGCTCAGTTCGAGGTTCAGTTCGCAGCCCCCAGCCAACGTACGCTGGGGTCGCTGGGCCCTCGTCCGCGGGAGCATCGCTCTCTCTCTCTCTCTACCTCAAGCGCTCATCATCATTTTTCCACCTGCGAGTCCGCCTCGCTTGCTAAAGAATGCTTATCTCTTTCTCGGCTCTTCGTTCTCCTTTTATAATCAGCGAGCTTTGCTTTTTCTCATCATTTTTACTTGAGCGATTTTCCGATGTCTTCTTTCGATTCTTCCGCCGTCTTTTCGGACCTGCTCTGCTTATCACCGCGAAACGGGGAAAGCGGCCGGGCCGACGCTCCTCTACTCCGGCGAATATTGAATTTCAATCTGGAATGAGAAAAATACACACATTAGTTTATATTTTTAACCTTATTTGGGCATCGATAAAAATCTTTCTGTCAACCTGGCTACGCTACAGTTAACAATACTGTCAATGAATACAGATACCTAAGATTGTATATTATTTCCGTTATTCTTTATTTAAAAAATTTGTATGAACGTCAATTTTTAAAGAAATTTTTAAAGTAAAGAACAATCTTGATTATAACCTTAGCTGTAGACTCCTACAATCGAGTAAGTTTCCAGGAAAAATCAAGCTCTTCTTTATAATTTTAAAAGGACACTTACAACTAATTATCTATTATAAACGCTTATTTTTTTGTTGCTTTTGCAATTGAAAAATAACTTACGAATAATCAATTAACAATAAATACGAAAAGTATTTATTAAATAAACGATAAAATAAAAAGATTTGTTATTTAATAATGCACTAATTACTTTTATGTAATATTAAATATCGATCGAAAAAAATCAGAGGATAATTCAATCGGTATAAGAAAAAAATACAAATTATTCCAAGTCAAGTATATAAATTGCTCGATGAAGCTGAAAAATTTGCTAACAGCAAGAGGTGTGAGGTCACTCGTTCGGAGCAAACGTCACGGCATCTCCGTCGTGAGCGACCGCAAAAGAGCCAGATGAAAAGAGGCAGAAGAGTCTATGTCGGCATGCAATTTATAGATCACTGTTACTTTCATTCCTGACGGGACGAAGATGGCCATTTTTCATTTTTAATAATGTAAAATTAAGGGAATGTTTCCCCAATGACCCCAATGTCCTTTATGATTTCAGAGAAGAAAATTGATAGATAACATAGGTAATAATTAAGTACCAATTAAAAAATACAATCTGAAAATGAATTGAATAATTTGTAGGTCTTTTTACTATTTGGTTTTAAGAAAAAGCTTCATCTCATTATATACATATACATCAATTAAAAATGAGGATGAAGTAAGCCTTTTGGCCTATCAGGAGTTAATTTTTCCGAGCGAGAAAACATACATATAATCAATCAATCACCGCAGCGGTGGCCTACATCAGAGTGACAGTGCGATGCAAAGCCGAGTGATAAAAGCTCAATTAGTCGACGTCATTGGTCGGTCCAGCTTAAAACATTAAAACACGGCCGATACTCGAGTTTGCACGTGAGAGCGATGAAAGAGTGGATGAGTCGATTCTGTTGACTGGCCGGCGCAAATTTTATTTTGTGCTATCGGCCTTGCGACCAAACGTTTGTCCGCTCTCGCATTCTGTGCTGTGCTCACTCGACGACGATCAATTGACACGATCGACGATCGAATGATTGACAATCACACTTAAGTGTCAGAAAGATTCCGGTGGGCTAATAAATTGTGCGAAAAATGGCTGCACTAAGGGAACAAAACAGGAACGGGCGAAATGTACCTCAGGAAGGGTGTATGTCTAATGACGACTAAAACGAGTACACGTGCCAATGGATACGTGATGTAATGAAACGACTTGGCTAATCAAATCTGTACATTCGTTCATTCAGTAAACAATTAAACAAAATGATTAAGGTATTGCATATAATTGTTAATAAATTAGCTTGAATCGTAAAAAGAAAATAAAAGGCCATTCTTTGCTGAAAAATCATCAAAAAAGTATAATTTCAATGGAGTCTTTAATTAAGGAAAAAGGGTAAAGAGTCATCGGAAGCAATACAGCTACGGCCAAACGTATATAGATCGATAGACGATTATGGTATACTATTTCTTTAAGATGTGCAGGAATTTACTGGACATTCTCATATTTTCACAGAAAGCATTTCGGGCGTACTGCTCAGCTTTATGTGGAAGAAATAAACCGAAGTCTATCATTAAACATTATATAAAATGAGCGAATAATTAATTATTTATATTTTCCTAACATTTTCCACGGCATTCATAGCTACATGACTATATCCTTCGCCTCTTGAGCAGCTTAGTACTGCTAAGCGAATTTTACCCGCCCACGTCGCTTAATTATCCCTCTCATTCAATTAACCTGCATCAACGAGCGAATCAGCACCAAGCGTATATGTGTAAGCCATTTCTGCGCGCGTCTGGCTTCCGCTAATTCATTCTTTGCGCCATAATACGCGGTAATTTCAAGTGGTAGATATTATTGCCTTGAATATCTATACCTACAGAGTACCATTACCGTTTGCTCATTGTTTTATTGACTGTTTCAATAAATTTTAATTTTAGAGTCTTTTTATTTAATCTCTCAATTTCGGAGCTTATACGAATACACTACATTTTATTTGATAAAGGACGAAATAAAGATGGATTTAGCAAGAGTAGGCTATTAAAGGTCTGTATCCGCTATAATGCATTCAACAAGTAGTAACCGCCCGGCTCGAGTCAGACCCTAAGCGCACTTAAAGATGGCCCACAGTGTAAGGAATTTATAATTTTTACGTTTTGCCGTTTCGTCGTAACGAACCAGTAAAGAAGGTATTGCACTGTTCAACCGTTTGTGGAAATGAAAAGTTAATTTCATTAATTTTTCAGGAGTTTTGTCGAAAAAAAAAGGAATCCTCTCAAATAGATTGAAAGTTTTACCTTGCTGCTGCGATGCTTCTATATTTGAACTCTAATCCAGTTAATTATTAATCAAATAAACTCTTGGAAAAAGAAGTACTTTTTCCACTTTTTACTTTTTTCTTCTCGCCTCGGTCCCCTTTTTCTCGTCGCACGATGTGCGACTCGGTCGGACTGCGCAGGGACAAGTAAAGAGAGAATAAAAAAGTCGACCTGAGTTCACCTTTGTGAATTTTCAAAGCAAGAGGGAAGACCCTTTCAATGATTAGCATGAGATACGCAGCCTGCTTTCCTTCCTTCTTTTTTGTTCTCCGATCACAAACGTCTATAACTTGCTGGAACTTTTAAGGAGTTTTGACTTTTTTATTGTTTGCCCTGAGACGCACGCTTGATTTGCAAAGCTTTTCTTACCAAACGAGATTTCATATTATTTTTCTCTAGCGTTTTTATGGACAACACATATAACAGCAAACATAAATTGCTGACTTATGACGATAGTCGATAGACGACTGGCCAAGTGTTCGCTAGGCTTTAATTAATTTATCAAGTGACGGTGCAAGCGATACCGTCAACGTAATTAACAATAACTCGATTAATTTTCCCGAACGATATCCGTCAAAGGAAATATCGAACGGTTTCCAAATTATGCGCCGTACCTCGTGTCAGCTCTCGGAGGAAGGTAAAAAGAAATTTAAAATAAGGGCAATTGCCTTGGGCGAGGTAGGAGGTAGGAGGCGGTCGCAAAACAATCACGTCCAATGAGCGGCGCGGCGGCAGGGCGCGCACAGGTGGCGAGCTCCCGCGGGACGGCAGCCGCCGCGAAGACGCTAACTGGGTCAAATCGCAACGACGCTCGCGCGCCCGCTTCAGGATGCGCGCAAGCGCACCGAACGCGAACAAGGCGGGGGCGGTCGGCGCGCCAAGTGCGCCTTGCGTGCCCCGGAGGCCGCGGAAGCTCGTCCCCAAGCGCGTACACGCGTTAGGCTTGAATCAACTTGTTCTAACGAGCCGATGATACTTTCGAGGCCGCTCTTAATTTTGCAACGATTAAGACTTGATCGATGCCTTCTAATAATTGCCTCCTTCACTTCTGCCAAGCTAGGCTTCCGAACGACCGCTTACTAATGAGAGAGAGGGTTCCTTCTTCTCTTGACTCATCAAAAACTATACTCTTCCGTATCCTTATGAAATTTTTATATCCACGTCATTCCAAATCAGTCTCGGAAATAAAACTCAATAATCAAATCATTAAATACTTCTACATTGCAGAATTCAATTTTATTTTATTAGTCGTAATACTAAAAGTGAAATAAACCACTGTAAAGTATTAATTTGTTCTTTTATAGCTGACACTGTACTGTATTGTTTTGATTTGAAATAAATTTCATAGATTTTACCTCAATTCGTCATAAATTATAACTTATATTACTTGTCAATCTAGAAGTAATAAGAGCCTTATTTACTAATCATCGTGACTGCGCAACACGTTAACAGAGTAGATAGGAGCAAAAAATTTAATACCTTTAATAATTCATTTAATGGATAATTGATTTCGGTGCAAATTAAAATTTTTACTTCACTTCTAATACGTCAGAGGATTACAAACAGGCAGAAAGAAAGTAAATACAGTATTGCGACCGTTTCGACGATTCTGCAGGTGCGCAAAATGCCTCCCAAACATCAATTTCTCTCTGAAATTGAGAAAAAGCAAAAAAGTTCCCTCGGAAAGTAAATTTTTTTTATTTTTCACTTTAGTGAAGTCAATCTCAGATTGCTGCACGTCTGTGTTCAATGATTGAAAAAAAAAAACTCTTCTCAACAGGTAGCCCGCGTACATACAGTTATTTATGCAATCTCTAGAATTTGAGAAAAGTTCAAACTAAAAATCGACGAGTCGAAGAATCTCGTACAGTGAATACTAAAAAAGAAGGAAAAATATGAATAGTTAAAGTGAACACATACTGAACCTTTTTATAATCCACAGATAAAGATCGATAGTTGGATATCAGGCGGATAAATTGAGGCAAAAGAAGGCGGCCGTCGGCGCCTCGAGAACTCAATCTGCTTTAAAGGCAATAAAAGACTGAAAAGCCGAGGTCGTAAAGCCCCGAAAAAGCAGACGTAAAATCGTGTCGTCCATAAAAAGAGCGAGCGACACCGTAATAAATCCCGCGAACGGCGAGCAACACGTCCGCAACGGTCAAGACAGCCTCTTGGCCACACGTGACGAACCTCCCCGAGAATTAGCCCCCGAATTTTTGAGCTCATCAGTCGGGCCAGTTACAGCTTACACCGCAGTTGGCTGAGCCCCCGCGAACTTAGCCCGAATCGATAAAAGGCCGCTGGCGAAGAGGCGGGCGAAGTGGCGGGTGAAGTGGCGGGCCAAGTGTCGCAAAAATTGTGAGCTCGTACTCACCGCTAGCCTTGAGCGGCGACTGCACCAAGGACTCGAGCGAGGGCTCAGTGCTCCAGGCCCGCCGAGTTGTCCTGCATCCTCTGGCGGTGCACACGTGCGGCTGACGCGCGGCTCCCGAGGGACGTTCACGTGCGCCCGCGCACCAGGTGATCGCGCCCGGCCGCTCTGTCCCGGCGCTGTCCGGGCGGCCGCGTTCGCCTCCTCATAGCGCCACTTGAAAGCTCCGCGGAGGCGCCAGCGAGAGGGAAAGCACTGTCCTGGGGAAGCGTGCGGCTTTCGGCAGCGAGGGAGCGAGCGAGCAGTCCTCGTCGCGCTTGGCCCGCCAGGCATCGACTGGCCGAGCTGACGTGCCAGTGACCGGGACAATCGCGCATGCGCGATCGCCCAGCGCGGCTGGCACAGTGGCTGGCATCAGGCATGCCGCGCTGTCTCCGTCCCTCCCACGGTTCCACCCCGTCCCGCCGCGGGCGGCTGACAGAGAGAAAAGCGAGGGAGACGTCGAGGGAGATGTCGAGGGAGACGCCGAGGGAGACGCCGAGGGGGACGTAGAGGGAAAAGCGGAGAATTGGTATGGCGAGCGAAAGAAGCTGGGTCAGTGAGAGCAGCGAGAGTACCGAGACTGCCGAGACTCCGAGAGGGAAACGCGTTAACTTGCCATTTCCGCACTGCAAGTCGACTCGCGAGCAGCGGACTCTTATTTTTGTTGCCCTATCCGCGGTAGATAGCCTGTTGCTCGAATACCCTGTTGGAGTTACTTCAATAGGATGCGAATGCCATACTCTGTAGTTTCAGTACTACAGCTATTGAAGAAGAAATTTATAAAAAATTTTCTTTTACAATATGATAGTAGCTTCCGTTCGGTACACTTGCACAGCTATTACTGATATTGCTCGGATATTGAGAAACATAAAGTGGAGTAAAATAAATTTGAAAATATTGCGTTGTCGTTATACCAAAGAGTAAAATGGTGTATCGTCGAGACGGGCTCACGCAGAGTCGAAAGGCAAAGTCTCTGTCAAGTACGAGCGCTCTTTAATTAAATTTAACGTAATAATATAATCCGGCCGCACTACTTAGCTGTCGCGACTCGCACGAGGGGAGATTAGAGAGGGAGACAGTGCCTACACCCTTGGCCGTCCTAACTGCGAAAATTCCCAAGGAGAAAGGGAGACTTTTCTTCTGCCCACCTGTGCATCATGTACATAGTCCATGGATTTTTACTGGTTTGTCTATTTTTTCTTTGCAAAGAGCGAGCCACGTCGTTAGTGAATCCCTGTGAATGGTTTATTTAATTTTAAGATAAAAATAAATTGGATGGAGTTCGTTATAGTCGACATGGCCATACCGTAAATTGCTCTTGCATTTTGTTTTACTATTTGCACATATCGAGAAACGTTGTGCAGGTTGAATACTTCAATAAGAATTAGGATTTGCATAATGATTTCCTATACTCGTTTTCTAGTTCCATACATGTAGGACACAAGATTTTCTCCAAATTACTGTAAATTAGGTAATAATTCTACTTTTTAAAATTAATTGTCGGACTGCTATAACACTCCTGGCGAACGATTCCGGATGAAAGCTTTGATACTAAAAATTCATTGGTCGCACTTCCGACTTTTTATTCCAAGCATTTAAACAATTTATTTAACTTTATTTTTTTTACAAGTGTGTTAAATACTTTTCGAAAACTGATTAAATTTTAATGATTCTATATAATAATAGTTATGTTATAAAAAACTATGTTGAATAGGCAATGGAATTTATTATACATCTTTCTGACCCGCTGAGGGCATTAAGCTCGCGACGTATTTAAAAAATGCAAAAATCGGAAGATGTGGGCAATTCTTTCATTCAAGGCAATAACTTAGGCGAACGTTGCTTATATAGTTATAGTTAAGTAAATTTGTCCCGCGAAGCCGATCTGCGCTTTTCTCGTTCCTCTATATTATATATATACCTTTCGTTAAATCGCCACTCAGAGACTACTGGTATAATAAACCGCGAACAGTAAAAATTTCTCTCCAATACTAAAGTAGTACCTACACAGTGTAAGAAATTGAGCGTTCAAAAGGTGTTCGAGCCATGTGCTATTGAGCCGGGAGTGCTTGCACCGAAAAAGCCACATAAATACCTACCATAGTAATATGGGACTGCAGAGAGCCCTTCTTTCTTTTTTCTCAATCATTGATTACATTTTCTGCAGGTGTAACTATTTATGAGAAATACACTGAATTTCGCAGGTTCACAATAGCGAGTGAATTTATATAGTAATATACAATTCACCATGTTAGATAGGTGGATTCAATATGAGACCACTAAGTGCAAACAGCTGCTGACATATTTCACCATTCATTAATTCTTTTAATGCGTGAAAAAGTGAAAACAGTGAACCTAATATGGGACTTTTTCAAAAAGGTGTTTTTCTTCGTGAATTTTATGCTCATGCTGCTATTCCCTTCAAGCTCACAATTCCCTTTATTCCGGGGTACATATATAATTTTTTTCTTTTTCCTTTTTTTCAGCAAATAGAACAAACATTTTTTATATAGAAATATTTCAACGATGTTGCATCATTGTATACACTTGTACCAAGTTATAAATCAGGCGCTTTATCGAAATTGATATCTACTTAATTACTTGCATAAAAAATTGATTCTAATTAGATACTTAACTGTGCTTAGGCATCTGCTCTTTCTTTTATTGGGATCAATTTTTTGATCTTCAAATTGTGCGACTATTTTTTCGAAAATGATTAACGAGTGTCAAAGTTTCTTGTTATTTCACCATTAATGTAATATAAAACGACAGCCTAATAATAAATCAATAATTCATACATAATTTTGACTTATGCAGTTTGTCGTATTTTGTTTCAGCTTCAATTTAAAAAAAGTGCAATCGATAGTCCTTAATTAGAATGTTTTAAATATCATGCATATAATCAAAAGGAATAATTCTACTCTTCCCGTACAAAATTAATTATGTATATATATATATATATATTTACATGAATCATAACAATATAGAATAAAAGTGGTATGAGGAAAGTATCGCAATAAAAAATCGATGAATTTAATTTTCAAATAAATTTAAATGTTTATTGAATATTTTAATATTTCAATAATTATGTACAATTTTCGAAGATCACAAATTCAATTACTTATTAGAAGAAATTAGTTCCGAACGTGGATTATAAAGAAACATTTTCATATTACTAAATAAACAATAATTTATTGTGCAAACAATGAAGTACTTTGCTTTACTATTTCAAGTTTTATGAATCCAAATTCGAATGAAAAATAACAGATGTACACACTTTACAAAAACGCGTTTTTTCGAGTTACTCGAAATTAACGAAAAAAAGCTGCGAAAATTCGCTTTATAAACATAATTGGCAACGATATCTTTGTGAAGTACTTTTTGTATAATGGATATATATCTTTCGTGTCTTTTACTCTCCACTATAAAACAAGAAAAAAAAAACAAAATAAAGGAATAGAATTATTTTATACGTTGCACCATAGTGCAATTATGAATCGTCTTCGAGGACGCACACTCGCTTGTAATCGTAGGTAAGAGTTTTTTTCTATAATACTCGAGACGAGAACCGAGACAGAAGGTTCGTAAGGTACAAAAGTCTCATTATCGACCACCTTTAGGAATTATAATATTTTCGCGGATGATAGTTCATCGATCCACCGCGATTTTAAATGCCGTCTTTTCTTATATACTTCTAGTAAAATTATCCTTAGTTTTATATCCTTTTTAAGGATGTCGCGAAAAAAATGAACGGATCACTATGCTCACATATTCTCGTATTTGTAGCTTTTTTTATTTTTTTATTTTTTTCGTTTACCTTGTGTATTAATGTTTCTGTATTAAAAGTGTGATGGACTGTTTGCACGCACGAATTAATAATTATTTTTCCGGGGAGTCTCGTTATTCATAGTTAATAGATTTTTATCCTTAAATAGGAATGTCTTCATTTTTTTATATTCTTAATTTTTTGTAGTTTTCAAAATTACATTTAATTAATAATTTTCTACAGTGTATTGTACGTAGAAGAAAAGTGCGCGCGTGCTGCTTTACATCGAGTCAAAAGGGACTCGCACTTGAAATTAAAGTTACGTTAGCTGAAGTAAACCAAGAAAAAGTAATTTGTAATTTGTAAGACAATACGTAGTTATACTTTTAAATGTTCTATTAAACGCATCTTTTTTTAAGGCTGAATTAAATTGTTAGTAAATAGAGCGAAAAAGGAAAATAAGTCATCGCTTTTTTGTGATTACAGATCCCCTTAAAGCAAACGACGTCTTAGGCTAATAAAGGAGAATACGATATATTTTTGTAAATTTTCTCGTTGATATTTGTGTAAGTGTGGAAGTGTATAGGACTGTGTGTTTACACATAGAGAATTATGTATATATTTATATATATGTACATGAACAACCGCAATTATCAAGGCTCGAAATCGAGCAAATATTCGATTGTTCCAAACCATCAATAATCTTCAATGACTTGATCAAACGCAGATACTTTACATAGTTACAGTGATTACTTTTGGAAAATTTTTGCAGCCTGATACTATTTCTGCTGACTTGTTAACGATCAAAATACAACTACAGAGAAGAGCTTGTACCAATACTTTTTCCGATACTCTCGATCGCACATTAGTTTAACTTCAATAAATGAAACATAATTAGTGGAACAAACGTAGACAAGGTAATAAAGTATTTTCCATAAGTCATCACATTCTCATTACTTTGTGTCATTATCTGACTTGTGAGTCTTGTCAACAGCATTATCGTTCCGTCACAGAAGTATTCGTAGGAAGTCTTTCTTTGTTCAACTCCCTCTATTGCATACATTACATCGACAAAAAAAGAAGAGAAGTTACGCTTCTCTTCCGCAACAATCGCTCTTCGCTCGGTACAATTTTAAACATGTATCATAAAGGTTGATCTCAGTCGAGTGTGGAGTCATTATGTTTATTTTGTCTTTAATGTAAATTTTTTCGCTTTCTCATATATTACCGCCACTCGGATAGAATGGGAAGGCTCCGAATTGGAAGTTGACGGGCGTCTTTGGAGACGCACACGTGTATAGGAAGTCGTCGCTTTGCAGCTGCGTTCGGTTGAGATTGGGCTCTGACGTTGATCTTGTGATTTTCGGCAGACCTCTCAACAAGCTCTCCAAACTTGCCAGAATCTGCCGAAATATTGGTCTCTCATCCCTTGAAAATTTTATGCAGTCCTCGGTTAGTCTCCTTAAGGCTTTGGGAGTATCGGACCTTAGCTTATTCAAATCTGGACGCAAGTAGCCTCTGCCCACCATAAACAATATTTGATCCTTGTTATTTACATGCGAATAAGGTAGCTGACCAGCCAATAGTTCGTAAAGCACGACCCCGAAGGCATAGACGTCAGATTGGAAGCTATAAGGGTTTTCTTCTTGCATCCTAATCACCTCAGGTGCCATCCACAGAATTGAGCCCGTAGGTTGATGGAATTGCTGCGAGCCGGACCATCTGGTTTTCGCGGTAGCCAGACCGAAATCACCAATCTTCACTGTCAGATCATCGTGTAAAAATATGTTGTTGCTCTTGAGATCTCGGTGAATAATATTTTTCGCGTGGAGATAGTCCATACCTTGAGCTGTCTGCCTACCGATCTCGATGAGAGTCAACAATTGAAATTTCGACTCGAAGACGTGCAAGTGCTTATAGAGCGATGACCCCTCGCACCACTGAGTAACTATCGCCAATTGAGGTTTGCTCACACAGCCCATAAAGAGCAATATGTTCACGTGGCGCGTTTTGCGTAATACGGCTACTTCATTCTTAAATGCCTGCAGTTGAGCCGGAGTCGGTATCTTGACATTGAGCGTCTTAATAGCTACAGGACCGTGCCAGTGTGCCTTATATACGGTTCCGAAAGAGCCTGAGCCGATCTTCGCCCCAATAAGAATCTCGTCGTTGGGTATCTCCCAATCCTCGATAGATTCTCTGGGAGCTAGTAGATTTTTCGAACTCTCGTCGGCTGAGCGCGCTCTTGGTCGCTTCGGTCGCAGCGTGTTAGTTGGGCTAGCCTGCGTTGACTGACTGTGCTTGGTTGGACTGCTGCCCGGTGACACAGACGACTGTGCAGCTCCGCCAGTTCTGCCCAGATTCTGAGGTCGCGTGTACTCGTCCAGATTGACTGGCTCCCCTGCCGCACCCGGTTTCACCATGTTGAAGCACACATTGGGAGCGGAACTTGAACGATCCTGTTGGTTAAGTGTACGCGGATGCCTCGGGTTTATCGAGTTATTCACCAAAGAGATCTCCTGACTATAAGTCGAGGGTATATGGAGAATACCGGGAGTTGTTTCTGGATTGTGAGCCAACAGTGCCTGATAGTAAGCGTCCTGCATTCGTACTTGGTGGCAGAGAGCCGGCACATCGTTTGCACACCGCTGGTGGAAGCGGTAATTGCAGGTGCGGCAGTAGAAACCTTGGAAAAGCAGTTTGCGACAACATTCACAAAAAGCCAATGAAAAGAAGGTTTTGCGAACAAAATTGTGCGAGATAGAAGTGGCAATGGGAAACTTATCGAGTATCTCGACGGATATCTCGTCACATTCAAGAGATGAGATGTCTGTATCCCATGGTATCGGATACTTGGCGTCATCCGATGCGACGATATACACAACGCACATCTCTGTTGTGAGATTTCTCAGTTTCATGGCTTTAGCGAGGGCGTCGCGCAAAGAAAGACCTTCTCGCACCTGCACGCTAGTCCGCTGTTGATTGGGAAGATGAGCTCGCAGTAATGATTTGAGAGGTGTTCGCGGACTTCCACGGTGGTATTTTCCACCGCTGTTCGTGCTTGAATGCGATTCGGTGTTGGAGATCTCATTGTTAGGAGCCGAGGAGCTCTCAGTCATGGAATTAAGCAACTCGTTCAGCTTCTGCTCTTTTGACTCAAGCTCATGGAGCTTGGAAGTCAACTCCTGGTACTCATTCAGATAGATCGTGGGTGGATCCTGGAAATCTGCGAATCTATTGTTCAAAGCGTCGATATTCTGCCGGGTCACATGAATCACACTTTGGATGTTGCGTAGTTCATATCTAATACAAACAATAGTTCAATTAAAATTATTTAGTTCAATTTTATTGCTTTTATGAAAGATTATTTGCTACTATAATTTTGAGAAAGAAAATGGCTAGCTTAAAATAGGTGAAAATCTCGAAAACTAGAGATGGCTTTATGCTTAATGATGCCATATCCAGTTAAAATAAATTAATTAAAATAGCATAATTAAGAAAGTAATGAAAATAGTGTCTTATTTCTCTTCTATAAATCTTGCTTTTATTATTCTTACCTTAGTGGATCTGTATCCAAGTATGCATCTTCAGAATCGCTTTGATCAGCTTGCTCTGCCCCTCGGGAACACATGGTGCCCTCAAGGGTCATTCGAACCCTTCTTCTCCTGTGCAGACGTCCAGAAGGTGAATCAGTTCGTCCTTTGCTGCGTCGAGTTGAATGTTCGGAAACTTCTTTTGTTGGGATAAGTGGATAATACCTATTATAAAAATGATTAAATAAGAACTGAGTGTCAAGTAAAGAATCAGCAAATTTAATTACATATCATTGTTGAACACTCGTTTTGATTTCTTATTTTTACGTCAAAATTAAGTTGTTATATATAAAATTTTTTAGTAAACTTTCAAATTTGTACATTTATTACAAGAACAAGAAAAATATACTTTTTGTGAGCAAAGGCAGACTAGAAATTTAATTTGAAAGCTACAAAGAACCTTTTTTCATAGCGAATAGCAATTTTGGAGTATTGGCTAACATGGTCGGACGCTTTATTCAAATAAAGTACAGGTAGAAAATAGTAATATTTGGAATTAAAATAGTATCGAAGTACAGTGTACTTAACAAAAATGAAATAAAACAAGTCAAAGTTTTCTAAAAATATTGTAACTATTTTTTAATTGCGATTGATTGTTACCATAAGTAGCCTTTCAATGAAATGATCAAGAAGCAGCAAGAAGAAACATGTAAAAAGTATTGGGAAATGGTAATGGCACAAACAGTAATGAAGTAGTTGAGAGGAAATATAGAGCTCTCACCTGGATTCGCCAATTACGGCCATTGTCCCGGAGCTGAGGGGAACAGCATCCTGGTGAAGGTCCTCGCCGGCGGCAGCTGCAGCAGCCCCGACGACGATGCCCGAGCGTGCTCAGCTCCTCAGCTCGGCGGCGGCGGCTCTCCACCTCGCGCCCGCTGGCAAGACGACGAGCGTCTGGCGATGACGCTGCGAGTCAACTGCGCCGCGCGACTGTTGCTGCTGAAGCTCCTGCTGCTGAAGCTGCTGCTGGTGGGATGGCGACGAGGGGGACGACAGCGCTGCCGTCGAGATCCTGCGCGGCATGCCGCAACGCTGGCCGAGTCGAGGAGGCGGTGACGACGAAGACGCGAAACGCTGCTGCTGCTGTTGCTGCTGCTGCTCCTAGTGGCTGGCGGTTCAGCGCCGAGACTCCTGGCATTCGGTCGCCGAGGGCACTTGCACACTTGTACCTTCCTCGAGAACTGGCGGCCGTCTGGGCTCCCCACTAACGGTCTCTGCGCTTCTCTTCTCGCCCGAGCTGCACGACGACGACAAACGACTGCGGGTATATCCACTCCGTTCTCTCCGTCCCAAAGCGGCCAAAGCGCGAGTTGCGCGCGAGAAAGTCGGATCACGGAACTCTACGGAAAACAGAAGGGAGCGCGCGTTGTGCACACCTACACGCACCTACGCGCAGCACACGTACGCGCGTGCCTGCTGTGTGTGTGCGTGCATGTGCGGAGTTGCGGATTGCGGCTCTGTACTGCGCGGAGATACCGAAAAGCGATTGTCCTTCTTGCTCTCTCCTATTAACAAAGGCGAAGCCGACCAGGCGGGAGAGAAAGGCGCGGGGTTGCTGGCACTTGCTACTCGCCTCTAGCTCTCGCAGCGAAGCGCTCGGGGACTGGACTTTCGGCTGTGGTGTATTCTGTGTGTGGCCGGCGGCCGAGTGCGGTGCGCGAGGTTAACACGCAATCACCTTCCCGGCGCGCTGCTTCGCTCGACTCGCTCTCGGAGACTGATCCGTGATGGCGTGCTCGTACTGCTCGTCGCCGCCGACGACCACTAACCAGTTATTAGGTATACCTACCTTCGAGTCGCGAGCGCCGCCACCGCCACCGCCGCCGCCGTCCGTCGTATTGCACACGCACGTATATACTCGTAATATAGAGTTGTGACTTTGAGGGGAAGGAAGGGGGAGCGACGTCGAAGAGCAAGGTCGCACACCTACCGCTACAGCAAAAGCAGCCTTGTAGAGGTTAGACGGCAAACTTCTTTTTTTTTTTTATATATTTTTAAGTACTGCGATATATTTTTTTTAAACAAGAAAACAATAGCTTCGGTTAATAATTAACGATAATGGAATTCGAATGTTTTTATTACAAAATTTAAATATTCTATTTTTATTAATTATCTTGATAAGTAAAACCTTTTGATAACTACTTTAAAGTTTTAGTTACATATAAATAATATTTGCACAAAATATCACTTGAATTAATCTGTCGCTATAATTTGATGAATTATTATAGGAACTTAATTGAATTCGAAAAAATATCAGTGCTTGTGAAAATGAATGTACATATTTATGTATGCTTACTTATATATATAGGTAAATCGATCAACGTAAGTTGATCAATGTAATAGGGCGCCAAGTTTAAATTTACATCCCCTCTTAAACATCTTTTTAAAATACCAATCAAAATAAATACAAATGCCTATATATGAATATTCCAATTGATTGAAATGTATAATGCCTACTTATATTGTTATTAAACTTTTTTGGCATCTGAATAAAAAATCAGAAACTCCTGAATGATCGAAATCCTTTGCTCATATTAAAAGTACTCGAAAAGAAAAGGCCGGCATTATAATGTATTATAATTCCGGCCCTTTCCACGGTCCGTGCACTGTTGTCCGTCTTTGGAAAAGAGGAAACATAAAGCAGCAGACAAGAGACAGTCTGCTCAGGCTCCAGCTCAGGTGCTGTGCAGTATAAATATAGGCTAATAAAGCACGGCTCATAGGAGATCGCGCTGTTCGTTCCGGAGCTTTTCCCGGCCGGCGGCGTTGAAGCAGCTGGCGGTGCGCGTACTTCCGCTGCACCCGAGTCTCCCGCTCTGACGTCAGCTGCGGCAAGCGTACGCACGCGGCCGGGACTCGCCGGCTCGCCTCTGACGTCATACGCGCGGGCTTCGTAGCGGCAAACGGGCAAAGGCAAGCGGCTAGCGGCGGTCGTGCGGCGGCGGCGCGCCGGAGAACAGATGATACGTCGTTGCCCGGGCGACGAGCGCTCGTGCAGACACCTTATACAGGGAGCTCATTCTAATTGCTCCCGGAGGCAAAGCCACCTTCCGCGACCCCGTGCCTTTGGAGGGACGACCGACCACCGTCTCGAGATTAATCGATCGCTGCTTTTTAATTGTTCCTCGCTAATGCATCAGAGCTATTGATGCCTACCAAAATATTGCGGCCCTTGCGACTTTTAACTTTGCTCATTATACCTACTAATCGACACCCTTTTCGATTGAACTTTGCTACTTACTCTATCGAGTATAAATAATTCACTCCCGAACTTCGATCAGCCCTGTACGGACAATTACGTAAATAAGCCGAAAAAGGAAAGCGGAAGAATCGGCCGTTGAATTTTTTATTCTCCATACATCGTACGTGCAGAATCGAAATATGTGCGACCTCGTATGCGGCACCCACCTAGTCCAATTCGTCATTTTCTTGATAAAAAATCACCGCGACAGTCGGCTAATGAATTTTTCGATTTTTTGGCAAAATTAACAGAAAATTGCGACTGCAGCTGAACTTTGCACAAAGCCAGACTCATTTGATGAGTTCTATTTTGAACATCTTATCGTCGGCGACTCCGAAGTAAAAAAATTAAGGCTCCGCGAAAAAATATCTGCATATCTGCTGCTAGCCCGGCTAGCTCCCCGGCTTGGCGGGGTGTTTGTACATTCTTCTTCTCCCCGAGCAGGAGAGGAAGGCGAAGGCCGCGAGAAGGGAGGGAACCACTGTCGCGTTACGTCACAAGGCAGCCGTGCGATAAATAATTTTCTCGGGCTCCTGAGCGCGCCGTCGCTCGTACCGACTGCCACTGTATTATTCGATGCACCATACACGTGCGCGCCAGCTTATTCGTGATGATCGATGACCGAGGGAGAAAAGGAAAAAGAAAGAAAGCGTCGCGACGACGCGACCATCGGGAAAAGAGCCACTCGTCGACGATCAAGGCGCAGCTTCTGCGTCACGCGGCCCCGTCGCATATTCACTAAGAGTAGCAACTGGATGCTCGAACGCCTGTGAAATTATTATGCAATAGGGGTCAGCCATTCGATTTGAATAATCGCGCCTGGTCAAGCGAGCCAATGCCGGCTCCGTACTCGAACAGTAGACGAGGCGCTCCGGCCGATCGCTCACGGAGTCGTGGAATCGCCACTCGCATATGTCACTCGACTCGCGCGCACTCACTCCCTCCGAGTCCAAATAGTCGAAGCTATTTTTAGCACGGCGGACTCCGCTGCGGAACTGCACGCTCATTCATGTCATTTCACGTGCTTCCGATTTGAACAATTATTTACCTATTCATACTTTTTACTAATCAAATCATCCCAGAATGCAGAATTTAAAGAACAATAAAAGCTATCGACAAAAAGCAATATATATATTAATGCTCATTTTATACCGGTCGTTAATATAATAAAAACAAATAATACATGATTCCCAAGAACGGTGACCCCACTCGCAAGTTGGAACTAAAGGATCTTTAGTAAACGTTTTGGAAAAGCGGTAATTTCAGCTCGCTGTGTGCGAAAAGCACTATATGCAACGTGGGAGGTAAAAAAGAATGCCTGAGATCGCACGTTTGACAATTTCCGTGCGATCTGGGACTATTCTTATTTTACCTCCCATGTTGCGTAATGTACTATTTCGCAATACTTTTACTTTGTACGTGGAAATTAGTAATACCTATAACGACAAGTGTTGTTATTTACAGTTACGTGAGAAAGGCTAAGCATAATAAGTCCTACGGAAAAGTCTGAAAAGGCAAAGATTCAAAACTTTTATAAACGACGCGAACATAAGTAAACAAACTAGGACTTATAAGCCTTAATAAAAGTAAATAATGCAACACGCTCGCCAAGTAGTAGTAGTCGATGTAGTAGTAACAGCTCGGTATGTAAGACATGAAAAAACTTATCTTCGGAATTTTGCATGTATAATTTTTTAAAAAGTCCACTAAAATGCCTCCCATAGAATGAAACGTTATGGAAATATTACAGAAACTGAGAGTGAAAAATAATCCCACTCGTTCCTTTTTAGGTGAGATTGATTGTGAGAGGTGAGCCTATCTCTGTGCTCGACGTACTTATCATCTCCAACCTCGTGCGGCTCAGGCAGTAGTGATATACACATATTGACTCCAGTGGCGATACTGGCGATCGAAGCGCAGCGCAGCACATAGAGCTTCTCACAATCTCACTGGAGGGTGCACACAGCATTCGCAACGATGACGACGGGGATCCTCGCAGGGAGGCTGGCCATCGTTACAGGTGCTTTTCACGCTTCGCGCGTAAAATTGATCTCTCGAAAAAAAATGAAGGGTGACAGCGAGGGAGAGAGCAAGAGGGGTATAACCGGGGTGTAGCCGGGATACACGAGCCCGCTGCAAGCATGTGGTAATACTCTCTCTCTCTCTCTTCCTCGCCTGCCGGGGTGGCGTGGCGCAGGGCAGGGGTAAGCGCACGCACACCCCACCCGACTGACGTACTCACCACTGTACGCATGGTGGGTGGGGGGGTTGTTGGATTTTTACAGGCGCCGGCAGCGGCATTGGGAGGGCGGTTTGCAGCCAGTTCGCGCGCGAGGGAGCCAAGGTCATAGCCGCTGATCAAAATGTCAAGGCCGCCGAGGACACGGTCGCCATACTCCAAGGTGTAATTGTGTAGTGTTAGAATCCCAGCCACCCATCCCCGAGTATCATTTCATTTAACCAACTCTTTTTACTCGCACGTCAAAAATCGAATATGCCATAACCTCACGCAACGTTTCTTTTATCTTCTTTAAACGATAAAAGTCCATGTTTTTGTTTCTTTCAACTTTTTAATATTTCAAGAGTTTTTATTTAGTTTCAAATTTGCGTAACGCAATTGATTTTTTTAACAAATAATCTTGAATTTGCATTAATTAGTTTTTCTTTACATACTTTAAAGAATTATTAAAAGTTTCAATCATATTAATAAAATAATATATAAGTAGTTAAGTAAATAATATATAATGTTAATAAATAAATAAATATTAGATCAGGTGAAAAGGCTTATTTTGCAGGTTTCTGCCAAATTATTATAAATATTTAAAAAAATTGTTATACTGTTAGAATAATTAAAAATTAAAATGTACAAAATATATGCCCACAAGAGAAAACCTATATTTTTTATATTACTATATTTTCAATAAAACGTACATTGACTATATTACATGTTTATTATAAATCTACAATAATTTATCTTAATTTCTAGGATTGGGACACATTCCTATCCAAGTAGATGTTAAAGATTCTAAAAGCATTGATAATGCATTTAAAGAAGCTAAAAAATGCTTTTCAATTACTCCATCACTTGTTGTCAATTCTGCTGGAATAACTAGAGATAATTTTGTATTAAAGCTAAGTGAAGTTGATTTTGACGAAGTAATCAAAGTAAATTTAAAAGGAACATTTCTTGTAACCCAGTATGCTGCTAATGCAATGGTAAATTCTGGAGTTACAGGAGGTTCAATTGTTAACGTAGCTTCAATCATTGGAAAGTTCGGAAATATTGGTCAGTGCAACTATGCTGCTTCAAAAGCAGGGGTAGAAGCTTTAACAAAAAGTGCTGCTATGGAATTTGGACAGTAAGAAATAATTCATATAAAAAACAAAAAAAAATATCTGTACTAAAAAGTTAAGTATTATGTTTTTTTAGATTTGATATACGCATTAATGCTGTACTTCCTGGTTTCATTGAAACTCCTATGACTAGTACAGTACCAGAAAAAGTAAAAAAACTATTTGTAAATAGAACCTCTTTAGGACGTATGGGATCACCAAATGAAGTAGCAGAATTAATTCTATTTCTGGCTTCACCAAAAAGTTCTTACATTCATGGAACTTCAATTGAAATCACTGGCGGAATGCACTAATATTTTAATAAACAAACATTTTTTTATTGATTCTGTTTTATAAATTTACAAAATAATTATATTCAACTTATAATTATAAAACTCTTTAAAGTCTATATTATTTATGTTTTCCCTTCTTTTTCAATTTCTTTGCATGCTTATGTGCTTTATACTGTAACTTACGTTTTTCATCAATAATTTCTTTGTATTTTCGCTTATTGTATTTTGCAAATTCTGCATCTGCCATGAGTTCGTCTACTATTGTCTTCTTACGTTCCTTCTTTGTCAAGCGACCATTATAGAAATCTAATGGGGTATCAACAACTTTACCAATATGGAAATATTTTGGTAAAGCTTTCATATCATTCTTTTTATAGAAGTGTTTTGGATCCAGTGCTGATCTCATTTGTACAACTTCAAGATCATGCCTGACTTCGTCTGTCATTTCGGTTGCAGGAAGATTAAACCATTTCTTGCCCTTAGTTTTTTCTCTTTCTCTTTTTCTGTAAGCTTTTAATTTTTTATCGTGAACATCATAACCTGGGACTTTTTTAAGTTTCTCAAAACCAGGTTTTACAACTGATTTTTCTAATGCCTTGTCTACTGGTGCCATGCTTCTGGTTATTATGTTTATTGGTTTGTCCACTTTAGACTTTTTATGGACTGTTTTTTTCCATCCCATATCAATTTCAAATTGATTCAGATCAATGTCATCAGAATTTACTTTCAGTTTCTTCTTTTTAACCTTTTCTTTTCTAATCTTGATTTTTGTTGGATCAATACCTAAAGAAACATAATAATTAATAAAATATTATACCAGCAAATAACCTCAAAAAGAAAAAAAATATATGTAAAATTCTGTATACCAATATTCTCGATTTCCACATCATCATCGCTCTCCAGGAGTCGATCCTTGTTTCCAAGATCACTTTGTCCAAAGGTATCAATTATAAAACTCATTTTTTTATTATTAAAATGAAAAATTAATTATTACTACTGTTTACGTTTAGCAACGCTTCATGCTGGCACTCACGCCGCTGCTGCAATATGCCAGTATCCCGCTTGCGCATGCGATACGCCGATACATCGCATGCGCAAACGCAGGAGTCTTCTTCTTCTTCTTAATGTTTAGGTTGGCATCGAAGCGTACGGCCATGAACTATACAGTGTAGGAAACTGTAATTCGGGCGGGAGAATACAAAATCCAGAGAGAAGGCACTGAAACAGAAAAAGGAGCCCCTTTTCTCCCCCTCAAGCTGTGACTTGTGAGACCTGCTGAGGAGGAGGAAAGGGGCCAAAAAATAATAGCGACCTGCAGAAAAGATAAGAGAAGCGGAAGGACAGTGGTTTTGCGAAAATAAAGAAAACCTTTTACAATTATATTTTTTAAGCAAGATTAAAAATAAAATATTGTTTGTAGTTTTCATTATACTTTATTTTCCTTTGTAATTTATTTGTACATTATAATTTTTTTCATAGTAAAATATTATATTATACAATATTTTTATTTTAAATGTAAATAACACCTAATATTATGAAAAAGATACAGCCATATTGTTGTCTTATAGAACTAAACAGGTCTTAATTCAAATGCTTTTTTTCTGTAAAAATTATAGTATTTAAATATTTTTACAAAAAAATTCATTAAGTTTTCATTTACTAACTACTCTTAAAAAAATATTAAAAACGTTGGCATTGAGACTTTTTTTTATAGTACGTTCATAATATACATATTTATTTTGCTTTTTTTTGTTTAGAATATGGCAGGACCATTTTTGCAGTCAATTGTACAGTTTCATTTTCTTATATAAATGACATCCTCACTCATTTCCTTTAGCTTTTTACACAAAAATGTTAAAACTATTTGTAATTTATACAATTATGTTTCTCTTTGACAAAACATTCTTTATCAGTCAGTTCTTTTCCAAATTTTTATATCTTATTTGAGACAAACTTAATGAAGATCCATTAATAGACCCTTTTGTTGAGTTTTCAATAAAGTTCTTTTTCGGAAATTTCGCAAGTCGTTTGTACTCTACACTTTCTAATTTTTCTCTTGTGGGCTTTCTGTACAATTTTAATAGTAATGAACTTCCAACTATAGATACTGAACTAAGTGCCATTGCTGCAGTTGCCATCCACGGTTGTAATTTTATACCAAAAGGAGTGAAAACTCCTGCAGCTATAGGTAAACCTAAAATATTATACAAACTCGCAAACAAAAAATTTAACCTTATACGTTTCACTGTCTCTCTTGAGAGATCAATGCAAGCAATAACATCAAGTAAATCATTTCTCATTAATACAATGTCTGCTGCTTCAATAGCTACATCTGTACCTGCTGCTATTGCTATCCCAACATTCGATTGAGCTAGTGCAGGACTGTCATTAACACCATCACCAACCATAGCTACTTTCTTTCCTTTGCTTTGTAATTGTTGTATTTTTTCCACTTTGTGAGATGGCAAAACTTCAGCAAAAACTTGATCAATACCAACTTCTTTGGCAATTGTGTTGGCTGTTACTTTATTATCACCTGTTAAGAGGATTACCTCGAATCCCATTTTCTTTAAGGTATATACTGCAAGATTAGCTTCTGGCTTTATACAGTCAGAAACACTTATAATAGCAGATAATTCGCCATCGATCACAGCCAAAACTACCGTTCGTCCAATACTTTCTTCTTTAGCCATGGTATTTTCTATTTCTTGGGGTATTACAATTCCATTTCGTCTCATCCACTCTCTATTTCCTATGCATACTTCAAAAACATCAGTTGGTTCAACATTCTTTATGTTTATTTTTGATTGTCCTTCGATGTTAACGATGTCTTGTTCACTTGATATTTGAGCAAAGTCTATGAGTACTTCATTTAATTCTAATGCATTTGAAGTTTTATTTTGTAAATTGTTAACAAACATTGCTATTTTTGAAGACTTTGCTACACTTACTAATGTATCAGAAATATATGAAACTTTACACTTCATGCCACAGCCGGGGACTGATTGGTAATTAGTACAACGTCCACTCAACTCAGTTTCAATAACATCTCTTACGTAGTGAACTATTGCAGTTGCAATAGGATGTTCACTATTAAGTTCTGCTATGCCTATAATTACTAATATTTTTCCTATATTAAATGCACCATTACTGGTAAATAAACCTATGTTTGTAACTGACGGAAAACCTTTTGTTATTGTTCCTGTTTTATCAAAAACTACACAATTAATTTTGTGCGCGTTTTCTAAGGAATCAGAACTTTTTATCAAAATTCCATTAATTGCACCAACTCCTGTTCCCACCATAACAGCTATCGGAGTGGCAAGACCCAGCGCACATGGACAAGCAATGGCTAAAACTGATAATGCACTTCGAAATGCATTCTGAAAAATTATTTCATCTTTATTTCTACGTGAATGATGCATGTGGTCATCGTTTAACAAATTTATATATAAATCTATGTTCACATAGCCTATGATAATCCATATAATTAATGTTATAACTGATACAGAAATGACAAATGGAACAAAGAATCCAGCTATTTTATCTGCAATATGCTGAATAGGAGCTTTGCTCATTTGTGCTTCTTCAACTAAGCGCACTATTTGTGCTAAGGTAGTTTTTTCTCCAGTATGAGTTGCTTTAATATACAAAGGCCCACTTAAATTAATGGAACCACCAATGACAATAGAACCTTCTTTTTTTGGCACTGGCATACTTTCTCCAGTAATCAGACTTTCATCGCAAGAAGAGTTACCTACAAAAACTTGACCATCAACTGGGATTTTATTGCCTTGATTAACTTTTAATATATCTCCTGGTTGCACTAAATCAATTTTTACTAAACGTTCAGTCAATATTTCACAATCTGGACCTAAAGTAACTATAATAGCATCTGCTGCCTGCAATGATAATAATTTTGATAATGCTTCAGAAGTTTTTCCTTTGGCAATATGTTCTAACCACCTTCCTAAGCTCACAAAAACTAAAAGCATTGGTGGTGTGTCGAAGAATGTTTTTGGGCTAACAGTTTCTTCAGCTATCATTGCTGCAGCAAGAATCAGTACAGAGTAAACGTAAGAAATTGTTGCAGTCATTGAAATAAGCACATCCATGTTAGAGGTTTTATGCTTAATTGCTTTATAAGCTTGAATATGAAAATGCCATCCTCCAAAGATTTGAACTGGTGTCGATAAAATAAATGAAATTAAATTTTCTAATGATAATCCAGGAAGTACACAGCACATATCTTCTTCTTTTTCCATTGGCATAAGTAACATAAAATATGCCATTGCTATCATACTTGGTGCTCCAAATGCAAGCGAAACTAAAAAAGATGTTCTCCATTTTCTTATTTCTAATCTGTGATCTAAATATCGTCGATTTTCCGCATCATTTCGTTTTGTAGAAACACCAAATCCCAATTTGTTAATGCAATCTATAATAATGTCAACATTTGTTTTACTAGGATCATAATTAATTTTTCCTCTTTGAGTCACAAGAGATACCATGGCAGATTGTACTCCAGGTAGCTGTTTAACAGTCTTCTCGATTTTGCTAACACATGATGAACAAGTCATTCCAGTTATTAGTAATTCTACTTCTTTAATTTGTGAACCTTTTTCATTTATTAATATCGAATGGAATCCTAAGTCAGTTATGCTTGCTGCTATATCAGCTGGTGTTATTTCGTAACAATCATAATCAATTTCTGCTTTACCACTTACATAGGATATCAAAACATTCTGTACACCTACTATTTTTTTACAATGTTTCTCAATTGCAGAAACACATGATATACATGTTAAGCCATCAATATGCAAGAAACATTTTTCTATGCTATGTTCAGATTTGACAACAGTTTTAGATGAGTCATCTGATAACTTGGGTAAGTCAGAGTCAATGTTGTTAATGTATACATCATTGTTTACTTTCTTTACAAATGCTCCAAAGCCCATATCATCCACAGCATCTGCTATTTCCTGAGGAGTTATTATGTTAGGATCGTATGTGAATGTACCTTCGTGTGCTTCAAGGCTAACATAAATCTTCTCGATTCCATTTTTGCTTGACAATGTTTCTGTAATACTATTGACACAAGACATGCAGGTCATACCAGAAATATTTATAACACAGGTACTAAAGTCATTATCGTCATTATCTTGATTTTCTGTGTTTTGCAATTTTTTGATTTCTTGCATCGCATCGCCCCTCTCCTTATGGGCACTCTTTGATTCATCAAACAATAACTTCCATTCATGTTTATCAGTGTCCATGTTCAGTTTACAGAATTAATTGTGAAATCGGTCTAAAATCGAAAAAGGATATTAGAATAAATGAATTCTCATAAATTATAGCTCTTTTTGGTCTTATCAATGTGTAGTTAGAGAATGAAAGGAGAGATTGAAATACCTTTTGGAGAGCATAGGCTCATTGAACTCGGAAGAGTCGTGTTCACCCGCTGGTGCATATACGAGCTCAGGGCAACTCGTGGCGAAGTCGGAGGTTGGTTTTCGAAGCAGATTCTGAGCGTGCTGGACACATTAGCAAGCTGGCGTAGGTGTCTCCTACGTGCAAAACCGGACTGGCCGCGTTCTTTCTCTCTTTCTCTTGCTTTTCGAGTCTGAAAATATAGTGGGGCGCCACAGATATAAAAAAACTATAAACGAAGGCTAGAGTACCTCCTATAAGTACGTTAGCTTAGTTCGCGTACAAACGTATGCAGTCCTGCCAGCTGCTGCCACGGCGCGAGCTATTCTTGATCTACATTCTACTTAGTACCTACCTACTTCTTGCTTTCGTGCGGCTCAATGCTTATGCAGCCAAGCGGCCATTCACTCGTATGGACGCGACGTCACGTGCTGACGAGTGACGTGCTGTGTACTCCTTAGGCCCTCTACACGCTAAAAAAATAACAGCCGAGAAATAACAATTAATTACATTGCTTGCATATATATATAATACATGGGAAATAAGAACTTATAATTATTTGTTTATTTCCCTTTATTTCTCATATGCATAGATATGCAAATAATGCAATTTCTAATTATTTATCATATATTTACCATAAGACTTTACACTTCAAAACTGTCTGCTTATTTTTTATAATGTATACTTATTCGTACAATAATTGCACACGAATGCGCTCGTAGTTCTACATCAGAGAGAACTCAACGTGCTTCTTCTACTTCTGCATCCTAATCAGACAAGTGACAACTTATGCGATGTCGATGTACTCTTATCGCAGAGGTAAATACAAACTCACCGACAGATCTTTGTTTTAAAGATTTTTTTTATTCACGATCTTCGTGATATACCCTATTATTTTTTATTTTTATTTTTTTGGTTTAAATAGTTTATATTGCGTGCAGTCCTATACATACAAATATGTACAATTATATACACAAGTTGCCACTTTCGAGGTTAGGCTCGCTTGTTCGGTAATTGCATGGCGCAATATTGCAATTGGCGCTTTATACGTAGTTTGGCAGGTGTTTCCTCCTACAAATCTATAGATTAGAATCAAATCACATATTATGGTTGTCAGCAATTGCTTAAGACATACGACCTATACATATACCTAAATCCTACATTTTTTTTAATGAATTTGGGATTCTTTTGTTTATTTGCAAGGAAATGCTTGATATAGCAGATTGCGTATAATTTACCTACCTCTAGAGGTGATTATGGTAACCTAGTAGAAAAGTATTGGAACTTATAAAAAAGATTAAAAGAATGATTTTTTTCTTTTACATTCATAATAATAAAATTTTATTAAAAATCTGTATGATGACAATGCACTTTACTGATTACTCAAGATTTTAAAAATTGTTCATTTCGGACAATCGGAACAAAATAATTACGTTATCGGTAACGGATGAAAACAAAAAGTTGACAATATGGTCTTTCATACTTAACAAAACAGAGAAAATTTCTAATAATTGGCGAACCGAAAACGTTCGTCGTAGATATCGTAGAACTTAGTGACGCCGACGAGATTGGAACCTGAGATAAGTCATTTATTCTTTATTTTTTTTTAATTTTAAAGACTATAGGCCATTATATTAGGGGAGTAACTTTTTGTTCAAATATTAAACTAAAAGTCGTTATTGATCACTAGCAAATGAAACATTAATTAATACCTAGCCTTTTTCTAAATAATTATTATCGCTGAAACATTTTCAAATATTGTATCGTTAGGTATAAGATTAAAAAGAATTGAAGCATACGCAAATATGTGTCAGTTTTAAAATACTTGTTTTATTTACATAAACGTAATAAAAATACACCGTTAAAATTAAGTACGCGAAACCACGAAGATAACAGATAATAAAGTTTGTTCAACATTATAACAAATGTTTTTTTTTTAACATCTAAAGTGATTAAACGCAGCAAAATTAATGGAATTTTTCATTTTCTAATTACTATACGCCCGAAAAAAAACGAAATAACTAATTAATATTTGTCAAGTTTTTAAGTAAGAAGCTGATCATTTACCAAGAAAAATGTCTGAAAAATTATTGTTACATGAACCGGTGACTATTTGAAGCTTTTGAAAGCGGTTTGAAAAATAGAGTTTGCCTTTTTTTCGAGTGACATTTCTGCGATTATGTTTGACATGATCCCTCTTACAAAAAAATAACTTATTGTACCATTTATTGATCTTTTTCAGGTACATGCATAATAATTCTTGAAATGATGAAATAACAGAATATTACCAAAAGGTTAATTTAATAATAAATCGTTGATAACCATGATTCGATAACTCGGCCTAATCAATCACGGATATGTTCCACTTACTCGATACTGTGTGTAATTATCGGATCTATTCCCGAACCTACTTTTTTATTCATCACCATGAAATGCATATAATTATATTATAATACGAAATCTCAATTTTTTTTAATAAGAAAAAAGGGATCACTATCCGGGTAAAATGGCGTTATTGAAGTAATCGGAAAGCAAAAAGAAATGAAGAAGCGGTGTAGATCGATGCGCGCCAGCTGGGCTTCCTGTAGAAAGTGAGAAAGTCCGGTCGAGCGGTCCGCCACCAGTCACCCAGACGACTACGACGACTACGAATCTACATGATGTAACAGTCGCGAGTGTCTATGTGTTTTCGCAGTGAAAACAAATATTCAGTAATTTCTAACTTCTCCAAATATGTCTCGATAACTCATTATTACCACTACGAATATTAACTTACTCTGAAAAAATAAAAAAGTTAAATTTTAAACAATTCACGCAGACATACAAAACTTCTATAAATACGTGATATTGAAATCGTTTCACTTTTAATGTAAAAAACTATTTTCACCTTCATTTACGCGGTTGAAGTATAGTACAATAATTGCTTCTAAAAATGCGCAATACCTTTTATAGACAAACTAGCATGTTTTTATGGAGAAAAACTCAGACTCGGGTGAACTATTTGTATGAAGAATTGTGATGGGAAGGGAGGATGATGTTACGAATGAATTTAGTATTTATATATGATTTATCAGATACTCGTAAATGAAAATGTAAATTTGTAAATCCATAAGAAGAGAAACTCTAAGTAGCATTAAAATAATAAACTGATTTTTAGCTTGATTTATCTTATAATCTTATGCGCTTCCGATTAAGTTCTATAAATAAACATTAAAGACGCGCGAGGTGCCTCGAAGGCAAATGCAATTTAATCTTCTTTCGCAGTTGCGATAACTATCTTTAAAAAATTTAATACGAGTAAAAAGATGTCACCCAACATTAAATTCAATTTTTTAAAAAATCAGTCAGTTTAAATACTTAATCTGCAATATGACGTTACTGCGAATTATACCTTGTTGCCTGTATGACATGTCCTTGTCCTACAATCCATTTTGCTGTTGTCCTTTCTTTAAAGACATTTGACTGTTGTTCCAAATAATACATTATTGTTAAAAATGAAATATTGAAAACTTTAGATCAATAGTAAAATTTTTTTTATTTTAAGAAAGTCTTCTCTCTCTAGTAATGTATTAATTAAATAAATTTATTTTTTTAAATCTGACATTATCATGCACTAAATGAATTATTGGGTTATCGATGAAGTTGTTCTTTGTGGTTACAGTTTGTGCGGTTTTCTACCTCATAACGTTTCAGATAATGCGACCACAATTATTGCACCTCTCAAACGCAATACGCTTCTTATACCTTACCCAAGTTTTATTCCAAATATTATTTAACAAATTCTAAGTAAACTTCGTAACATAATCTCAATTCTTACATATTTCTTAAGCAGAACTCTTGCAAATTATGTTTAAAATGATTTTACTTATTTTAATCTTGGAATATCTATTTTGATCTCGTTAAATTTACTTAGTTGTTTATTTTTTTGAAATTATTATTATGTTATCTTGATTTTTATTTCATAAATATATCTACAATCATATTGATTATTTTACAATGAAACAAAGTATATGTACTTTTAAAATTTTTTCATTAAAAATCAATCTGCAGAAGTTACGGTATTAGGTATTTGAAAGTAAACACCATTACGAACCTAGATGATATAATTTGATTTCTCTTTTCCGATAAAAGCTTCATGTAACAATTGCATAAAATATCTAAAATTAAGCTATAAGCCTAAAATGCATTCATGACATACAATTATATTGACGATTACATCATCAATTCATTTGCTATTATTTATTTGCACTGGGTTTTCTAACTTTGCTGGATAAAGTATAACTGCATACTTACATTAAATTTATTCTACTTCTTTGTCGTGAGCAATTAAGTTATAATGTCTGTCGACCACAAAGAATACTGTAACTTATTATCAAAGATCGCTTTGACGAACTTTTCCTCTTAGGAATATATTTTGTCTATATGTTTACTGCCACTTGTCTGCAGTACGGAAATAAGCAGATTTACTATTTATTCACTATAAATATGGCCATTCTCAGCGGTCAATTATCTTGGATTCAGTCTAAATAGCCTGGCCTGAATGGCTGGCACATCTTTCTTTTATTACTTAACGATTAGATATTTAAATGGATTAACCGATGCTGGTGCGATTTTCTAAAATATGATATAATATATTTACCGAACTTGCAACTGCACTAAATAACGTATAAATTGGTCTATTTTTCATCTGACTTTCTATCGGGATAGCGGATCCAACTGCGAGGTAGCTATTAGCTTCTTTCTTCAAGTCAAGCTAGAGTCCTAAATTTCAACTACTGCACATGTATGTAAGGAATAAAGAAAAATTATAAACTAACTATAAATTAAATTAAAATTCGCGCATCTTTTATGCTAACAGTTTAGTATTGAAAGCTTTGGATAAAAGAAAACATTAATTAAAGAAAGGGCTGAAAGAGTAACTTGAAAGTGCGTTATTCATTCACTACGATTACGTATTACGCATTTTCCGTGCAACGTCCTAGATGATTTTCGCGAATTATTGTGCAATTGTTGCTTTTTCCTTTTAATAAGACTTTCACGATGAAATCGTCTTAACGAGGCTGGCCAAACTAAATGTGAAAGCTTTCGCGCGAATTCGCACTAGCTGCAGCGTGCATGAGGATGCACCGGAACTCAATTAGGCAGACTGTAGTGCGAAATAAAAGATTACGTCCTACAGTATTTGCAAAGTGAAATACAGGTTGTACAATTTGATTAAGGAAATTTACTTCAGCCTACCTGTTCGTGAGTTCTTTAAAATTTATAAGAAAAAGTTGCTTTACGAGGTTCAAAGAAGCATATATTTATACCTATTTTTCCTTTATATTTATATAATTTAAATAGCTGCTCTTATGTTTTAGCTATAATTGTTTCAAAATACATCTTAAGACGTAACAAATTAAGTTACACAAATTGATATTACATTTGTTCTTTATTAATTAAAGAGAATAGTATAGGCATCGAGAAGTTGTATTTTATTTTCTGCAACAATAAACAAATTGCAGTCGTGACAAAACGATCTGCACAAATTATTATCTGCTCACGTCCGCTCACGCGGCTAAGAGAAAGTTTTGATACTTACATCGTACTGCTGGAATCGGCTGTGAGGCAGGGCTTCCGCGGCAGCCGATTCTAAACTAGCCGACGGCCTGTGACTTGCGGTTTGCTTCAGGCTCTTCCTCTACTTTTCTTCGAGGGTTCCGCAAAGAGTACGTAATGAAGTGACTTTTCAATTTTTCATGCGACCTCATTAAAATCTACTGATTCGCGTAAATAGAATCTTAATTTTTCATTAATCTTTTTGTACTTATACTCTTTTGTTAATAAGAGATGTCATGTAACTCGAAGAAACAGTACATCGAATTCTTTCTTCATGACTGTTGTGTTTAAATACCTTAAAAGCTTTTAAAAGTAAAAAAAAAATCATTAAAAACCTGCACGTGTCGAAGAGGAAGATTGCAAATTAAGGTGAAGGTCACAATTACTGAAACCACAACTAATTAACATTACGTAATAAATGTATAAAAAAGGTAGTTTTTTAAAAGAAATTTCATAATACATTCATTTTAATGAAGTATCTTCTAATTACATTCAAAGTAGATATATGTGTAATAATCAATGTGCTTTTGTCGCAGCAAAAATGGATATTAACCAAGGTATAAAATGTCTTAAGTAATCATGAATACTATAGGCATTAAATATAAATATCAGTTCTATAAGCACCAAGTGTCAAGAAAATAAAAATTTATTTCGAAAAGGGTTTAAAAGCGTGACAATTGGGCATATATCGGCGTATCTAGGATAGTCCGGTTCTTGGTGTGACCGTGACAATCATTCGACCCTGTTCATCGACCTCGTCCACGCCGATAATATTTCCAAGAGAAGAAAGCTTCAATGCATGCATTAGTGACATAATTTTTAGTTTACTAGAAATTAAAACCATGTTAATACTAATGTTTGAATGTAACATTTTTATTTAAAAACGTAAAGCAAAACAGTGATAATCGCAAACGATTTATTTCCGCGCAGGTGAAATTTACGATTACGTTATTATAATTTACCAACATGACGTGACAAAGAAAGTTCCTTGTAAAGGCAGAGAATGGGAAAAGCGAGTCTAATTTACAAAGAGCTGCGAGAAGCGTTCTCGCGATTTGCAATGATTTCATGAACGGCAGCCTCTTAGCGACCATCTAAGTGTAATCTGATTATTATCTTGGAAGATTGATTTCGATCGAGAAAAAAGAATTAAGTTAATTAATTGCCTCGGCACTCTTATCGCTTTAAACTGATGGTGAGTGCAGTAGAATTAGTCCTATTGTGCGCGCTGCAAGCCCTAGGGTTAAAGTCAACGCAGCTGAGTATAAGATTCTTATCAAACGCTCATTTACAGGAATTCCTGTCGTTCGATAAATAGCTTACTTGCTTTATTCTTCCGAAGCAAAAATAAAATTCTAGGCCAAGATCGTACGGTGTGCCAGTTCCATGTCGATTCTCAATTATGCATAATACGAGCGATCAGTAGTTTTATATTGATTGGGAGATCGGCATTATCAGCAATTTTGCAAAATATGAAAATGCTTTTAATTCTAAGACGCGGTTAATTACGCTAGTATTTTATTATAAAAATAAAAGAATACTATCATTGTATTCATTATAGCACTTGAATCTTTAAACTAGTTTGCTATTTTAGTTTTATAGTTAACCATCTGCTTCGCTAAAAAGATTAATAATTTATCCTCAAAAGAGTAAATTCGATCTTTACATTTGAATACCTTCCGTTCTATAAACTTAAAAAATAGGTTATTTAATTAATATCTACAGATTTAGTAATTCTTTGGACTTTTCAGTTTTTGTTTTTCCAATCATCGTTGATCCACTTTAATTTCTAGTGCCTATAATAGCCCTTCTTGATTGGAAATACATAATACATAGGTACTTATATTTCAAAATTACTATTACTATATCATCTTTTTTAATTTATTAAATTATAATATGTTCAATATAAGCATTAGGCTGAATGTAAAAAAGTGTGCCTGTATAATAATGATATCGTAACTCCGTCTATGTTTAGAAATTTTCGTGAACTGGTCAGTGGCGGTCCGTACTTTTGAATGAGAATTTGGAAAGGAATAGGATAGCCAGACAAAATTCGTAAGCGACATCCGCGAAAGAGTCGACCTTGCGGTATTAGGCAACGAACTCGTTAACTCGAAAATGGGTAATTCATTCGTTGGCAAGAGACCACGTTGATCAAAATCGGCAATCGGAAACTTATTTATGTTCCTAGAATACGTGACAGTCTGCAGGATTTTTTAGTTATTTCTGGGAGGACATAGTTAAGAGATGTTTTCCGCTTCAAAACAGAATGCAAATTCACTAAATTATTGACAAACTTATGTATATTTATTGTTCTTCTTAGATTAGTTTAAATATCAGGGTCAGCGTCATACCTGGATCCCATGAATCTGGGAATATAAACTTGATTATTTGATAGAATGATCAATTCATTATATAAATATTTATGATTGGAAATAATATTACGAGCTACAATAATAATTTTCTAATTTTACTTGAATGAAATTCATAATTTTGATCTCTGCAATTTCTGGAATTTTGATAATTATATTTATTAATAATAAGTATACTATGAATAGTATTGAAAGTACTTAATAAAAAATACGTATACGTAATAAGAAAGATTAGACGAAGTGATTCTAGAATAGATGCATAGTTTAGTCCGGATTGGGCAAACCGATGTTACTGTAAAATAGGGGTAAGTGAAGAAATTGTATTAAAGGGTGTCGAAATCGAAAACGCGAACTCGGTTTCGTTCGCGCGGAGCGCCAAGATTGAAAGTCGGCGGCAACCGCCGCTAATACGCGACGTTTCCAGAAACAATTACGATCCAGTCGCGAGGGGAGTAGCGAGAGTGAGCCAGAATCTTCGCTTTATACATTTCCTATGAGTGAAACGGAATCAACCAGTCTTATGTTTTGTTTGTACATTTAAGAAATTGATTTAATAGTTTTAATCGACGACTTCTTATCTGTATTAAAATAACTGTCCAATATTTTTAAAAAAATTTCGATAAAAATTCTCTTTCTCTATTAGAAACAAATGTTTAACTGCATAGCTAAAAAAACAAGATTTGAAGGATTATAATGTTCAATCTTAAATCAAAAGCATATAAGGAACCTGGATACTCAACGATCTATATCGCCTATCGTAATGTATAGGTGCAATAATTTTCTGGAGTGTATATTTTCATTAGTAGATAAATCCAACGATAAAAGCAAACCTCTACAATTATTATTCGAAATTATTCGAAAAAAACTGACGTGAAATAAATTTGATTTGAATTACGAAAATTCGCATACATAACGTAGTTGGTATAAAAAATTCAAGGCTATCTTATCACGATTAAATAATAATTATTTCTAGAATTAAAGTTAAAGTACGCATCTTTAAAAAGTGAGCCTTGAGAAAAACCATTTCATCCTATCTGTAATATTAATTGTATGAATTAAAAGCAAAGTATCGTAAAATCACAATTAAAGTACATCAACATTCAACGCGGTATCATTATAATTAGAAACGACAAAGAAAAGCTGCAGCCGATACTCTTTATGTGTAATGGAGTCTCGCTGACCCATAATCATCCTGAAATTTCATCAAGCCATAGCACATTAACACTTTGCTTAAGTGCTTCTAACGCAGAAGGTAAGTTTAGCTCTTATAGCATGCGCCAGCTACATAAAACTCACTGGCGCGGGCGGGGAGACAAAGCTGACAAAGGAGGCGCGATTTTCGCGCAGTGAGGAAGTACATCGCGCAGAAAATTTCACTGTACGAGCAAATGAGCCGCTAGTGTGTTGCAAGTCTACTGTCGCCACCCGCTCATTACGCTGAGCGGGCCGACGTCGGACATATCTGTCAAGGATATTCGAGTATCACCATTGCCGTACGGTACTTGCCTCTGACATTTAGAAGATGTTATCTAGCTAATATTTTAGTCTGACTTCGTTCGGCGGTTTAAGGAGGGGATCCGCCAGGATTGCTTGGCGAGGGTAATTGAGCGTCTCGGTGCGAATCTTTCAACGGCCCTCTGCCGTTACGTTAAATTATCGGTTAATCTACGTTTTTTTCCAAAATAGAGAGCTGCCTAATGAGTACAAATTTGCATTGTCTGATTTACGAAATATATTGGTAAACATAATTAAAAAACGCTTCTAAATATTTTCTACAGTGCAATTAATAGCGTATCGTTATATCTAAACAACTGCAAGAATAGTAGCGATTCACAGATAAGAATACATTCTTTATTGTGTAAAATTGTATATTGTTTTGAAAAACTGCAATTTCTCCTCGAAAATGATTTCGTAGAATTTCAGAACGAAACAGCTAAAAATGGTAGTCTTTCGCAAAATGTTAGTTAAAGAAATTTTCATATCTTGCACGCGAAAACTAAATTGGACATGCGTGCTCGCTCAAAGTCAGTTTTTAAGTTACAAACATAAAAGTTTCAAAGCACGTTCACTCCACTTTCAATGATTCTGAAAGAAAGAAAACCATTAGCTATTTCCATTCATCCGTCCATAAAGCTTTAAGGCGGACAAATGTTTTGCTTTCAATTGTTAAACATTATTGCAGTTACGATCAATAATTTGGAGGCTCTTCTACTTTTTTAGAAAAAAGAAAAGAAGAGTCGCGTCAACAGTTGCTCTGGTTTGCAGAGAAACTTTGAAGCCGGTGCGGCGTGATGAGTTGTAGGGCGCCGGCACGGGCACACGTGTTCGCGCGCACGCCGCAGGAGAAAGGCGGCGATGCGGGCGGCTATCCCGGAAAAAGCCGATGAGTGTGCAACACGCAACGGATCGTCGTTGCTGCGATTCGAAATTGTGCAAAAGGATTCTAACGAACTTTACGTAACTGACATAATCTACAAAGCGAGGTATAAACCTACCTACGTCCGAGGATTTGCTTTCTCGATTAACCTGGAAACCTTCTTTCTCGCCTCGTTGCATCACACCTGGATAGACATAATAGATCACGGGCCTGTGGATTATTATTGCGTCGATTGCGTAATACGACTTCTAAGAGGGACGCATTGTTTGGACAGCAGGGTTTTTCTCAGGTTTTTCTCAGGTGCCGATCGCCGACCATCGTTGATTACGCGTCGCTGCCCGCGCGTAATCGAACATTACGCGCGGCCCCGCTCGGCTGGCTGCGATTCCGGAACTGTCTCCGCATCGCAAAGAATTTCGAAAACGGCGCGTCCGCAGGCCTCGAAATTTCCCATTCCCCTTTGCGCGACTCCGCTCGCGTCGCAAGGAAGTTGCGGGCCAACGTAACGCCGGGGGTAATAGGCGCCTGTCGCGCAGGGTACATTATGCCGTTCGGCCAACTAAAAGAATTTCCGGATAATTGGCGCAACAGCTGCCCGGCTCAAGAATCATTTCGGCTTTATACTTACGTGTGCTTAAAAAGCTCTCAATTTATTATCGTCGCGGTTCATTCAACATTAGCAATTCACCCGTTGAAGAAATTATTAATAATGATTTCAATTTCAATTTCTATGCGATGAAATATTTTAAAAAATATTTTACGGTATAACGGAAACGTAACTCTACGATTGCTATTGAATAGCGATTTACTAATAATCTTATACTATGCAAATAACAGTATATAAATCATCACTTATATCCTAAGTGCCGTTATTTTCGAACACGACTTACTGGCGTTCGTAAATCTTGCTGGCGAAAGATATAATCGCCATTCGAACATTGAATTTTTAGCACCGTTCTTCTTTCTAATGCTGAATTAGATTGGATGACAAGTATAACGGATTGTGAGAAGATACTTAAAAAAAAATCGACATTTGGCCGATCGTTCGACTTCTGAAATTGCGGCGCGTTCGAGCAATCGACCGCGTAGATAAAAAATGTGCACCAGGTCACCCAAATAAATAATGAAGTTTGCCCTTTTCACTCGATGCGATGTAAGAGTTTAGTAGCCTCGTGCAGCAATTAATTGCTAAAGCCACGGTTTGTACTACTAATATAAGAATAGCGACCTTGCAAGTCTCAGTTGCACGCCTTAAGTGCGACTAATTGAATTATTAACAGCTATTTACCGAGGATCACTTTAAATAAGAGACTTGACAAATTCAAAGAGTTGATTAAAGATACGTTTTTAATCAAAATTATATGTTTAAGTGACTGCACAATTTGAAATCATTAATTATTATTTTGCCAAAAAAAGTAATTTCAAATTGTTAAATTATCCTTAACGACATTTCCTAATTTCTTTCTTTACCAATAAGGATTTTTTTTAATAACCAACTGTATATTATAATAAAAATAACAGTTGTTAGTTTCAACTGAGAAAAGATCTTTCGGTCAATTTTTAGCGCAACATTAAGATGCGCAAGATTATGATCGACGTAACTTGCACGCACAATAAATTAAACGAAAACTCTTGTCATTTGAAAATTCTCTGTGATGATGTTCATCACCAAGTGGGTTCCTAATAGAAAAACACGATCGTCTTATGCTTGGCGTCGAAAAGTTAAAAGCGCAGCCTGAATACCTTGAAGTATTCAAACATATTAATAGTCAATTCGATTTTTCCTCTCCTCACCTAAGCGCGGGTTTGCTTAGCTCGAGCGACCTGCGCGACTTTTGTTGGCTTTTCACTGGTTCTCAAAGCTCCAGCCAGCAGATTAATCAATTTGTGCAAATTTTGCTATTTTATTATCAATTTTTTGCGATTCGAGACTGCTTTGGTGAAAATGCGTTTTCTACGAATTGGCGTAAATTCAACCTTGAGATCTCTGATTTTTGGTAAAAATGTTGAAACGAAGCTTGTCTGCCAAGTAATATACACGATTTCTAATGACTCATTCTTCGTGACCTATATTAATTCTTTCCTGTAAAACTGAGCGTATACGTTTTAGCGAGATTTTAGCATACAGGTACCGGGGTTGGAAAAGTCCCTTATTCCCTCATTCCCGCACAGCCTGGTCGGTTGACGGTTTAGCACGAGGGTTTAGCAGGACGGTTTAGCAGCCCGGGCTGCAGCGAGGCTCCCAGCGAGGAGAGAGTTCATCGACAAAGGTTTCACCTGCGCGCTGCGCGCTCGTCTCCTTTCCCCTACCCGTGGGGGCAGCGGGCCCGGCGGGACCGGCGGGACCGGCGGGCGCGCAACCCACTTGGGCGGACGGCCGAGCCGCGAGGCGCACAGTTGCTCGCTGTCCAGCCGACGAAAAGGACGCGCGCTCGAACGGCGAGCGATCGATCAGGGCTTGCGCGAGCGAAAAGAGGACTGGCACGCGGAGGTGTCCGAGTGATGCTCGCGACCGAGCGGGACTGAAGCCGGCCGAGAATGGTAGGCAGGAGCGGTGGGAGCTGAGCAGAGCACGAGCGAGCGCCTCCTTGGCGCAATCCCCAGGCCCGCGGCCATGCCCAGGTGAGCTGCGGAAGCTGCCTACGAGTGCAGAGCAGAGCGGCCAGCGCAGCAGCGGAGCCAGCCGAGGAGCCAGCCGAGGACAGTTTCGCCGACGAGTCAGCGACATGGGGTGCCGGGGGCTGCTGCTGCCGCTGCTCTTGGGCCTGATCGCCGGAGCGGCGTGCGATGCGCCCGGCGAGCTGCAGTCGTTCGTCGACACGAGCGAGCCGGCCAAGCCCGAGGCGAGCGGTGGCCGCGTCGGCGAATCCACCGGCGAACCCACCAGCACCAACTGGACCACCATGGCGGAGGCCCTCGACCTCTTCAGCCTGAGGAACCTGGCGAGAAACTGGCGGGAGGGCAAGCTCGGGGCGAACCCCCAGTGCGAGAGGGACGTCAGCCGGTACATCGAGGCGCTCAAGAGGCAAGAGTTTTGGGCACTTAAAAGTGAGTCGATGTCGCATGCTCTACACTAGTACTCTAATCTAGGCTACGTCTACCTTTTACTCCAATATTATGTAAAATATGTTTTTTCAACCTATAGAGAAAGTGAAATCAGTCTTTCAAAATATTTCCCAGTATTAAAAAAGAAAGCCCACATACAAAGTTATTCTTATAGAAACAGCGGTAATAAAGCAAATTTAAAGTCTAATTATTTTCAATTTCACAAAGCAATGATTACATTATATAGCCGGTGAAAACGTTAAAGCAGTATTTATGTATTACGATCACCCGCTAATATAGTCAGAACAAAGCACCATACTGAAGAATGAAACTACTCGGGAGAAAGTTACAATAATTCATTTGCCTAAATTATGCATTTCGAGAGCACATTAAAATAGTTTAAACCTAAAGATCCACACAAAAAGTTTAATTGATTATAAGTGAATTGCACCGATAATACTCGTAAATAACTGCTTATTACATTCATTAAAAATAAAAAGTTTAAAAACGAAAGTAAAAATTTAGCGTCGGACTTAAGTCTGCTAGTCTGCCTCACAACCGCTCATTAGCTTATATACGCCCGGGTAGTCTTGCGAGCCGTAAAAAATATTTACGCGAAGAAACTGCCGTTAAACGGCGCACTAGAACGAAACTTTAGATCGTCAAGTACAACGTCGGTGCAGAAAAACAAGCGTAAAAATCATAAAAAAGCCGATTCGAATTTCGATGGAAAGCCACGTGCCCGCGAGAAAGTGTATACAACTGCAATTACATGCTTCTTTAAGAGAAGGAAGATCGAACGAGTAGGCGCCCGGCTCTCTTTCTCTTCTTAAATATTGGATGTTCGAAAGAGAATCTCTCTTCTTGGGCGCGGCGTTGAGCAACGCGCCTCTCGGCTCCACCGAAAATCTTTGTATCAATAGAAAGTGAGGAACTGGGTGCAAAAGCTGAGCTCCTCTTTGAAAATAAACTTAATGAAATCTTCGGAGCTCTGACGCTCCTCTCACGCCCTTCTCAAGGCTGCGATTCTGGCAGGCGCATAACCGGGATCGTAAATCCGTTGTGTAATGCATAATCGTGACTGTCGCCGGAGAAAATAAAAAGTCTGTGCCGGGACCAAACCGGAGCGCTATGTGGAACGCCGCGGCCGGCTCGAACGTGACTCAACTAAATTTTCGAGATTCTCCTTCTTTTTTCTTTCGGCCCACACTTGCGTGTGTCGAGCAGTCCGAAAATTAGAGCGAACGCCGCGGCCCGCGGTGGCAATTTGTTACTCAAAACGAACGAATCGAACGCACCTGGCTGCATTTTCTTTAATAACAACGTGTCTACCGTCGTAGCTACGGATTATAAAAGCTTCGGTGACATTTCGTCACCGCCACGCAATTGGGGGCAATTTGGGGGGTCGCGATCAGAGAGCTCAGGAAAATATTGTAGAATTCGACGTTTTGATAAACAAGACGTATTTCTTAAAGAATTATCGAAAAAAGCAGTTACGAAAAGGCAAGATCGCATCGCGTAACGCGCGATTCCGCGTTCTACGCGATTCAATTTGGCCAGATAGCAACGCAGCTCTCGTCCGACTATCGGTCGACCGGCACCACTAAGCGCAAACTTATAGTAGCTTATACAATCAGGAAAAAGCCGCACCGGTATACTGCTGCAGCAGAGACGTCGTTCTGGCTAGAAGCGTGTAACACTCGCCCACATTTACGTAAAAGCCGTTATGTCCGGTTACAGGAGCGGCTTGTAATACGCGTTACCGCATAGGTCAGCTCGCGAGTTTGTCCAGCAAACTTTTTCGATGATCCCACATTCCGAATTGTGAAATTCTCGAACTAGCCTTTATGAGCAGATTTTTATCTTGTGCGCGCAATAAGAATGAAAAATTTCAAAAATTTATTTATCGATAATTTACATATAAAGCGATTGTCTAAGCTAATTTTGGAACGTCTTTACAATTAGCGTAACACTATGCTTATGTAAGTTGTGTAATAGAATAAAAAGACCTGTTTATCGTTCTGCCTTCGCTTGCAACTCAATTATAAAATTTATTTTTTCTTATTTGTAGCACATTGTAATTATGCGAATATTCAATATGGTATGCATTCGTCATATTTATTTTCTGGCCAAATTATAATAAACATGTCACTTTTTAAAATGCATCATGAAGCATTGCGAACGCAGGTAAAATCTGAAAAGAAAAATTGACCTCATTTCTAGCAGTGTATTCGATAATAATTAAAATAACTCATCTTGAAATAATTTAACTTGAAGCAGTATAATTTGAATAAGGAATAGCAGCCAATCATTAGTAGCGGCGGCGAGCCGATCATCGTGCAAGTGACTCCTCCACTTGCGGTGCAGCCGACACTCCGAGAGCTGCGCACTTTCATCGAGTTTCACTTTTAGCGACGACGCGACTCGTCTTTCCTTACAACTCAACGTCGCGTACGCGCCCACCACTCGGAAATGTGCAATTCTTAGACGCTCGATCAAACACGTTAATTTAAAGAACCTTGCCATTTTTTCTCCAGAAATGAATTTCCTTTCTGTCAAATAGAAAACCATTCCAAGTAAATGCAAAACCAGACAGTCAGTGCCACAATAAAGAGGTTTATTTGTTTTAACACGCCTCGTTCATTTCGTTAGTCATATAATGTCGCCTGATGTAACACAGCGATTAAATATTTATAAAATTACATAATAATAACGCACAATGCCACGAGTAGTAATGTCGCACCATCTGTAAACAGCGTGAAATTTTTTCGTTGTCTAATCGGTAGCATAATTGCTGATAAATTAGTTGAGAGTTAATAATTGAAATCAACCATTGTTTGCACAATCGAATCAGTTTATTGCATGTAACATTCCAAAGTCTCTGTGATTATATGAATCGTGCGCTACTACTTTCAAAGATAAAATGGCTTTTGTAATTGAAAAATAGTTGACCCTTAATAACTCCAGAAGACCATAGAATAAAAATGCAGTTTAAGTTTCTTGAGAAACAACGAACCTAAAACTTTTCACTACCTCTGGCTTTATTTAAAAGCTGACTCTTAAAATTACCCTAGTCCAAATTAGTTATCAACACTCCTTCTATTTAAATTTGATTAAATAAAATAAAGGTCAGACTGGACCGTTACGCAAAATCGCCTGGGCGATCGCGCCAAGTTTCATTTAAAAGTATAAAGGGAGCACCACCTGTTCACTCAATTTGGTCCACATGGTGATCGTGCGAAAAATGGCATTGACCGAACAAGGTAGGCGGTAAAACAAGATACGCCTGGGGCAAGTGTCTGGAACCTCTTCTTCCGAGCGTTTCCCGCACTTCGACTCATTTCGGCCGTCACGTGACCTTGGCATCCAATTGCTTTTAATTAGGACATGTATAGGTATTATATATCTCAAATTTACGTGTAAACTGATTATAAATTCAGTACGATGTTGAGATTCGAGCTGAGATTAGAAAATAATCGGTATACTTAAGTGATTATTGCTACTATTATTACAAAAAAATTTAATTTAGCAGGTGTAATAACTTAAAAACCCGTGCTAATTATAGTGTCAAAAAAAAGATTCATATATAAGTGCCTAACTGACATGAAGATTTAATTTACATTCTTATAAGTTTAACGGTTATTGAATCATAGTATTTCAATCATTTGAAACATTAAAAAATGATCGCAGCAAATGTAGTCTTAATTAAGCACTTAAGCAAATGCAAAACGCTACTTATAGTATTTATATCGACGCGAGATGAATTGTCCAAGATCCAAAACTCATCAGCGCGTGATCGCAATAGTCGTGAAAGTTTCGGCACACACCGAGATTCACATCCTCGACACATCCAGCTGTGCGCATCCCCGCGAGCATCACTTTTTCCTTTAAAAAGCCGTAAAAGCCGTAAAATGAACTCCAACGCTTTCGCTCGAAAATCTCGCGCGCAGGCGTCACAATCCTCAGCTCAGTCGCGTGAGAAATACGAAAAAAAGAAAAAAAGAAAAAAAGAGAAAGGCTCGCGAGCATACCGCTTTTGTCCGCAAACATAACTTTTCCACTTTTTCGCGTATTTACATCGAGAAGGAGGCGCAGTAAGGGACCTTGACACGAATTTTTCACGCTCGATGAAGAAGTGAAGATGGGGAAATTGAAATTGATGGGGCGCGTGGCTGACGCACCGTACAGTCTCGCAGTATCCTTTCAAGAGCTTCCTCTCCGTCACTGACTTTGTACAGTGAGGCGCGATTACTTCTGCCAAACCTTGACTCTATTATTAATTAATCATTAATGTTTACCGAGATTCTATCCGTGCCCTTTTTAATTAGCATCGAATAATAGACACGTTTCTGAGAGGAGAATTTTCATCATTAATGCCATTAGAGGAAGCTTGTTTTACAATGTGGCAATATTTATGTTTCTTTATTTATGGACTTGCCAAGTGTGCCAGAATATTATTTTAATACATATATTATATGAATTATTGACATAGCGATTGGTGTCAATGAAAAGTAAAGATAAATCTAAAAGGTGGAACAAGTATCGATTTTTCGATTTTTCGATTTTTCGATTTTTGAACGCTCTTTGAAGGCACCGCCGCTCGGGTATTACATGCCTCGCTTGCCTCGTTTTTTCTATTACGGCCGCTTCTCCATCTCTCCTGGTCGCTTTCTCCGAGCGCTCGCTCGCGCTAATTGATCGCGCCTGGTACACACGCGACGCCGGGAGCGCCTTAGAGCGCGTTAGAAAGTGCCGGCTCGCCGGGAAAATCCGTATCGATGTCCCGGAGTCGGCCGCGCTCGCGCACAATCATTTCTATCTTGCATAAGACGGGAGATGTTACGTCGCCGGTTACGCGCCTGCACCCTGCAGCTGCACTCTGCCTGCTCGCCGACTGGGGCAGAGCAAGAGGAAATCTTCATTCGCGGCTAATTCACCGATCGACCTCATTCCTCGCCTTTTACTCTACATCTTTGCTACATTATGCATTTCCAATTATAACAGATTGACAAAATTGCCGTTAACGTGTTTGCCTTGGGCGCTAGAGAAGACCAGCGATGAGAGAAAAAAAGTCTACAAATCCCTTGGAAAATAGTACATCATTTCCAGCAGATAAGATTAGTTTACAATAGCACACGCTTTCTTTAAGATTTTAAGCGTATGCAGTGTCGAAATCATCTTTACTTTCACAATAAATTTTACAATGGAGAAAATACAGTCTCGTAGAGTCTTTTATGGACTCGACAAAGAAAAGTCGTGCCAAAATCTTTCGATTAACTAAACGTTTATTTTCGATAGCTAAACGTTTATTTATCGCACTTTGCAGCTGTTTAAGCCGTTATGGTACCCACTTCATTAGTTGTTTAAGTGCACCGGGTTTACCACACAAATTAAGGGAGATATACGTCTCATTAAGTCAAGAAATTAGGCATAAAGAGTAACAGTTTGGTGAAACTAACAAAGTTTTGACGAGCAAAGAGCGAAATTTCGCCTTGCGCGAGGGGATACTGTAGCATAATCGACCGAGCACAATAAGTGCCGGCGGAGTGACACTTTCCAATGCAGAAAAGCGTTGCATTTACACTACTTGCATTTGCAACTACATTTCATACAGACAGTTTAGTCGAGTATTTTCTTATAAATTGTATATAGCCAAGGATTACAGAACCGTGGATTACCCGCAATAATCTACTCTCAATAGTTTTTGCATACTTTCGCCAAAGAGGGAAATAGCGCGCGATTATGCAATTTTATTTGGCTGGAAAGGTTTCCCTTTGTTCTTCGAACATTTATTTCATGCAGCTTCTGAGGAGATCCTTATGGTGTGTTGAAATGTTTCAGTACTAAAAGCAGCAGTGACGTAAGTGACACATCAAAGTCGGTAGCCAAATTAAGAGAGTATTTTCCGTTGACGATCAAATAATTCGTTTTTCCTAAATAAAATTCGAATCTAACACCTTCGAATCTTCGCCTTGGATCATTTTAAAAGTACATAAAGTAAAAGCGAACCGAATCGAACAGAATTAGATATAGATGAGCAATGGGATTAATTTCGCGAGCAGCTGTCTCGCGACTGCACCGTGAGTCAACGAGCGGGAAAGTCCTGGCGCTCCTCCGCAGTTGCCGGCTCCGAAAGTACAAGTATTATGCCGGCGGGACCTCAATACGATACTCTCGCTTTCGATAGAATGCTTAGTTGATTGCCTAGCGTCTGCCGCCTATTGTCCTGTAACACCTGTAAATATATTTGCACACCGAGTTTCACCTTATTTTCAAAACTGCGCTTTTATTGAGCAACTTCTTTCTCTTGACGAACGAAATTAAGCGCATTTACTAAAGCATGCGGAATAGAGAAAATAACTTAACCGTATTATAAGTGGAAAACTGTTTAAATGCAAAGCGCCAAATCTTTAGTCATAAGTGAGTTGCATGGCCATTAGTTGTTATTTCAGCTATAGATTGCTAGTTCTCACTTCTCTGATTTACTGTAAGGAAAATAACATGAAAATAAAAAAACAATAAAAAATTCTTAAAAGTGACAGACTAACAAAAAAAGAAACCATGTTAAATCTCAACTCACGTGAAATTCTGAGGCATTGAACGCCGGCAGCCAGAGCGAAGGTAACAAACTCAGAAGAAAAACTCGTAGGCGCGGAATGTGAAGATTAAATAATGATGAATAATTTTCGAGTCGGGGGCATAAGAACTGCAGCGTCATTGCGAGACGAAGGCGCGATGCACAGTTGTCGATTTCTTTGGCCTCCATGCGCTGCATTAAGCTCCAAATTGAACCCCGTCTCAAGGTCCCACAAAGATGCGAACCAACTATATTGCTGCTTCGTTTTCTTACTTTTTACATGATGTCCGAAGCTGGATTTGGGATCGTAAAATTCGTAAAATTCGGCAGAGAAGGACATCGCAAGTCGGAGAAAACATAATTTGCTGATCCGAAGGTGACGAATTCCTCTTCTCTTAAAATATTTCAACATTTTAGATGTTTTATTGTGCGATCATTTTTTTTCATTCAAAAATGGACAAAAATAAAATATAATAATTTTCACAAAATTGTTAAAAAAATATACAAAACAATATGATTTATATACCTAATTATTATTTCTAATCAAGTAAATTAGTAATTAAAATTTTGGAAAAAATTTTTAGTTATTTTTATAAATAGAAGACGAATTTGCATCGGGATCAGCATTCCAATTGGACAGTAGCTGCATAATCGACACTCTGAACAAGTTGAATGACTTTGCTTTCGCGAACGCTCCAATTTTCACCGGTCCGATCGGCCCGATCGCGAAATGTGTGGACGCACTTGACTTTGATAAACTTTTTACACACTTTGAGAAATTACATTTTTTACGCCACAACGACTAGTTTCGTTTTATTCATAGAAAATTTGGTGACATTTTTTATGTGCTCGAAAGAAAGTCTCGCAGCACCCGGCTTTTGCTACTGAGCACCGGCCGAACGCTATTTTCTACATCGAGACAAGTTTGATTTCAATAATTAATTTTAGCTTGGATGCGAGATCTAGAAAAAAAATTATGTTAATACAAACTTTCGAAGAATAGATTTATAAATCTAATAACGTTGAAGTCTACTTAAAAAAGAAAATAAAAGTAAAAGTTGGTTGGAGCGTTATTAATACGAATCTCATGCACAACATGTCAGTATCGTCTGCCGTGACCGAGGAAGCGTATAAATCAACGAGCCAAAACGACGCGATCGCGCCGAACGAAAGGGAATGCAAAAGAAAGCCTGAAAGCCTCTCTTTCTCTTTCAAAATTACTTTCTCCTCTAGCACGTATGAACTTGGGCTCTGCCTAATCAACTCGATCAATGATCAACATTTATAAAAATTAATATCGTAAACAAAAATCCGAGTTAAAAACAGACACGCCTGGTTAATAATGAAGTAGTCGTGCAAATTAGATTTATATCGTACATAGTGAGAAGATTATTAAGAAAAAAATAGAAATACTGTTGCGATTTCCAGGCTCGACGAAGAAGTCGGAGTGACGGTGCTCGAAATGACAATTATTCCTTAGTCGACGAGGCGCGCCACTATGAGAGAAAATTCCTGCACTTGCGTAAGCTGGCGTTGCATCTATCATTATGCGTAGATCGTAAATTTTCAAATGCATACATTATCACGACGAGTCCATCCTCTCGTTCGATCGATTCGCGAAGAAACGTATTCTGCAAGTAACCAACGACGCTGATTCGCTTTTTTTTTCTTTTTGGTAAATGCAGAGCAAAAGTTGATAAATCAATCTGTAAGAGGTAAAAATTTAACGTAACGTAACATAATTTGATAAAAAGTAGGGCAAAGTAGCAGCACTTTTCCGGCTGGCAGCAAAAGCTCGGTTATCCTCGAGGCCAAGTTCGGCATGGCTCTCCATCGATCTAAAAAAAAAGGAATTCGAGTGTGGAAATGCTCGTGGTCGAGTTGCTTGGCGGCTGGCGCAAGAGGCCCCTGAACTTCGAGGAGCCAGTGCTCGCAGGAAAAACCTCGACAGTGAATGTAACACAAGCGATGCAATCCCGATCGAGCCGACAAGATAAACCGGTCGTGTCGCGAGACTTATGTCCTCGTTAACGCCGTTGTGGGAATACTGTCAACTAATTCCGTCTTTTTTTCTCTCAAGGGCATGATTTACGAAGATGCCCCGGTGACCTCCGCGCAACTTTATTTTACATAAAGTCTCTAATTTAGTAGGAAGATTTCCTATCAGGTGCTCTTCATGATTTTAATTTCTAATCAACGAGTAATTATGCCCATGCGACTAACGCTCGCTCATCGTCCTAGCGTCTATTTCGATGAAAAAATTTTGAATCTTTTAGCTACCACCATAAATATAAAAAACAAGTCTTGATTTCCGTTTCATTATTCGCAGTCAGTGTATTTCGAACAAATATATGTATCTTCCTTCTTTTACGGGCAATTACGTTCCACAACCATTTACTCTTCCGCATATATCTGATAGAGAACTATATTAATCGATGATTAAATATTATTTACGATGAATATCGGAAAATTTCTTTTATTTAAACTTTGCTTTATAGCACTATACAAATTCTTTTGTTAATCATAGTTTTGCATGTAGCATGTACAATAAATTTTTTTTTTAGTTCAACGACTTCACAGTTTAATGCATTATGTATGATTTTTTTATTATTTATAATAGTGATAAAAATTATCATTGGAATTTGTTTCTACTAAAAATTATTCGTATTTTATATGCGACGAACCCGAATTTATGAATTCATTTGAAATTAACTACATAATAAAGATCATTTTATATGTTCCTAAGGCCAATTAGAAAATGAAATCTATACAGGATTTCGCATCGCGCGTTAAGTGAGTCTTCTTAATTAACGATGATATAAATCCCATAAATTCGAATGGCCAAAGTCGGCAGAGCTTTTGTTCATGATAAAATTTACTCCACATCTCCCAAGAAAGGAAAAACGGGAAATTATATAAATCTGAAGTCAGTCAACGCGATTCGCGGTTTTCCGTAAGCTTCAACGCGATTTCAAGTAACTTTTTCTACTCCTTCACACACGCGAAAAATAAAGAACAAAATGCAGGAGGACAATAAGCTGCTTTCAAACTTTCTCATCAGTGAGCGCAAAAAAGACGTTTGCACGCACCCCGGAATTAGATAATGATCGCACGCGCTCTACAGATAGAAAGTTTTTGCTTTATATCGCTTGGACGTGGTCGTGTCCGAGTCACTTTCCGAGCTCCGAGATACTTGCAGTGTGTATTATTACGTGTACTATTACGTTCATTATATACATGCACACATATGCAGTGATTACTACGTAATCCAGCGAGCGTTTGAAATGTAACATAATTGTAAAAAGTAATTTAACACATAACACAATAATATTGATAAGAATTTATAAACTTTAGTTCTAAATTATATAATTGTTGAGAGAATATTAAAATGGATTATTGTACTTTAATCAACATCGCCATTATGGGACTCCGTACAATATAATTATACAATTAACTTATTGATTTATAGATGCAGAAATAAGTATCGAGTAAGTTTTTTATTGACATAACAGTTGCGTGCACATACCTACTTCCTAGTACGTCCTAGTATGTACGTTGTGTGTATGAAACGAGTTGTATTACGTTAATTACATCATTGGTACGTATACTACATTATAAACAGTGATTTACTCTTATCTCAATTTATTCTGTTTGGTATATACACAAATAATAAAAAATACATACTTTTTTGTCACTCTCGGTACGTTATTAATAAATACTTGTTACTTTACATATATTTGAAATTGCACCATGTAAAGTGACTTCAGTTCTTACGTCATCTTGATAATGGGAAAAATTGGACGAAACATTTGCGCAGTTCTCGCAAAAGCTACACATATGCAAATTGTTATGTCAATTCGACAAAGAGAAATTGACTCCATAAATGTGAATGTGTATACATAAAAAATTACGTCTCACAACGAGAATTAGGAATAAAAGTAACTACCGCACTCGAAATTTGCAATCGTTTATCACTTCTTCGGCTAGGCTTCCAAAAAAAATTCGACGCTAATTAGCAGCGCTCGTAATGCATACGAACACAGAAAAATGAGCTGCGTAAGAAGTTGAAAAGAAGAAATGTAGTTACGTCGAAAGATTCCTTTTTCGTTATCTAACTTGTGAAGTAAATTTTCATATACTTGTCATATTTAAAAGAGCAATTTTTTCTCTTTATTAATCGTCACTGTCAAGATAAATGAATGCTATCCTTTAGAACTTTTCACAAAATTTAAAATGCCTTTAACGAATAGCTTGAGCTGCAATTACCTATACAATTACGAAACGATTGTCCATGCACTCATCCAGAGAGCTATTGAATATTTTAGATGTTCAAAGAACAAATAAAAAAAAGTACTCTGTTTTTTTAAATATTATTCTTAGCATAACACACCTTGACTAGTCTTTTAATAGTCCAAATATTTCAAAAGAAGATTTAAGTAAAAGGTCATTTCTAGCTTCTAAATTTAAATAAATACGTCTAGTGTGAAAAACTTTTCGAAACGCTGTGAAAATCATGGAGATTCCAGTAAACAAAATCTATAAAAAAATGGAATACAAAGGTATCCAAAAACCTTTCTTTTTCCGGCCCAGCATGAAGAAATACCGTAAAATACCGTTGAATCATTTAAAAAGCAGACAACGCATTGGCCTCGGTATATGACCCACTTGTAACACTTTCGCCACCAAGATGTAGATGTTTGATCGACTGTGGCTCGTAGCGCTTAAAACTTCCGGTTGAAATATTGGAATTAGAATAAAGACATTATTCAAATACGTCTTTCTCGGAGAAAGTCGCCGAATTGCGTGGGAAGTTAGTTTTGCGCGTGTTTAACGACTACTTCGAATTACATTATCCTAGAAAATGCTTGTTAATGACTAAAACATTTAAAAGAAAAATTTTTATTTACCTCTTAGTTGGCTGTTATTTCAGATGTTAAATAATGCGGGGAGCGCCTAAATTTTATTTATCATAATAGGCTTACTTTTAATAAGAATAGAAAAGAATCGCAACTAAAAAGGATTTGAATAATTTCCACAATAGACTACAACAGTTTCATATCTATTCCAAAGTGCGGTATAGATGAATCCAACGTAGCTTTACTTATTTCCACTGAATGAAAAAAGTAAACATTTTTTAGTCTTATAATTATTGACACATCGACAGATCAAAAATGAGATTAAAAATAAAGAGCATCTGTAAAATTTGAAAGCTTTTGCAGCCTCCAAATCTAGAGAAATTACTACTGCTAAACTCAAACAACTCTGAAGCATAAAAAGTGCGTAGGACGTAATACAAGGCATCACTCGTGAAAGTTGCTAAAAGAAACTGAATAAAAGCAATAAATTCTAAAACAATAAAAGTCATTTAAAAAATGATAATATCCGTTTAAACATACCGTAAGCCAAAGCGGTAAAAATTAAGCTGATTTAAAAAAAGTGACGGAATTCCCGGCGGATTTCGTGAGTCGCGAGTCAGCCACCTCGCGTTAATCTGCTACACGGCGCAGAGAAACTCTGCAAGTATACTCCGACTATAAGAAGTAAATTTTTTTCAGTGGATGACTCGTCAGGCCGTTATACGAATGGCTTCTACTGGGGCAACACGTACTTCACGGGTTCGGCGACCGAGTGCGAGTTCATCGGCCAAGGAGTCAGCCGGGAGGCGAACTCGGGCTCGCTGAGCGAGGCCGAGGAGTTGAACGCGGAGCCGCAAAAGAAGCGGGCGCATGCCGGCTTCAGCGGTCAGCTGCTCTCGGCCGCCCCGGAGCGCAATGACGGCCAGCCACCCTACCCCCTTGGTTTCTTTATGTTGCGCATCGCCATCAACGGAACTCTCTCACCTGTGGTACCGAACAACTTCATTTTCATTCTTTCAGAAACAATAATTTAGTTTTCCTACATAACAGATATCACTACTGTAAATATTCTTATACTTATGTTTAATTATATCGTGTCTGGTGCTCTAAAATTTTAGACGAGACTGATCCATCTCGGGATCTGCCTTCCGTTCTCTTGCACAGCAGCCGATGTGAGCATCATCGCAAAATTGGCCGCCAGTGACAATGCGGCCAAGTATTCCTTCATCGAGAAAGTTCGGGATCAGCACAACTCGTACGACATGTACGCCGATTCCGTCTTTTGGATTCTTTTGTAAGTTGAGCAGTGCTGGCCTTGTCCTCTGGCAGCTGGCAGTTTGCACTGCAGCACTGCGGACAAAATGTTGCAAAAAATATTGTTAATCGAGAGAAATGTTTAATAATATTGAAAACAATTATTTTAACTGATTGATTTAGCGGTGTAAGTACGGTCGTTCTGTTCCTGCTGATCGGCGGCACGTGCTACGACATTTACCTCTCGAAGAGGCTAGCCCGCAAGCAGAACATGAGCTACGATCTGGAAAAGCACATAAAGCTTGAACAACTCGCCAACGGCAATGGAAAGATTCGCAATGGTAAAGTCTAAAGTTTAATCGAGAAAAGTTTAATAAAATCTCTCTTCTCTATTGAATGTAAGCTTGATCGAGCACGCGCAAAAGGCAAAAGTTGCTCAACTGCAATCGCAGTAGCTTGGTATTACGCTGCGACTCTTCTGACTGTCACTTTAATGCTGCATACACTCAGCGCACGCGTACACGTGTAAACGTCTTGGCGCATCAAATTCTTTCCAACTCACAATTGAAAAGCGCTACTTACTCTCTGCAACTGTTGGACTAACTAATTTAATAGAAACTGACATGTGGACGACGTTTAGTTGACTCGTTCTTTTTTTATCGTTGCATCCACCGTACAGCGTCTCAAGGTAGGACCTACATTCCTGTTCCAGTAGCCGAGCCAACGAACATCGTAGCGCCACCCGTGAATAACAACAACGACCACGAGGGAAGCCTGCGAGCACCCACGCCCGACCTGCAGAATCTGAGTAAGTCGCAGCTTAACTTGAGGCTGAAACGCGCGTCAGCCTACATAACTAGGATGAATATCATTGGTGTCTCTTGCCGGCAGGCGTCTGGGAGGAGCTGCTGCTGTCGTTCTCGATCCGCGCAAACGTCAAGGTGATCTGCGAGGGTGAGGTTGGCCGCGACACCATCAGCACCGTCCACGGTCTACGCGCCATCTCGATGGCCTGGGTCATCCTCGGCCACACCTGCATCGTCGTCTTCAAGTACTCCGACAACATGGAGTACAGAAAGATCGTGGAGAAGCGCTTCCTTTTCCAGACGATTCAAAACGGCGCGTTCAGCGTCGACACCTTCTTCTTCATGGGCGGTCTTCTCGTCAGTTTCCTCTACTTCCGCACGAACGCCAAGGGCGACCTGAACAGGCTGACGCAGGGGAGGCAGGGCTTCGTCGCCGGATTCCTCAAGTTCCTGGGCTTCCTGGGCTACAGGTTCTGCAGGCTTACGGCGCCCTACATGTTCGTGCTCGGCGTCACCGAGATCTCCATGAAGTGGTTCCACGCAAACTCGATCTTCGAGCCGCCCACTGCCGATCACGAGAACTGTCCCAATTACTGGTGGAGGAATTTACTCTACATCAACACCCTCTTCCCCGTCGATCAGATGGTAATTAAACAATCGCTAAATCATCGGCTCTTTTTGTATCTTGTGCTTATAGAAAACATTTAATCCCTCCGTAACAGTGCATGCTGTGGAGTTGGTACGTGGCGGACGACACGCAGTTCTACATAGTAGGCGCGGTTATCCTTATAGTGGCGACCAATCACTTCAAGATTGCGGCCTTCTCGCTGGTCGCCCTCATGGTCAGCTCGTGGCTGACCACCGGCTACATAGCCCTCGTCAACAATCACATGCCCAACACCGACGACCCGCTCGCCCTCTTCGACAAGATCTACGACAAGCCGTGGACCCGACTTGGTCCCTACCTCATCGGCATGGCCGTCGGCTATTTTCTCTTCAAGACTGATTGCAAAATTAAAATGTCCAAAGTGAGTATCGCAAAAATATCAAAAATATTCGTACCTGTCAATAAGCGCTATTAAGCGTCATTAAACGCAATTAAGCGCAATTAAGCCCAATATTGCGATAGAAGCAAATAGCTAATTATTCCAAGCGTATTACCGCAGAGGAATGTTACAACTCGGTAACTCTTTTGACGATCGCAATGAAAAAATCCAAGTCGCTATTACGCTATTAAGTAGCTCTTGCTTCCGCAGTATGCTATTACCCGAACGAAGCCGTCTCGTCGCAGCTTGCTTTCCTTTTTGCTTTTCGCGCAAAATGTTCTTTTAAATAGTCGAAAGAGAGGATTTGCACGACACTTTTATTTACTGTGTGTAGTTACAATCGAATAAATCATGAGGCCCGATGCTGGTAAAAAAGCAATGCTTTCTTTGCAGGCAACTGTCTTTATAGGATGGCTCCTTTCGGCGGCTTGTTTGCTGAGCCTCTTGTACGGGCTCTACGAAACGGAGCTTTCACCAGCAACTGGAGCTGCCTACTCTTCCTTGAGTCACAGCGCATGGGCCCTCAGTTTGGCCTGGATTGTCGTCGCCTGTAGTACTGGTTACGGAGGTATAACACCGATGCTTCCGCAATATAATGATCACACTTTTATCACTTGTATAATTAAGTTACACTTGAACTCAATCAACTCGGCAAAACAAATTTAGTTAGAATTTCGCAAAATAACAAGTTCGCATGGTTAAACCAATATTAAAATTTACAAAATTCAACCATCAATTATTTTAATAATTTTGAACGACCATATTATTAATCAATGCTTTCTAATACTAATATCAAAAATTTCTTTCAGGATACGTAAATGATATTTTATCTGCACCTATATTGTACCCATTTAGCAGAGTGACGTACTGCGCTTATTTAGTTCATCCCATTGTTATCAGATTGACGGCAATGAACATGGACTCCCCTCTTCATTTGGGAAAAGATAGTATGGTGAGCCAAACGAAATAAACTATTATTGACTAATGATTAAAAAAAAATTTTTATCTTTTTCTTTTTTTATTTTTAGCTGATAACATTCTTTGGGCAAGTAGTTGCATCTTACATTCTATCTTTCGTGATATCGGTTTCGTTCGAAGCTCCTGTAGTCAGTATGCTCAAGATTTTGTCGCCGAAGAAGAGGAATCGTGTTCAGTAATATACTTGATAATTGTTAAGTGTAAAGTGCGAAAGCAAGAGATTGGATTTTCTTAATGCTTAAGAAAAGTTACTTTCGTTATTTAAATTTTGCACATAGCGTTCGAAAGTAATTTTATTATTTAAGTTGAGTGCTTGTTGTTTATCAAAGAATGAGACTTTGACCAAACCCTAGCAAGATCTTAACTGTGTTTTTTTATGTATAGTGATAAGTGTAAAATAAATTATTTGTCTTTGTATAAACGTGTTTGCAAAATTCACACACCTTTATTTATTTACCTTATTCCATCACATTCTGAATTTGAAAAAATAAATACATTAAAGAGTATTTAAATTGATACAGACTATTTTATTTGAATGAAAATGTGTAATGCATTTTTATGAAGCTTATATTTTATTACATTATGCTGAGTAAAAACGTGTTTTTTTTTTTATTTTTTTTTTACAAAATCCATATAAATTAAGATTAATAATGAATAATCAAAAATAGTCTTATTTTCTAAAATTATAAAACGTCTAGCACTACAGACCACCTTCAATGGCAATTTCAGTAACAGTATCAACATAAAATGGTCCCTGACTAACAAACTTTTTAAATGCTTGCATGGTTTGCGCATCAAATATGTTTGGAACTGATTCAGAAAGATTCTTCACAACTGCATACTTAACTTCTCTACATTCTTTAAACGATTCAATATTTCTATCCAGAAGAAATTCTACTAAACCAGGGTGATTTGCAATGTACTCCTGACCCCATTCTTGAGATGCAATTTCTGCCAAAACTTCAAGACTTGCTTGTCTGATATCAGCAAATGGTTGTTTACACAAAGAAATTATCATATTTAAAGGTTCTTCACAAAGGCTGTCAAACCATGATTTCACAAGTGATAGGATCCTATTGTCTTGTTCCGATTTGTTTACATGTAAAATACGTACCAAGTTGTTTAAACCCCTTACTCTAAGTTCTGAAGGCATCTTTTGAATTATTTCTGCCAATTTTTTTAATGCAGCAGGCATAGCATTTCCAAGTTCTTGAAGAGCATGCTTTCCTTCTACAGTAGTAGATATATGACCAAGTGTATCTAAAGCTATACCCAATATAACTTGATCATCAGATTCAAGAACATCGAATAAAGCTGAAATAACAACTGGGTATCTAGAAAATATTTCATGTGGACAAAACTGAGCTGCACTTCCAAAGAATTTCATAAGACCTGGTATTAATAGATTAGAAAGGGGAGTTTCATTTGCTCGAGCTACTTTTTGAGCTAAGGTATCCAAAACTCCTTGTTGCTCCAAAAAATTTAATCCTTCCTGAGTTACAGCAAGATCAGTCAGCATTACCAAAACATTCAACTGCAATAGTATATCATCGCTATCAAGCATTCCTATCAGACTTTGCAAAAAACCTGACATAACAGTTGCTTCCATATGATTTTTACCATTTTTACAAATATCAATTATAACTTCATAGACTCGAAATTTTATTACATCATTCTTCGATAATAACTTTGCAATTGATCTTAATAGCACACCAGAATACAGCATTTGTAAACCTTGTAAGTTTTTACCAATCGTTTTTAAAACATCCATCGAGACTTTAGCAACACCAAGATTGCTATCTTGTATATTTTCTGTGACATTTTTAAGCAAATCAACTTTATTTAATAATTCAGGAAGTGTGCTTGAATTAGATGCAACTCTAAGAATTTCATCTAAAGCTAAAATTTTCACATTTGGCATCTCATGTGATAATAATTTAAAAATTTCTGAAGTGTATCGCCTTAACATTTGCCCAGGCTCGGAAGCATGAAAAATGATATTTAATGCGTCACATATTTGAGAAACGAGAATCCTGAAAAAGATTTTAAAATAAAAACAATGTTTATACATTTAAAGAAATATTCTAGAAAATACTTTTGTTATGCTACGTACTTATCGTTTGAGGTTAGTTGATCAAACAACCTCCTCAAGTCTACATTTCTTGTTATTTCTGAGCATTCGTTGGGATGTGAATTACCGATTTTTATTTTTAACTCGGTAAGTATATCTTCTCTTGCTTCTGGATCATCAGCATCGCTGAATATTTTCAATTTTTCGGCAAACCACTCGGACATCCTTACAATGACTTGTAATCTTGCGCGTAAACACAATTTTGAACTTGACGCGGCTATTAGTTTGTCATCGCAGCCGCTACTTGTGATGGCTGCGCAGGCTCAGCTATATTTCTTATGTCATATATTATAACAAAGTAAAAGTAATATTTTATGATTTATAACTTATAATTTCATATAAATCGCACAAACAGTAAGTTTTATAAGTAAGCAGTCAAATCTCAAATGTAAGTCCGATACTTATATTAATTACGATTATAAAACATGACCGATATACATAGGTATGTATGTATATGTACGCAGCCGAGTGTATCTACATTCTACATACAGTAAGTGCTGTCGCTCTGTCGGTAGTAGTAATCCCGTATGCGCGCAGCGCGGGTGGTAAACTTGTGTAAGGCGTCTATATATAGCTACATACTACAGGCGAGCAAGTGTGCAGTGTGTCTGTGTGTGCTTGCGCAGGTGTACTCGCCCCGATGAAATGGCTTCTTTCGCCTTCGGGCCTCGAGGCTCGACACTCGGCAGCTTCGCCATCTTCAGAAGTTTAGGTAGTTCATGCCTGGATCAACTATTGTCAATGTTCAATAGGAATCCCCGAAAAAAAGTAAGAAAAATAATTAAAAAATTACACCTTCTCTGCTCAGCGCGATATTATTCGACTTTGTCTAAATTTGTTTTTAATTTCATCGTGCAATTTTTCAAACGTGAAACGTTAGGTATCGGCCACATGCGCGAAATAAAATGTACCGTTGCATTTCTATCGAAGGGTAGCCATATTCCAATCAGGATTGACTAGTTGCAAATTTTATCTAACCAGATTTCTTGCAAATATATAAAAAAGCATTAGCCATCGTAATGTACTAAATTACGAGTATCTCTACCGAAATATTAATCTTCATAAAAGATTGTATTTCGGAAGTATTCAACATTTAATAGCATTTTGTGGGCATGATTTAGCAGTTTTAATTGAAGCAGTGAAGGTCCATCCCTTACTCATAGTTTAGTGAACACTAATTTCAATTTGAAATGTTATTAAAATTTATTGTAACAGAATCAATGCCAGACTTTAATGACAATGCGTTGGAGACGCAGTTGCGTCGTTTCCTTTACATCGGCAAGGAGAAGCCTGAGTATCAGCCAGGAAATTGGTTTGTACATCAATACTATTTGGTAAAGAACATTTCATGTATTGATGAGTTAGCTGTCAATCCTTTGAAACATGACACTATTATTTCTACAATCATAGAGGTACAATATAAAATAGTTTTAGGTATTTGTTTTTCAATTAAGCATTAAATAATAATCATTTGTTCTACAGGCCCAAAATAAACAACTTATACAGAATCCAGAAACACTTATTTTTGCTCTTGCAGTCTCTGCTCAACAGAATAAACATGAAAATTTACGTCGAAAAGCATATGATGCTGTAAATGCTATTTGTAAGTCTCCAGATCAATTTATTTTATTTAACAAGTTTTGTTCCGAAATCAGTAAACATAAAGACGAGCCAAAAAATGGATGGGGTCATGGATGGAGAAGAGCTGTTAAAAGTTGGTATTTTACAAAACCACCAATGGAACTGGCTAAAATTGTTACTCGCTACAAAAGTAGATATGGTTGGAAGCATAAAGACATTATTAAGCTAGCACATGTTGCAGCTACAAATGAAGGTGATTTTTATAAATTTATAAATTAAGATTATAATATAAGATCATTAAAAAAAATTAAATATTGTACGTTTTTTAGAACGAAAAATAATATTTAAATATGTATTATATGGTCTTAAAAAAATGAGGGAAACTACTGAAGTTGTCCCGGAAGGAACACCTCAAGAAATAGTCCAATTTTTTGAATCCATTGAAGATTTTAAACACTGTGAAGATGAAGTAAGAGCAGCAGCATTATTTGAATCTTTAAAGCTTACATTAGATCATGTACCAGGACATTTGATTAAATCAGAAGAAGTAATGCATATTTTTATATTATATTACATTAATTTCTTTAATAATTTAGTACTAACATTTAATCTAATATTTTTATTCTTTTTATTTTTAAGATTTGGAACTTATTGATTGATTCAATGAGTCTGTCAGATCTTTTATCTAATCTTCAAAGAATTCATAATTTAGGATTTTTAAAACCTAATGAAGCAATCACAGCAAAAGTATTAGATTCAATGAACGAACAAAATGTTATTAATGAAAAAATTCATCCAGCTGCATTTTTAATCACAGTAAAAAATTATGAAAACTCTGGAAAGTAAGTAGTTAATAGTACTTTGTAAGTATATAACAACAATGAATTTTGATTTTTTTAATTTTGCTATAGACCACTCTCATTTGAAAAACGCAAAGTGAAAGAGAAGGCAAAAAGACCATTACCGCCACCACCTAAAGTGAATAAAAAAATCATGGATTCTTTAAATAAACTTCTAAATTTTTCATTTTCAGTAAGTTTACAACTCATAATAATCTGTTTATCTATTATACACATAGTTTTATGGATTTTTTATATTTCTATAGCAACTGCAACCAACAAATGTCCACTACATGATCACCATCAATATGAGTAAAGTAATGGTAGAAAGTGGATGCTGGCAATGTGGTAATGTTAATGCAGCCGAAGCTGGATGTTTAATTGCACTATCTCTTCTACGCGCCGAGAAGAATGTCACTGTAGCAACATTTACAAATAATGGAATTCAGTGCATCGATGTAGACGTAAATTCTACGCTTGTGCAGATGATGAAAAAATTCGAAGTTACGTCTGTTGAAACGATCGACTTGAGTAAACCTATGACGTGGGCAGCTCAAGAGAACAAAAGCATCGACGTTTTCATTAACATTGTCGATCAAATCTGTCAAAAATCAGATTCTTCTGAAGAGGGTATTAAAGTATACAGAGCAAAAATGAACCTGCCAAATGCAAAGTAATTTGTTCTCTTGCAACAATTTAGGTAATATTTTTTTTATTAACATAAAATTTTTCTTTCATCTACAGGTTGGTGAATTGTGCCATGTGTGCCTCATCGACATACAACAAGGAAACGTATGACAAAAATATTCTTACAATATGTGGGTTTGATGAAAAAGTACCGAAAGTCGTGGAAGCATTTGCACGATCGTATTTTTAAAACCCAAAAATGATTTGTAGAAAAACTTTCACAATTCGGATATTGTAAGAACTTTATTTTTTTTATTTTGTTCACAAAAATAATTTTTCTTTTATTTTTTATAAAATAGCGTAAAGCTATGATGTTAGTAACTCGTAGAAAGCAAATTAATCTAAAAGTGTTCAAAAAGTTGATTGATTATAATTTTCTAAAATTACTAGCTAAGAATAAATATTTCGTTATACCTTAGGTAGTACGTAAAATACGTACTGTAAAAAAAAATTGAAAAAATATCGAACTGAAAAAACCGAAAATTTATTTTAATATTCGACATTTTACTTGAATCGAATCTAAATTCAAATACGCAAAATGAAAAAAATTTTCATTACAAATATTTCGATAAAAAAATTGCATTATAGTCTAATAGTAATGTTCGTAAAAGTTAGACGTTGTCATGCGAAAAGTATATCGACTCCGAATTTTATGGGATTTATATCGATGTAATCGAATCGTCTAACATTGCTATTGTAAAATCTTAATCAACAATGATAATTGCATGTTCATTAGCAAATAACATTTAAATTTAGCTGTGTACGGGTTGAATCAATTTGTTTTGATTTTTGATTTTTCTGGTCCGAGTTGTTTATTTTTTAATTTTTTTTATACTTGTTAGTTTTTCAGTGTTAAGAATCAGACTGTATTAGTATATGTACGTAAATCATTTACATAACAATTAAGCAAATGAGTGTCGAAGCTTACTTTTTCAAAGGTTTTGAAAACAAAACGACTTATATACTTACTTCACAAGATTGTTCGTGCGTTATTTTTTATTTAATTGTTTATAATTTTAAACGCGATAAAAAATGACAGGTTATACGAAGAACCCGCTTACACGGCAGATCATTAGCGTTAAGACTGGATATTAGATAACTAGAGCATATCGGAAGTAATCTATGGTGCATTTCTCAGTAGATATGAAAAAAAATGCAGTGAAACGTGCAGAAATACGAAAAATCCAATTTGATTTTTATATTTGTAGCGAGTTTATATACTTTTTTTTTTTTTTTAATGCTCCCATTAGCGAAATTAAGCACGAAAAAAGCTCTTCTCATCATTGCAAAACTCAAATTGGTGAAAAAAAAGAAAAAGTAAAAGGAATATTATCAAAGAATGTACTGATGCAAAGCTGTAAATTTACTAAGAAACGCATTATCTAGACTGGCACGCCTCTGCTGACACAAAAAAGACAAAGTACGCGACAAAAAAAGCATGGGAATTTTTTAAAGTCTTAGAGAAAAAAATACTATGCATATAGAAGAAATGTTGAATAAAAAAAATTTTCCACTGTGATATGCATTTAGCCCCAAAGAGTATAGACGTACATTAGTATAATTTACTATTATCTTCATATTTGCCATATCCAAAGTGAAGGAAAACAAGAAATAAACTAATTACGCTACTGATATAATACTGTGATACAAGGTTGCAATGTTTATATTCAAGCTAAAGGGTGTTTAAAGGCAGAGGCGCGCTCAGTCCGATTTATTTGTTGATTAGTTTTGACATATTTCGATATAGCGCATAAATTTTGTTGAGAGCTGAAGATGATAAGAAACTAAGAATCAGTATAATAGTTGGAATTATAAGAAAATAAATGAAAAAAAAAGAAAAGAATAGACCAACTTGTAAATCTCGAACCTCGAATTTGCACTGGTGTATTTCGAATGTAGAGTTCTAAAATTTGAAGAAAAAAACGAAAGCACTAGGCTTCTGTGTTCTGTACCGTTGCGCTGTCCTGTTTGCTCGCGGTGCTCGCGCGGAAGCTTAAACGCTCACCTTCGCTTTGTTTGGCGAATAAAATGTAAAAAGTCGTGATTAAGTTGTTGCCTTTAAAAAGGATTCGTTATTACTTTTGACTCTGTGATTGAAACATTTTGTACTTGGCGTTGCGTTATAGTTCGCTCGCACGTAACTGTAATTGGCTTTCAAACACGAGCACCGCGAGAAAAAGGTAAATTTTAAATTTAGAACACTGCTTCGAGGTGCTTCGCACTCTTGCAAAACGTAAGATTCTCATATGGCTGTGTCCTGCAAATAAAGTCTGTCCTACGGATGAATTATCCCGTTCAATGAGCAATTCATCTAAATTCGCAACTTTGCAGTTTGTTCTCGTCGCGTCTTGGGCGAAATATACGCGCCACCACTCAATTCGAGGTTCGACGGATATCAACCCCCCAAAAAATACATATACGTTTCGACTTTCTTGCGTACTCTTTTTCGTAATTTGTAAGCTAATTACAAATGAACTGGTAAAAAATAAAATAGTTCCCGCGAAAAGTAGGAACAGTTAAGAAAAATTAAAAAAAGTTGTAGTTTGTAAGCACACTAAATTTCTCTTTGCGCGATTTCGACCAAAGGAAGAATGGATAATATACTTCAAAGAAAAAGAAAAAGAAAATAGAAAAAAAGGAGAAAAAATGACCGACAATTGCTTCACTCTAAGAAATTTTAGGATTTTACCGTTCGTCTGCTTAATAGGGGCCGCGAGGCTGATCGATTGCACCGAAATCGACTGTCGTACGCGAATTCTGTTATTGGAATGAGGGTAATAGTATTTTTTAGAAAAATTTTCCTAAACAAATTTCGTAAATACTGAATATTTGAAACAATGCGCTTAGAGAGATTATTTACACACGCAAGATTGCTAGGCGAAATCTCGTTGACCATATTAATAAATAGTAGTAATTATAATAATTAAAGTAATTAATAACATTAATAATTAATAATTAATATACGAGGCTTTTCGTAAGTAAACGGATGTTGGGAAAAATAAAAAAAAAGAATCATATTTAAAACATTAATTAATACTATAACGCTATATATTATTATATCTTATTAGACAAGTACTTTTGTGCTACGTCGAGCCGCTCTATATAGTTAACCAATTAACTCTCCCGCTGCAATGCGGTAAACGCGTAAGCTACATTCATACGTTTCAGACTAGATAAGTGTAGACACAAAACACACTTCGTGTTACATACACTATTTATTAAATTGTAAGCGACTATGTGCATTCGTAGTCATCGACGAGATATTCAGACGAGCACACTGAGTTGCGTCTTGGCGAAAGCAATCGCTAAAAGGGCATTCCTGAGTAATTAACACACATTATTTACAAAAACAAATGACTGAAGACAATAAGCCAAAAAGGGATATTAACTTCTTTTGTCGATCACTTTCTTTGTTTTAAAAAAACAATTTTATTAGCTTACTAATTACATAATTTAATAAATTTTATCATTACATTTTTTATATTAAATCAATCATTATACTTTCAATATATATGTGATATTAAATTGATGAAGCAAGCTTTCTCATCGAAAAGTTTTAACTTGAAAAAATAGACATAATTACTCAAAAGTTGTTAAAGAATCGTTGTTGTTCATGAAAAAGAAAGTTTCGTCAATGAAGTAGCTCTAAAAAGTTCATAAATGTCTCGTTGATGACTTGGTTCGACACGTGTATTCTCTATTGCTAAATCTTAACTAACCGTAGAAGATGAGAGAAGAAATATATGCAGTCCAGTCATCTGTAAGAAATCGAAGAGTGCACCATAGACATCGAAGTGTACCTAATAGAAATCCAGCAGTAGAATAATTTAATGATGGCTTGGCTTTCGTCATATATTTGGTCTCTATCGTTAAGACTATGTCCTTATTACATTATAAAGTAAACAAAGGAAAAGAGAGTTCAGGGAATGATGCGTAGGAAAAATTTAGTGCTTTCCTCTTTTGTAAAACATTTATTAAACTTAATAGCTGGCGAACTTTTCAGGTCAAACCAGTCAGTGTGATGATGATTAAACGAAACAATATGTTAAATGTGTTCATACCTAGGCAAAAATGGAGTAATGCAAATATAATATAGCCATGCGTAAGACAAAGCGGAACGAAAGAAAATTTAAATTTAAAATGCCGATACGACCGTTAAATTGTATTTAGTCGAACTATAAGAAAATAAGATGATTACACTTTTACTTGAATTCTGTTATTCCTATCGAGTAACTTACATCCTGCATCTGTACACATTTGGAAATGCACATTAAGGTATTAAATTAAAAAAATTTTTAAACCTTTCCAAGTGCCGCGATTCTACACTATTAGCTCTCGTTAAAAAATTTATCTTTAAAATCTATATTTTCAGTCAAATTCAAAGGAAAGGAAACTCTTTATTTTTCAACGAATTAACTATTTCTGTATATAAAATAAATGCGAAACTATGAAAATGTACATAAAGCGAACTCTTACGTTGTTCATGTCTACTTAATGAGTTTGACACAAAAATATAGATTTTTATTTATAGAAAACTGTAAAAAAATTCAAGTTCCTCGTTAAGTATAAAAAAACACGCCGATGAAATTTAACGATAGCCAATACTGTTGTACAAATCGAAAATAAAACACTTTTCTCAAGTTCAAATAAATGAATAATTTAAAAAAAGTAAAATCTATGATGTCCAACTGTGTATAAGTGCAGTGTAAAGGTGAAGCGTCATTAGTCGAGGTAGAGACGTTTTCGTTGCATACACAGCAGCAGCTACATCTTTACGCGAGTACTTTAAAACCTAAGTAGAATGCCACTAACATTTCCTTTCAAGAGCAAAAGTTTAAAGGCACAATTTCATCTTTCATCCAGTAATCGTGTGTTCATTCTACAAACTAGTGTTCTGTACAAGAATTTAAAACAACAATAAATATCCATTATTGCATACTATAAGACTAAGCCACAAGTACATTCTAGGACGGTAGTGCTACGTTGCTTAGGATGAGATTGAGAATAAAACTAACAATTGAAAAAATCTAAATAATAGTACGATGTTACGAGGGATGAAATAATAAAACATGAAAAACGCTTCGATTCGACCCGGCGCCCGATAACGACGCAGTCCCGCAACTTAATTAATGATAAGGGTAACGAAAAAATAAATAACAAACGCTCAATTATTGCTCGTCGGTTGATTCTTGTTTAAGTCGAAACACCAAAAGCAAATAAAGAAAAATAGAATATGTAAAGCGAATAAAAAACGTTATATATTATACCCTATTGTACAAAAAAGCAAAGTCATTATAATATATATAGGCTATATGTATACATACCTCACTCTCGTTACGTCGGTAAAATGACAAAGGAAAATAAATCATAGGTACGCGGTACTTCGTGCGAGGCTGCGCCGTTAAATCGAGTCGGTCTTTAGGCTCAAAATCTCCTCCTTTGCAGCTATACAATAATATTAACTCAGCCAATTTTCTTAATTCTGTCGAATTAAACGAAAGTTTATGAGAAAAAAACAAAAAAGCAAAACAAATACGCCTACCTTTCGGCCTTACTACTTTACACTAACGTTGCTACACACATGCACACATACACACTCACAACTCACAACTCACAACTGTATGTGTACACGTAAAGTAAACATGACGCGTGCGTTTATTATTTGTCTTATAAGTTTATATTTACTAAAAAAAACTGCTCGCCTTTGATAAGTATTGACTGTATAAAAAATAACCGCGACAAAAAACGCCTTTAAGAACTCACCGATTATTTGTGACTCGGTATTGTAATAAGTATATATTATAAAAAGTAAACGAAATCGCAATCATCCGCAAAGTGATCGCACATCCGTTAAGTGCGGGATGAGGCGCAACACAAAACTCCCCTTTTTAGCGAAAGGATTATAAAAGACAAAAAAACCGATGAATAAAAAATAAAGAAAACTACGACAATTGTTTACACACACGACCAGAATCGTTATTTTTGTACTTGGGCGAGTTTTGACTAATCTTACTGGGCACTATTTAAACAATACCCTAAGGCAAGCAGGCTGTCGACGATTGAGATGAGTGACCTTTACAAAAAGTAAAAGTGAAAAAAAAGTAAGTTTTAACTGTTATTTTTTTAGCGAAAGGTGCATTAATCGCGCATGTGACGAGCAAAGTCTGTATTCATTGCTTATTTCAAAGACTAAACAAATGTGGTTTGAGTTCGTTACGCCGAGAATATTATATATATCTAACACGTGAACATTTGCTTTAGTATGACCTATGAAGGGAATTCAAATTCGATATTTGAAACGATTCGTTTGTAAGAATTTAAATCGACTTTTCACCTGCGACAATGTGACTTGTTTTGTGAACTGTGCGGATCTTGATACCTATATGCTCTCCTGTTCTGATTGATTATCTCTGTTATTGTTGTATTCCGGTACTAAATGGAAATAAGACGAGAGTTTAATGAAACCGTGTGTTATAGGCAAATTCTTTACTATGTTTTTGTTAATACAAAGCTGGATCCTCAAATAAATTCAACAAAAAACCAATATTCATTATCTTTTTACATATATTCCTGCATAAATACCCAGGTTAATTATTTATTTGTACAGTTACCTTAACTAACGAAATTTAAATTTCGCTCTTCTTTCGAACGGTATACCTATATGTATGTGTGTGTGTATACACTGTATGCATTATACATATATATAGCGATCAGTGGGTCGCCTGCTATAAAAATATAGGTATACACGTAGTGCGTACGCACTATACCGATGTCCGATACGTCCGCATACGACCCGCGCGCGCGACGCTCTTCTGCCACTATCATTACTATATACAGACTATTATACTACGGTTAAATCATCAATGTTTCATTCCAAAATCCATGTTTGATGATCAACAGATCAATTTCAACACTTGTCGATTTAGGTTATAAGAGACTAAAAAACAATTTTCATTCATAGTGCTGAGCATTCATAAGGCATCTTGCAAGTGTGAAGTGTAGGGTATATATGCAGTTGTAAGTCGGAGTAGATAAAAGTGTCAAAATAATGCTCCATAAAGTGTAGAATAAAAAAGGAAAAGAAATCAGTAGTATCAGTAGGATCAGTAGCATCAATAAAAGAGGCATTTCGCGTATTTATCATGGCCGGAGTTGAAGAGCAAGAAAAGTTACTGGAGGATGCGATTGGGGTTGTTAAAGTACAAGCACTGCAAATGAAGCATTGCTTAGATAAAGCAAAATTAATGGATGCTTTGAAACATGCCTCGACCATGTTGGGTGAATTGCGGACGTCTTTACTAAGTCCCAAAAGCTACTATGAACTTTACATGGCTATCACCGATGAATTGAGACACTTAGAACTTTATCTGTTGGATGAATTTCAAAAGGGTCGAAAAGTAGCTGATTTGTATGAGCTGGTGCAATATGCCGGCAACATTGTACCTCGATTGTATTTACTCATTACAGTTGGTATTGTTTACATTAAAACCAATCCCTGCTTGAAGAGAGATCTGTTAAGGGATTTGGTAGAGATGTGCAGGGGTGTTCAACATCCATTAAGGGGTCTGTTCTTAAGAAATTATTTACTTCAATGCACTAGAAACATTTTGCCAGATAATTTGGAAGACAGTAATTCTGACGAAGGTACAGTGAGAGACAGCATCGATTTCATTCTTATGAATTTTGCAGAAATGAATAAGTTATGGGTACGTATGCAGCATCAAGGTCACAGTAGAGAAAGAGAACGGAGAGAACGAGAAAGAGAAGAGTTGAGAATATTAGTGGGAACAAATTTAGTTCGTCTTAGTCAACTAGAGTCTGTTACTCTAGATAAATATACAAAGCTTGTTTTGCCTGGTATATTAGAGCAGGTTGTTAGTTGTAGAGATGCTATTGCTCAAGAGTATCTCATGGAATGCATCATTCAAGTATTTCCTGATGAATTCCATTTACAGACATTAAATGCTTTCTTAAAATCGTGTGCAGAACTCCAAAATGGTGTAAATATAAAAAATATAATAATATCTTTGATAGATCGTCTCGCAGCATTTAGTCAGAGATCAGATGGTGTAGGAGGTCCTGGAAGTCCAAATCAAATGACAGGAATACCTCAAGATATTCAACTATTTGATGTCTTCAGTGATCAAGTCTCAACAATTGTACAGACAAGACAAGATATGCCTTTAGAAGACATAATATCATTACAAGTAGCTTTAATTAACTTAGCTCACAAATGTTATCCTGATAGAGTAGATTATGTAGATAAAGTTCTTTTAAATACTCATCAGATATTACAAAAAATTCATACAGAAACATTGGAATTTAACAGTGCTGTTTCAAGAGAACTATCAAGACTTTTGAAAATCCCAATAGATAACTATAAAAATATTTTAACTGTTTTGAAACTAATAAATTACAGACCTCTATTGGGTTACTTTGATTATGAAGGCAGAAAATTATTAGCGACTTATATTGTAACAAATATATTAGATAATGAAACTCTAATACCAACTCCTGATCAAGTAGATGCAATATTACTAATGATAGCACCTTTAATTCAAGATCAGGTAGACCATACAGCTGAAGACGATCCAGAAGAGTTTGCAGAAGAACAAGGCCTTTTAGGTAGATTAATACATTACTTCAAATCGGACATAGCTGATGAACAATACATGATACTCAGTACGGCTAGAAAGCATTTTGTTACTGGTGGTAGCAAAAGAGTTAGATATACATTACCACCAATTGTATTTCAAGCGTATCAGTTGGCTTTTGATTATTACAAAAATTTACAAACCCAAGATGATATGTGGCAAAAGAAATGTCAAAAAATTTTCCAATTCTGTCATTCAACGATTAGTGCTTTATTAAAAGTTGAACTTGCAGAATTACCATTAAGGCTCTTTTTACAAGGGGCTTTGGCCATTGGAGAAATCCAATTTGATAATTATGAAATGGTAGCTTATGAATTTATAAGCCAAGCCTTTTCTATCTATGAAGATGAGATCAGTGATTCTAAGGCCCAGTTTGCAGCTATTACCCTTATTATTGCCACATTTGAACAAATGTACTGTTTCAGTGAAGAAAATGCAGAACCAGTTAGAAATCAGTGTGCTTTGTATGCAAGTAAACTTTTGAGAAAACCTGATCAATGTCGTGGTGTGGCTACATGCTCTCACATATTCTGGTCTGGAAAATCTCAGGGAAAAGAAATGCAAGATAAAAATAAAGTGTTAGATTGTCTAAAAAAAGGAATAAGAATAGCCAATCAGTGTATGGACATTTCTGTACAAGTGCAATTGTATATAGAGCTTTTAAATCATTACATATTCTTTTACGAAAGAGGTAACACAGCAGTTACAGTACAGATTCTGAATCAAGTTATTTCTAAAATTAAAGATGAATTACCAAATTTGGAAATAAGTGAAGAAACTGAACAAATTCAGAAACATTTTGCTAACACATTAGATCATTTGAACAATAGGATGGAATCACCAGAAGCAGAATGCCAATTATATGGAGGACTTGTTTTATAATTTTATAATTATTTTAATTATGTTAATGTAATTTGTTATATTAGTTTACTAAGAAATTTAAATTATAAATAAAAAATCAAAATTTTCTTTTAATAAGTATATCATTTCAATAAGCACCCTGTGAAGTGAAATTCAGTCTAATAATGTATAAGTGAATTATTGAAATACAAATATTTTATAAAAACTGACATAAAATGATAATTAAATTAACTACTTTAGAAAACCAATACTGTAAACCAACTATAAGTATAAGGGAAAAATAATTTTCAAATAATTTGTTTCATTAAGTTTATTTTTCGTAAGATATAAACGAAGTTTTGTTAAAAATACTTTACAAAATACAATGAATTAAATAAAAAAATTTATTTGTAGTAATTAAATAAGCTCAAAAAACGTATAAAATCTGTTCAAATATTTCTAATCGTATATATAATTTTAACACTTGCTAGAAGGATCATGTTTGGTTTAATTTATAATTTTTGTTTATATACACTTTAGTATTTTAATGATTACAATTTAAAAAAAACTAGCCTTAATTTTAAAATTTTAACGGTTAAAAAATAAAAAATCAAGTACTGAAAAATTGTTTATTTTTATGGTATATACTGAATACATGATGCAATCACACTAGCGCACATGGTTTGTATAGTACATAGTACAATACAAGTATTCATTTTTGAGGCAGTAACGCCATACAATCCACAGGCACACATTCAACTATTTGCATATCTTTTCTCATATGTTCCATTCGTACATTCACTCAATGAACGAGTGTACCAACTGTTTATCGAATTACATGTAATGAAAGTAATATATAAAACAAAATAAATATTAACGTGGAGTCTTATTACAAACAGAAGAGAATCCACAATTGATGAAAATTGAGAATCCTCCATTAGATTTCCATTTGCCTATTAAGTCAGACGCAATACGATTAACGGTATGTTATCGATGTTCCCTGTGGCAAATTCATACAAAGTAATAATGAGACACGTAGACCATCATCACAGCCGTTAAACGGTTCTCTCGTCGCCGACGAGTTGGTCTGTTTCATGAGTGCTTCCTCCTCTAATTCCCATTATTTCAGTCACTCTATAAAGAAATTAAAACCATCGGAATTTGAGGTGGAAGAGGCTCCGGAGCCTTACACGCAGGTATTAGTCTCTGAAGCATTCGTCTAAAGGAAGCGGATTTTCGTCAGTCTAGTCTCGTGATTTCCTTTAAAGATCCTTTAAAGGTCAGCTTTAGATTATAACTCGTCTTTGAGATCATCATCTCCTTCTTCTCCACCAGTTGGTGGAACGCCTCCTTCAGCTCCCTTATACAATTTTGCAATGATAGGCTGCACAATATCCGACAGTTCCTTCTTCTGCTTCTTATATTCTTCGGGGTCGGTGTCGGGATTCTCTTCGAGCCACTTGATCTTCTCGTCAATGGCTTCCTCCATTTTTGCTTTGTCTGATTCGCTGACCTTGGCACCAAGTTTTTCCTTGTCCTGCAGTTGATTCTTCAGCGAATAGGCGTATGACTCAAGTTCATTACGGGCCTCAACACGCTCCTTCAATTTCTTGTCCTCATCAGCGAACTTTTCAGCATCTTTGATCATCCTTTCGATGTCATCAGGTGTCAACCTATTTTGATCGTTGGTGATAACGATCTTTTCTCGGTTACCGGTTCCTTTGTCCTCAGCAGACACCTGCAGAATACCGTTAGCGTCGATTTCGAATGTGACCTCGATTTGCGGAATACCTCTTGGCGCGGGAGGGATGCCAGTAAGATCGAACTTTCCGAGAAGATGGTTGTCTTTGGTCATAGGTCGTTCTCCCTCATATACTTGAATAGTGACAGTGTGTTGATTGTCAGATGCAGTAGAGAAGATTTGAGATTTCTTGGTGGGAATAACTGTATTTCTGGGAATGAGTTTTGTCATGACACCTCCAACAGTTTCGATACCCATGGTAAGAGGGTTAACGTCGAGCAGTACGATGGCATCAGTATCTTGTTCTCCAGAGAGAACTCCAGCCTGTACGGCAGCTCCGTAAGCAACGGCCTCGTCAGGGTTGATACCTCGAGATGGCTCCTTGCCACCAAAGAATTCCTTGACGAGCTGTTGAACCTTGGGTATACGAGTAGAACCTCCAACAAGTACAATTTCATCAACATCCTTCTTGCTCATGTCAGCATCCTCTAAAACTTTCTGTACAGGTTTCATAGTGCTTCGGAAAAGATCCATATTCAATTCCTCGAATTTGGCACGGGTGAGTGTTTCGGAGAAGTCTTCTCCCTCAAAGAATGATTCAATTTCGATCCTCACCTGTTAATATTAAAAAAAGTGAATATTAAAATCTTCATAATTTATTTTCATAATTTAAGAATGTACAATTATTTACCTGATGGCTTGCACTAAGTGCTCTCTTGGCCTTTTCAACTTCTCGACGCAATTTCTGAACAGCTCGGTTGTCTTTGCGGATGTCTTTACCCTTCTTTTTCTTGTACAGTTTAATGAAGTGATCCATGACACGTTGGTCAAAGTCCTCTCCTCCCAAATGAGTGTCACCATTGGTAGAAACTACTTCAAATACTCCATTATCAATGGTGAGAAGACTGACATCAAAAGTACCACCACCCAAGTCAAAGACCAAGACATTTTTCTCGCCGTCTTTCTTGTCCAAACCATATGCTATAGCTGCAGCTGTTGGTTCGTTAATGATTCTCATGACGTTTAAGCCAGAGATGGTACCAGCATCTTTAGTGGCCTAATGATAAAATATTTTTATTAGTTTCTCTGTATTTTCAATGAACATGCACTAATTTTACATTACGCTAATGAGAAACTTACTTGTCTCTGAGCATCATTGAAGTAAGCAGGTACAGTAACAACAGCATGAGTGACTTTCTTGCCTAAGTAGGCTTCAGCAGTTTCCTTCATTTTTCCCAAAACCATGGCAGAGATTTCTTCAGGAGCAAAGATCTTGTCACCTTGGGTAGTAGCTACCTTTATGTGGGGTTTGCTGTTCTTTTCAATAACTTTGAATGGGAAATATTTGACATCATGCTGAACAGTAGCATCAGTCCATTCACGACCAATGAGTCGTTTAGCATCAAATACAGTATTTTCAGGATTCGTGGTCAGCTGATTCTTGGCAGCATCACCAATCAAACGTTCACCATCAGCAGTGAAAGCAACATATGATGGAGTGATACGGTTACCTTGGTCATTGGCAATGATTTCTACTCGACCATTCTTATAAACGCCAACACTAGAAATAAATAATTTGTGCAATTAACAAATAAATTTAATTTCATCTTATTTACTCAAACCTTGTAAAAATGATAAACTTACCAAGAGTAGGTTGTTCCTAAATCAATACCAATGACAGTTCCAATATCTTCCTTATCCTTTTTCTCTTCTTTGCTAGCTGCAATAGCAGCAATTAGCCCTAGCAATAACAGAGCAGTAGCTCCCTTCATAATTGTTTTGTTAAAATAACTCTGCAAATAAAAAAACGACATTAATTACTTTGCTTACAAAGGTAAGATAAGATTTAAAAATAATATAAAACAGTGATTCTTTTTCTAATATCTTTCTTTTATAAAATTTTAACAATTTTATTATTTGCAAAAAATGGAAATAAAAATATTGCAAAAGATTAAAAAATTATGAAACTACTTTTTTATAGATATGTCCAAAAAAACTTGGTCCTCAAGCAAATTCAACTGAGCAAAAAAAAATTTCAATTGAATTTGAATTCAGTTTGAATTAGAAAAAAGTTATAATTTTAATAAAGAATGTTTAAGCAAATTTCAGTAATAATTCATGACATGTATGAAGGACAATGAAGAAAGTGAAAAATGCTTCCCATATGAGTCGACCCCACCAGCGAATTTGAGGTTTAGCGATACAACGAATAGCGTGCAAGAAAAATAATTTAAAAGGAATTAAAATGAAAAGTGTCACGAATTGCGGATTTTAACAAAATCAGATGTATATTCGTGGCAAACTAACGGTAAAACGGTGGTAAAAATGCCGAAACGCAACGGGACGCGTTTTATCGACGTGTAAGGAGCATCGCAGACATGAAATTTCGGAGCAAATCTCTGAACAGTATAATGGCGTATACCGAAAATTCCACATCCCGAAAAGAGGAAAACCATATTTTTAATCGTAAACCCGAAGAAGCGTAATGCAATAAATCTCGAAAAGTCCAGACTCGACGTGTCAGTGTCACGCACACTCATTTGCGCGTGTGTAAGTGCACCTAATGGAATCCAGATTCTAGGGCAGCGGCCGCGGATTCCAGCATTCAGACCCGAGCGAAAAGTGAACCTCGACGAAGGGTCAAACGAAAAATAAATGCAAAAAAAAACTTTGGAAGATTCTACTCACCGCTGTGGAAGAACTTATTCTCGGCAATTCGTCACTTGTAACTTCTAAATCGAAAAGGACAACTACTCGTTGAACTCGACTCTGAAGCGCTTCTGGTGTGACTGATCAGCGATGAAACTCGGTGCCGGGATTATTAACGGGAATATCTCGTCGTGGCCGTGTGGGATTGGCGCTTACGGATACGTGGCAACGGAAAGTCCGAGGGGAATTGGTGGAGCCTCCTACAGTTGGCCTCCGACTATTGGCCCACGTCACGGAAGTCGCGGCGGCTGCTTCGCCGCCCGCCGTCGCCGCGAGTGCTCTACCTACGTGTTTTCTAGAAGCTTCGGGTCCGCACCCGATTGGTCGAGAATTGCGTCAACCGCGTAACTCTCGGAATGTTTTGCGGGTGTCTCCGGCACCTCAGGCGCGATTATTGAATCTGCTTCAAAAGATTAATTAATTATCGATCCGTTTTTTTTTTCAGTTTTAGCATATTGTCTCACCCTTAAGTCTTCTTCATTTTCATGCACTTATAGATACAGTTAATATAAATCAGCATAAATCTGAAAATTAAATAATAACATTTTGTATTGATTATTAAAAAATTAATAAATAGAAGATAAAAATGTATTTTCATTTGAATATACAAGTAGACTTTTTTTGGTTTATAATAACACTACGTTTGACATCAAAATATTAAAATTGCACAAAAATAAAACTTATCAGATCATAAAAGAGATTTTAAAAAAAAGTACTTCAACATTTAAGGTAAAAAACTTCAACTTGATTTCTAAGAATTGGGAATTGAATTGAGAAACTTGCAGGGCACTGGAACCTAATATATGTACAAACCTGCGTTAGACACGCATGCGTCCACGTAATACTTTTTGAAATTAACGGGATAACGGGATATAGATCTTTTAAAAGGTTACGCGCTGTTTAAGTTGTTTCATTGGCACACAACACAGTTTCGAGCGCAGCACTTTTATTCAACAGATTACCTCGTAAGGAATAGAGGCAAAACATCTTACAGTAACAACATTTTACAGTTACGATTCATAGTGTAACTATCTCTATTGAAGATTATTCCAAACCCATAACAAATTCGACTTAAAATTATTAAATTATAGTTAATTTGTGCACAAAATTAAATAATGAATATTATTAATTACTTTCTATTAAATTTTTGTATTTTATGAATTAAGTTCATTACTTCAGGAATATTACAGATTTAAAATAATTTTACAGTAGGATATATCTTCTATAGAAATGTGGATTATAACGTGAACTATCCTCGAGAAAACGTTATAATTCGTTATTTTATGGAAAAGTTTGTATACAACAGCCAAAAAATGCAATAATAAACTATTATGATAAATCTCTTGTTTCAGTTTTAATATTTGCTCTTTGGTTGCAACATGTCCAAAATTAAAGGAGTAAAGTATGTAATGATACAGTCTGCTCCAGCCCTTCTCATAGACAAAAGTACTTCTTTGAGTACAGCCTCTAAATTAATAGCTCCATTTTGGGCACCATGGTACAACATAGCATATTCTCCAGATACTTGATAAACAAACATAGGATACTCTGGATGGGTATTTTTTGTTTGTCTTAAAATATCTAAATATGCTAAACCTGGCTTTACCATTAGCATGTCAGCACCTTCTTCTACATCTCTTGCCTAAATTCAAAATTAATCATGAATAAATAGTGCATATGAACTTAATATAAATTATTCTTTAAATTAAAGTTTAAATAGTAATAACACATACTGCTGCTCTAGCTGCTAAACCATTGCTACCAGAAGGCAGCTGATAACATTGCCTATCTCCAAATTTAGGTGCAGACTTTGATGCATCTCTGAAAGGTCCATAAAAACCAGAAGCAAATTTCACAGCATAGGAAAGCACAGAAACCTTATTTGATAATCCAGCAGCTGATAGTCCATTTTTAATAGCTTTGATTCTGCCATCCATCATGTCAGAAGGTGCCACAATATGTGCTCCTATTAAATATAAATTGTTATTACAATGCAACTGTAATTAAATTTTAAAATTTATTTTAACAGTTAATAAAATATTTTCCTTACCTGCTTTTGCATAAGCAACAGAAATTTCAGCTATCCGCTGAATGCTTGCTTGGTTGTCAATAGTTCCATCAGAATTTAAAATACCACAGTGTCCATGATTAGTGTATGGACATAAACAGACATCACAACCTATTACTAAATCTGGAAACCATTTTCTTAATAAGGGCACTGCTTTGACAATAGGATTTGTTGAATTATCAGCTCCACTACCAATGTTATCCTGTAAATAAATTTTCTTGTTAATTCATTAAGCAGCAAAATATTTGATTAATTTTTTTTATACTTTTCTAATAATAAGTGTTAAAAAATTTTAAATAAATGAATACCTTTTTTAAATTATTAGCTACTCCAAAAAGTAAAACAGATTTTAAACCTTTTATAACCAGTGGCTCCAAAAGACCTTTTAATTTATTAATTCCGTATCTTTGAATACCAGGCATGCTTTGAATTGCAGAAATTGCATCAGGTTCATCTCTAAAAAGAATAAATCATTAATAACATTTATTTATTAAACAATCAATACAAGTAGAAATTTAAGTCACATCAATTGAATCGATTTTACTGCTATATAGTTTAATAGCAGCAATACTTTAAATTTATTTAAGTAATAATTAATAAAATTTAATTCGAATTACATTTGTAAGATGTAAGATAACTGCAAAGTGGATATGCTTAAGAGGTTATGTTAGTCTACTTACAAAACAAAAATGGGATACATCAAATTGTTGGCGGTTATCTCGACATTCGGCGATTGCCATTGTCGTAATACTGGATGAAAATATCCACTATGCAAAATATGTTTCGACTCTACGCCGTTTCTGTCCATTTTCTTTAATTATTTGTCACATCTACTTGACTTCTTCGGGTTCTTGGTTCTCCTCTTTTGCTTTTTTCCTCCCAGCCGCCGTACCCCTCAGCAGGTAACTCCCTTAACTTTCTTACTGCTATAGTTATTTATATTTGACTATTAATGGTTTATAACAATAATTTTTCAAAATATTCTTTAGCAATATCATTAAAATGTTTTTTTTTAATCTTCAAGTGTATCAGAAATCTTGAAAACAACAATTCATTTGTATTCATAATTATTAATTAATACTAAATTCATTCTTACATTTATTAAACATTAGCGAAAATTAAAAACATAAAATAAATAAGTAACGTAAATTGTCCTTGAAAAATTATTTTTCGGAACATTTATTATTTCATCTGCCGCGTATGTAAATTTGAAGTTAGATAATTATTCGTCTGAAAAACTTGAATGTCATGATGCGACAACAAATTATGTAACTTAATTTGAAATTAATTTATGTCTCTAAACACGCAATTAGTTTTAACAGTGCTTTCATTAATTATTATTATTATTGTTATTAAATTATTTTTATGATAAATACAAGATAATAGTGGACATGATTTTGATTAAAAGATTAAAAGTCTATTTTTATTTCTAATTGTCAAACTCTATAATTAGGAAAATGTCATACCATAAATTCAAATTAATCTAATTTTTATAAACAACGTACATAAACTAAATATCAATACCCCAAATAAAAAAATAATTTTTTGTAATTTTAAGTTTATTTGTCGCACTACAGTATTACTGACACAAACTCAGTTTTACATAAATAACAAATCGTCATTCCGTACGATGTGATGTGTATAAACGATACCTAAATTATTTTACGTAAAATACAATAAAAATTAGATTACAATTAAAATAGAACTTGATTCAAAGTTCGTGTCTATATATACATATATATATATAATACTGTTTACTTATACATATGATGTGTATAAAATGAAAAGCTTATAATCACATATTATTTTACAGTATAAAATAATTATTATAAGTACATTTTAATGATAACAGTAATAAGTAAGGAGTATTTAAGAGCAAATATTTAGTTTATAAATGTATATAAATTTTACGGACATCAAATTACAGTCATACCGATCAAAATAAAAGATCGTTGGTCCGACAAAGAGCGATCACTAATTGTTGTCAATATTTAAATTAGTGGTTAAGGTTTTCTCTAATTTGAAGGTCGGTATTATCAAAATTGCTCCGGATGTTTTCCTTCTCATGTTGTTCATGTGTAATCTTCAGCTCCTCCATAGTCCTCTCAGCAACCTCGCGACTGACCAAACAGTCTCGCTGCCTGCGCTCAGATTTGAACGAATTGTTCGAGTGGGGCAATGCATACCGTAATTTCTGCCAGAACCAGGGGTCACCCCATTTAATATAGGTATTCATCCGCAGGTAGTTCTTGAGCTCCGAATCAAGATTGTCGGCTGGGCCAATGTCCCCATAGACAACAACGACAACCCGGTCGCGCTTCTCGTTGAGTGCCTGCTTGTGGGCGGTTTGGAACTCCAGACGGCCCCAGACGCTCTCGATAAAGTTGGGCGAGAGCACGACGATAGTCCGCCGTGACTCGTCAACGCTTCGCATAATCTGCGTGGGAATCCACTCGCCCAGCAACCAGTCGCGCGTATGAATACAAATCCGATATGGTCGAGGGCCCTCCTCCAGCTTCGAAACCAGCTCCTTTATAACGAACTCTTCGTCCTTATGTGAGTAGCTGATGAAAGCATCATACGCCTTGTCGCAGTCGATCTCCTCCTCCGTTACAAACTTGAGGCAGATGTTTTTAGAGTATAGCCAGGCTTTGGTTTGGCGCTGATATCGAAAAAACAGAGCTGCCAGACTACCGAAGAGGAGGCCGAGGAATACGATAAGCGAGCAGAGAACGATGATAAAGATTTGCTGAGAGGGACAAAGATCCAATGGCGAAAGTTGCGACAACGAGGCATTACTGCTGACACAAGTAATATTCAGCATATCGGGTATCTTGAGGTAATTCGACTGCACGAACGACAGTAGCTCTTGCGATTTACAATCACATTCCCATGGATTATGATGCAGCGTAAACTTCTTTATCGCGGATGAATTGGAGATCTTGTGCAGGACTCGAGCATCTATCACCGTCAAGTTGTTTCCATCAAGATTCAACGTCTGAAAATTCAAACATTTTATTACATATTATGTTAGAAAATTAGCTAAACTAATAAATGTTTTCATGTGATGAAATGATGAAATGAATGTAGGTGATTTACACAAGTTTATACCTCCAAGTTTGCTGATATTAGGCTTTCGTTGATGGACCGTATGCGATTTCCGGAAAGATTAAGGCAGGACACCTTCTCGTATCCCGGAGCGGTCATGCTCGGCGCCTGCTGGAGATCGTTTGCGGAAAGAACAAGCTCCACGCGATCAACGCCGCGCACATCGATCAAGTCCGGATGACGGCTCAGGTTGCGGCCAGCACAATCGACGAGAAGTGCGTGGTCCGACGGTCGCATCCAGCAGTCGCAAATCGAATTGGCCGAGCAGGGATCGCCCTCCTGCGACGATTCACTTTCTACAAGACACTTCAGCTGCGAAGCTTTTAATTCGACGAGTTTTTCTCCAAGCATGTAGTTCGGACCAGCGCAGTTTACGTCGAGTAAGTCGAGTCTCGCGAACCTCACAGCCGACGATTTCATCTCGCCATTGAGGTAACGCAGTAGCGAATACACGCTACAGCCACATTCCAATGGATTCCCGTTGAGGTAGACACTCACGTTGCGGAGTGAACCCAAGCTCGACGACTGATTCGAGGATATGTACTCCAAGCGTTCGAGGTTCACGTGCGATATCGAATTAAAGCGCAGATCCACGTTGATTGAGTTTGACATGAACTGGAGGTCTTCCGACTGCAACAATGAAAAAACATAAACATCGTGAATTCGTTATTCCATAAAGATTTCGAAATGACTTTTTAAAATGTTATTAAAAGAAAGCCTTACTTGCAAATAATCAAATGAGTTGAAAGATAAATCAAGTTCGCGAAGGTGAGTACTACTAATAACCCAGTCGCTGAATATCTCCGATATGTTATTGTGGGCCAAAGACAGTTCTTCGAGAGAGCGACATGGGTGAAAAGGCGAAACTTGACCGAATAAATCGAACATGCTCGTCTGCAATGTTAATTTATTGTTAGCGAGTCGTACGATTTTAAGTTCTTCCAGAGAGCTAAATGCATCGACGTGTATGAAACTCAACTCATTGTTCTCCATGACAAGTTCTTGAAGTGATTCCAATCCCACCAGTGTTCGTCTAAACAAAAAGAAACAAAAGAATTTAGCGCAATTTACTTAAATTTATTAAAGTAATTACTTAATTTTATCAATAACTTACTCTTTGATAAACTGTAAATGATTCATCGATAAATCGAGCTTCGTCAATTTCCTAGAGTTTGAAAAAAAATCGTCAGGTACAACTCTCAAATCGTTGTATGTTACGGTGAACGCGTGAAGCTCCTCGGCATCTTTCAGAAGTTGCGCAGGCAGAACGGTTAGGAAATTGCGGTTTAAATTCAGTTCGATTAACTTCGTTGAACCCCAGAGTAGATTTTCAGGTACGCTATGTAGGCCACTGCGCATAAATGACACTATTCTCAGTTCCGTAAGATTCGACAAAAAGCCAGGAGGTAACGCCGTCAGATTTGATTTATTATACAAAAATTTTAGAATCTTCAACTTAGGGTTTTGCCGGAAAAGAGCACCCGGCAGAGTTGTAAAGTTATTCGAACTTAAGTTTATGATTTCGAGATTTTTTAGATCTTGAAAAATGTCGGCTGGCAAGAAACGGAGATTGTTCATGTGAATGTCAAGAGTGCCGAGAGTGCCGAGATTACGGAATACTTGTGACTCAAGTTCGTTTAAATTATTCTGCCACAAATTTAGTAGTTCAATCTTTTTCAGACCATCAAAAGTTCCCGGTCGCAGAGAATTAATATTGTTGCCGCTGAGCTCGAGCGATTTCAAATTTTCAGCTTTATCGAAAAAACCAATAGGTAGCCGAATATTTGTATTTCGGAGCTCTAGTTGCTTTAGGTACGTAAGTCCTGAAAAATCAATTTAAAATATATTAAAATATATTTTATTGTTGCTCTAATTTTAATTATGACAATACTGCAAATTAAAGTTTATTTGCTTGATCGATGAAACTCACCTTTCAGAAGATCGGGGCTAACAAAATCTAATTTATTGTTGGTGAGCACGAGAAATTTCAGCTCGGGAAAGGCTTCGAGATCGACAGCTTCTAGACGACCCTTGAGATTCTCGTACTTAAGGTATTCTACGCCGGTGACGTTCAGCTGCTTTTGCACGCGCTCACTAAAATCAGCCCCAGGTGGTGAACACGATGCAAATACAAAGCGTTCGATCTTGCCGACAGAGATTTTGGAGCCAAGCAGCAAATCCCCCCAATCGGGCGAATTTTTGCACTGAACGCGTACCAGATCCCGAGGCTGTATCGTCAAGTCGAATCCAGAGCTCCTCGAGACATTTGTAGAACAATGGATGCGGTATTGATTGTCGAAATCGCTTGCAAAACAGTAACACTGTAACTTTTCCGGACAGTTGAATTTTCCCACGGCATGGAGCACGCACACCAGTGACAACAATATCACTCTCAATAGAATCTTCATCGTAAAATGTTTGATCTTCAGTACTAACCAACTGGAAATTAGTAAAAAATTACTTTTAATATTCCGAATCCAGCTCTAGTTTTTCAATTATCAAACATCGTATCGAACACTTACCGGCGAGTATCTGCACACTTTTTTATTTTCTACTTTAGCAAGTTATATCAACAGAACAAATCACAAAAAAACTTTCATCTTTTATAAAATACACGCATCGTCACTATCGTTTATAAAATTGAACGGTCATCTGTATACTGGGCTGCAAACGGGAGTATCGCATTGGTAGTTCTCGATGTGAAAACTGCCGAAGGGTCAAAGTCAACTGAGAAGAACTGAGGAGAATTGCCGAGGTTCGGTCTATTTCATAGGCCGAGTGAGCCGAGTCTTCACCCCCACTACCAACACACCCCATTAAGACTTTCCCGCTCAAGTCTTGGTGAATTCCCGACGAAGGGATCGAGGAGTACTTATGCGAACCCCGTGCAGGTATAAAAATAACAACCTTATTGCAGTTCTTATTCTTAATCTATCGTTTATGGCGTTGAATTTTACAGTAACATAAAATTATTAATGCATCTAATACTAAGTAATAATCAATTGTTTTAGCTGGTTTTTTATTAACTTCTCACATATTTCAAATCTAGAGATTATTTTAATGATTAATTACTCAATAAGAAATTTTCAAAGGGAAATAAAAATGGAAAATTAAAAAAATCGTTCTATTTTAAAGAACATGATATATGCATATGTACGCGTTAGAGGTGTAAATAAATCAAAACTTTTATATATATTCATAATATAGCCAGAACATTATTAATTGACACTATAATTATGTAGCAATAAAAGTAATTAGTATGTTTAAGAAATGTCGCATTAAGCGAGCAGTTTTTCGAAATCATGAAGTATACTTATATATATTCTTGGTCATGGCGGGGAAAACCTTATGGTGCTTAAGCGCCGGCCGGCAGGCGGCACGTACGGCAGCTCGAATAATGTGGGTCGGAATTTTGGCGCGACTACCTGCTGGCCTCCCCGCATAAAGAGGGGTCGTGGCACCATGCTTTGACAGTGAAGACTCTTTGTTTACAGGTCGAATTTGAAACTGCCTATACCGTTTGCTCGCAACACTCGTCGCTATACTCTGAACCGAAGGCTGAGATGGTATTATTATACGTGCCAGGGAATGTAGCCCCCTGCAATAAACCCACACCGGGACGCGCGTGTAACGGAAAAATGATCAGGAAAAATCCTAAATGAAATGAACTCGCTGTCATATTATAAACAAATTCTCTAAGCAAATTTCCATTTCTACGTAAATATACATACATTATTTACTTCTTTGTTGTTACTACAGACAAATTTTGTTCTTTACGATATCAATTATTTTTTGTACTAATATTACATTGATGTTATATATATAAATAAGTTATATAAATACAAAATTTATTTAATTATTGATAATTATACATACACTTTGGAGATATGCGTTTAATACCGTATGACGTTTCACGTAAAGCAAATAATAATAATTAACTAATTTGTACCTGCAATTATATTAAACTGAAAAAGGATACCTTATTATGCAGCAATTCTTTTCTTTATCTGATTTATGATTCATAACTTTATATAAAATCTATAAAAAAGAAACGATAAATTAAAATAACACATAAGACAGTATAATATTGTGAATAATAACAATAAATAATATGATGAAGATAGATTTAACGAAAAAGTAAAGAATATGAACATGGTCGTCTAAATTATAAAAAATAGGCAACGAAGGCTAAAAAAAGAGAGGGAGTCGAATCGGTACAGTTCAAATACATACATCACATGATTTCTCTCCGAAGTCCGAGAAGCCACGCATGACGCACGGCACGCGGCAGAGCATCTCGTATTTGGTTGGTAAGAGTGTTTGTTGCTTATTCCGTATTCGTCGAAACGCGAAGCGCGGGAGACCGGGAACACGCTGAACGCTCTATATAGGCAGCCATAAGGCGGGAAAAATTGGCGCACGCGGCTCGCAGGTCGCAGCTCGCAGAGCGCAGCCTGTCATTTGGCCGTTGAGCATCCTTCAAACCGGCAGGATCCGCGTGTGCGCTGGCTCTAGAGTCTAGCGGCCCAACGGACGGCTCCCATTATTATCAAATATATTTGAATAGGTATATTACCGATCCGAGATCAAACAAAAGCAGGTTTACGTAAAATCGTCAAGAGTGAAAAAAAACAGGCCCCAGTCGCTGCAAGCGTAGCTGCAGAGGAGCCGACAAGCCGTCCAAAATGGACCCGTTGGTAGACGCTGATTCCGTCTGTGGCCAGTCTGCTATCGTTTCAAACGGAGTCAAACGTGAAGACATCGATCCCTCGGAAGACTCTGGCTTTTCTAGCATTTCCGATAAGTCCGGTATGTTGCCTCTTGTTTTAAAGTTCATTTTTTCAACGGCTAACTTTATTATTCGTAGTTTAAAATCAGCTCATTATTCTAATACTTAAACTTTATTGTAATTTGCTAATGCTTTAATTTTTTTTATTTTAAGTTTATTATTAAACTTATATTTAATAAATTACTCTTATATTTCTATTTAATAAATTTATTTATTTGTATACTTTCATTTTTTTTTAAGTATCGGTTACAAATGAAAAAGATGAAGTTCCAAAAATTACTGAAGACACAGTCAAATTTGTTGATCCACTGTTGATAGAAGAAGAACAGCGTAAAAAGTTGGAAAAAAGAAAGAAAAAATCTCAGGATCCAGAACTTTTAGCTGAAAAACGTTTAGCTAGGGAAGCTTATGAAAGAGAAATACAGGAACAACAATATAAACGTTTGATGCACTTGTTAACCAAGAGTAAAGCTTTCCATAGTTTTATGTTACAAAAAAATGATGAACAAGAAAAAAATAATAAAAAACGCATACATGATACCAAAATTGAGAAAGAACCACCAAAGAAAAGAGGTCGTAAAACAAAGACTGCTCCAAAACAGATTGTTAGTTAATATTTCAAAAAAGTTACATATTGCTTGTAAAAAAAATATTTCTTTTAATTTATTCATATTTTTTAATTTGCAGGATATTGTTCCTAAAAGAAATAAACTTAATCTTAGTGAAGAAGATATAAAGGAAGAGTTATTAGCTATGTCTGATGAAGAAAATGCAAATGAAAACAATATGCAATCAAATAAAAAGTTTGTACAACCTAAATATTTTAAGGGAGAATTAAGAGACCATCAAATAGTGGGTTTAAATTGGCTAAAAAGATTATTTGAAAATGGATTAAATGGAATTTTGGCTGATGAAATGGGTTTGGGAAAAACTATCCAAGTCATTGCACTATTTGCTTATTTAATAGAAAAACGTATACCTGGACCATATCTGATTGTTGTACCACTGTCTACTCTTGCAAATTGGAAGACTGAATTTGAACGTTTTGCTCCTGAACTTCCTGTTGTTGTATACTATGGAAATGAACCAGCAAGACAATTGTTAAAACCTAAAATTTTTAAAAAAGTACGAATTTCAGAAACATTCAGTAGTTTACCCGTTGTTATTGCAACTTATGAAATGCCAGTTTATGATGCTGCTTTTCTTCGACAATTTAACTGGAGGTACATTGTTGTTGATGAAGCTCAAAGAATTAAAAATTATAAAACTCAGCTGTTTAAGTAAGAATAATTTTCAATGAATAATAAACTCTACATTTTAAAATATATTAATACTTCTTTCTTCTTTTCTAGAATTCTGAAATCTTTTAATTCATTCAATCGCTTACTTTTAACTGGTACACCATTGCAGAATAATCTGAGTGAACTGTGGTCTTTATTAAATTTTCTTTTACCAGAAATATTTGATAACTTAGATGTATTTGAAGCTTGGTTTGATGCTAAATCAGTTCAAAATGAGGAAGGAAAAGAAAAATTTTTGAAGCAAGAACAAGAAAAACAAGTCTTAGCAACTCTTAGAGAAATTTTGCAACCATTCATGTTGCGTAGATTAAAAGAAGAAGCATGTCCTGAAATTCCACCTTTAAAAGAAGTTATAATTTATACACCATTAACTTCTGTTCAATATGAACTTTATGTAGCTATCCTTAATAGAGATCTAGCAAAACTTCAGAAGGTTAATAAAGAAGAATCTTTAATTGTTGATGTTGAAGGCGTTAGACCAAAAAGAAAATGCACTAAAAAAATATGTTTAGATGATTATTTAAATAAACAAGTTAAGAGTATTGATAGACAAGTAGAAATACAAAAAGAAATGTGGAGTGAATTTACAGATGTGACAGAAGATAATTTGCAGTATTTTATAAGGTTGAGATTTGGTAATGATGGTAAGTTCACTTTTTATTTTCTTCAAAATTTAAAGATCTATTTAATAGGCATCCTGGAGCATTTTGGACATTGTTTTGCATATGATGTCCTGTTACATGGATGTAAACATACTAAAATATTCAAACTAATATTTAAAAAAAATTTATAATCCTGAGTAGTTAAATGTTGAATGTGCTCTTGGGTTACCTCTAAAGAGACTCAAAATTTAATTAAAATATATGCTATTTATATTAACTAAATATTTTTCTATTTCAGTGGTTTTGTACAAGCATGTCATAAATCATCCTTACATTATTCATTATCCTTTAGATTACTCTGGTTTAGCTAAAATTGATGATGACTTGATAAAAGTTTCTGGAAAACTTTTAGTTCTAGATGCAATGCTTAAGAAATTGAAAAGTAATGGTCACAAGGTATTATTGTTTTCTACCATGACCATGGTTCTAGACATCATAGAAGATTATTTGTCAATGCGAGACTATAAATATGTAAGATTGGATGGTTCAGTAAAATATGAAGACAGAAGAGAAAATATTGATGAGTTTCAAACAAATCCAGAAGTTTTCTTATTTTTACTTACTACAAAAGCTGGAGCTGTAGGATTGAATCTTGCAGCAGCAGATACTGTAATAATTTATGATAGTGATTGGGTATGTTTGAATGCAATAAAAACAGTACCAAAAATATAATTAATTATATTCAAAAACAATCAACATTACATTTTTTTAATTTAAAACTTTTAGAACCCCCAAAATGACATCCAAGCTATGTCAAGATGTCACCGAATTGGACAAACAAAGCCGGTTGTAGTTTACAGGATGTGTACAAAAGGTACTATAGATGAGGAAGTTATCAAACGGGCTGCTGCAAAACGGTTTTTGGAGAAAGCTGTTATTCATAAGGAAAGTGGACTAGCTAATTCAGAAGAAGGTCTAATGAAATTAAAAACAATGTTAAATGAAAATCTCTTTAAAGTAACTGATTCCAAAACAAGTGGTAATACATCTATTTAGAGATACAACTAATTTAAAAATTATTCAAGATAATTTCTTCATTTCATTAATATTTTTTTTGTTTACAGTATATTCAGATGATGAATTAAATCAATTATTAGACCGAAGTGACATGGTTCAACCAAAAAAGGACTCAGAAGTTTAAAAAATTTCATTTCATAAATAGTATTCATAAATTTTTATTTAATTTATTTAACAGTTATAATTTTACTTTTAAAAAAACTTAAGACTTTGTTTTGTTTAAAATGTAGAAAATGTTGCAATAAAAATTCAAAACTGTATGTTTAAATCATCAAAATGAAAAAATGAATTGTTTTCATATGTATTATATGTAAATGAATTGCACAACTTGTTGTGAAATATTTATTTTTAATTTATAATAAAATGTTTAATAAAGAACAATTGTTTCAATTTATATCTCCTTTTAATTTTCGAAAAATTGCAAATTATTTATAAACAAAAAAATAATTAATATTTTAAATTGTAGTAATACTTCATAAAGGTCTCATGCCAGTGAAAAATGTTTTTGAGAAAAATTAAATTTTGGGCTTGAAATATATTTTTTTTTATTTTATAAAAGAATCATAGTTTATAAGTATTAAAACCTAATTAATTAATACAATTTTTTAAAGAAATTTTATTGTTCTGAAATAGTGTAGTGGAACATCATGTTTATAAGAATGTATACGTCTAGTTAATATGTTACTATGTTAGTTACAATATATTTGTTATAAGAATGTATATGTCTAGTTTTAATTAAATACTTCTTTCATCTTTAACTTTGTATTCTTAACATTACTTGAAGTAGTAGTGATGTAAATATAATCTATTTGTCCTTTTCAATAAAAGTGCGGAAAATTATGTCTTCGAAACTGTAATACTTTAATTAACAAATATTTGTTAAATTTACTTACTTCTAAGTTTTAATTTATTTTACTGAATTTAAAATCTTTTTTACAATATTAGTAATAATAAATATGTATGTTTTCATTGTACATTTTTTTAGTACATTTTAAAAAATAGAGTATTTTCTAATTGACTTTCGAGTCACGTGATCAAAACAGACTATTGTATGTATCTGGTATGTTATTTACAAACATATATGCATTTAAAAATTTATTGCTATTTTTTTTAGCATTGATATTATAGTTAATATTAATACAAACAAAAATTAACGATTAACAAACACATTACAGAAATTTTATTTTGATAACAGAATTCTACGAAAAAAACGTCAACAGCATTCCAGATAACGTGGTCATATATCCTTTCTAAGTCGCTTTAAACATTACTTTAGCGTGTAACAAGAACAGAGGGTATTTTTTTTTTCTTTCAAAAGAACAAATCAAATCATTTTAAATAATCAAAACAATCGTAAAATATTAAGTGCAAAATGGTAATTAATTTATTTACTGGGTCAAAATTTTTGTAGTGAAGCCATATATGTTATTGTTGATTACAGCTGACAGATAAAGAGCGTCAAGAAGACGAAATTTTTGCTTTAAAAAATATTTGTAAAAATAATGAATTTGGATTTACCAGAGCAGAAAATATTGAATGCTATTTTTCAATTAGTTGCACATTAATTCATGAAAAATTATTAATTGAACATGATTTAGATATTAAAGGATTAAAAAAATTTTACATTAATCATTTACCACCAATTCGACTTTATGTACAACTTTCTCATAATTATCCATCCAAGTGTGCTCCAAATTATGGTATCGCAATAAATTGGTTACCACCATGGGAAGTATCGTTAATTTGCCAAAAGTTGGATGAACTTTGGCAAGATAACGAATATGATGAAATTCTGTTTATTTGGATGAACTTTTTAAAAAATGAGTTGACTCTTTTCTTAAATATAAAAGATTCAATGAACATATCGTACCTTTATAATTTATATAAAAATACTTCTGACAAATTTTTGTTAGAAATTCTTAGATGGACTGATACGAGAGTAGTTTATGGAGGCTTCAATTTGAACCCAATAGATAGTCTGTTACATTACAGTCAACTAGGAGATTTACTTGAATTTGAATCAAATTTTTATGAATGTGGAATATGTTTTGCAACACATTTAGGAACTTTGTGCATAAAAATTAATCTTTGCAAACATATTTTTTGTAAGAATTGTGTAATACAATTTTTAGCAATAAAAATTAAAGAGCGAGATGTAAATGTCATAAAATGTCCAGCTTTTAATTGTAGAGCAAACTTTAATCTTAATCAAATAAGAGAAATTCTTCCACAAGATTTGTTCGAGAAATATGAAAAATGTTTATTCGAAATTAGACTTTTTAAAAGAAGAAACCTGGTTTATTGTCCAAGAAAAATATGTCAAACACCTGTTGAAATTAAAGATGGTGAAAGCTTAGCATCTTGTCCCTCTTGCAATTACAATTTTTGTGCTTACTGTTTTAAGGTAACATTAAACCTTCATTTAATTTTCATATAAAATTTGGATAATGTGAAAATGAATTTTTTAATAGGTTTATCATGGTGTAATGGCTTGTGATATGAAGATGGAAGAAAAATAAAAATTAATTAAAAAATACGATAGTGCCAATGCAGCCACAAAAAAATTTTTAGAAAAGATTTATGGAAGAAGCCAAATTATGCAAATTGCTGAAAAGCAATTGACAAATAATTATCTTAAGGTAGTATTATTATACACCACTATTTTTTATTATTATTTCTACAAAATTAATACTTTATTTTTTGTCTAAATTTTATTTCATTTTAGGAGTATACCAAACCATGTCCCACATGTGGTATATTAACAACAAAAATTACTGGATGTAATTTAATGAACTGTCTCCGCTGTTACACTCATTTTTGTTGGCTTTGCAATGAAAAAATAATCTCTGATGATGGTTATGACCACTTTAAATTTATTAAAAATGGATCTTGCAAGGGTCGGTTATTTCACGGTATTGAAAGCGACAAAGGTTTAGATGAAGGTGAAGACGGTTATAATGATTTTGAAGACATTGAAGATGGTTATAATGATTTTGAAGACTTTCAAGACATGCAATTATTGGTTCCAGGTATTGAAAAAGTGTAATTTTGTCAGTACATTTTAATGTTTTCAAATAATATAATTAGAATTATTAGAAATCTGATTATTATTTTATTTATACTATTTTCGTTAATTTGTATAAAAATTTATATTTTACATATCTACATTAATTATAAAAATTCTTAAAAGACTTAACCAACAATAAATATCTATAATATCGATAACAGGTTTTAAACTTTCATATTGCATATTGCATTATCAATACTACACACATTATAAATTTGCAAGTTTAACTTACAACGATGTAACTTTTAGTCTTCACTTTTAACATGAATATCAACATTGACATTAACTTCTACCTCTGAGTGGTCTGAAGCTGTTGAAGTTGATTGTCTTCTTGGAGAATCTATTATTGCATCTAGTCAAATTAATATATTTAGTGAAAATGAGTATAGAACTATTTATATAGTTAAAAACATTGTTCTTTCTATACCTGAACACTCTGGATTGCACTGTACTATTTTACGGCGTTTTTGAAATTTTTTCATATTTAATTCTAATAAAATATGACCAAATACAAAGTAGCCTATTCCACTTCCCAAAACAAGAGCTATACTTACATAGCCATTAAATGTCATTACAGCAAGCATAAGAATATATCCTAAAGTCACATGAGCACACCAGTGGAAAATTTCTATGAAACATTTTGTCCACTGATTACTGTAAATATTTTAATTTTCATAATTTTTTTAGTTTTATTGCAACTAAAATTATAAAATGAATTTTAAATACCAGTAGGAAGCACTAAAGGTTCCAAGAGATTTTTCTGATACTCTTGATATTAAGGAAGAACTGTCAGTATTTTGAACTGTATTTGTTTCTGGAACATACTTTTTAGCAAAATCACGTAACTTGATTTGAAATATTTTCATGGCTTCATATAATACGGCTAAAGCTGTTAAACCTAAGCATGTTGATATTAAATCCCATGATGTTACTATATTATATCCTTCTATAAGAAAATTTGTAATTTTGGTTCCAAAGTAGTAGTATGAAAACATCTGTAAAAGGTAAATTATTTTATTTATCTACTATATTAAAATAAGAAACTTAAAAGTTCTTTTAATATAATGAGGAAACATTTAAATCATTTGTAGGTTATATCTAAATCTCTCAGTTAACTGATAATTATAACACTGCAAGTAGAATTAAATAACAGATAACAAAATGCAGACAAATGGATTCTATTGTATTATGTCGTAAATTGAAAGACTCAGCATATATAACCCACCATTAAAAGTGATAATATTCTGTAATTACGTATGAAATTTGAACATTACTCACTTTTTACATGAAGTCATGCATGTAACATATAAAATCTTTTAAAACATCCTGATAATGATATCAAGAGCAGTACACAGTCTATTATCTCTGTTGTGCATATAAACATATCTGGCTATTGACTTTCTAATGCTACATAATCAACAAATACAGCGAATAAATTGTTTTAACCCACTCATAGTGTGAAATATATCTGCTAAATAACACCATTGACTGCAAGTAAGGTAAGATGCAGCAAAAGGTGAAAGGAGAAAATGGACAAACTTGCCATACTTGTTTTTCCAGCTCTATAAAATAATTACAAATAAGTATAATAAGTAAAAGAATATTATAATTAATAAATAAGACTATTTATATTACAAACAACAATATTACCTTGTCAAAAAATGAAAGTTAATCAGTAAAGAAAAATATTAAAAACCTAGCTGATCCCAATTAAACATAATTATTGTGACGACGGTAAAAAACAATGGTTTTCGCATTGGGAATAATTTTTCCCAAAGCACTTAATCGAAGGTCGACCATTTTTATGCTTATTTTCTTGCGGCGCCATTGCGGCGATAACGAAACCACGCTTGCAACTTCAATTTTCGAAAAGAAAGAAAAACGGATCTTTTTTCCAACGGAAAAACATCAAGAGGCGCGGTAGCGCCATGAGGCAAGTCTGAGTTTCGAACGAACGCGTTAACGACGACAACCTACAAGGCCGCCATGCGCGCCTCTATATATAAAGCTATACTACAAGCATATAAGTATAATAATATAGTCAAGTAATGTAACTATGAGAATGTTGCCATACTTCTTCTTCTTTTGTTTTATTGGCCGTGGGTCTTTTTTGTGCTGACTAACATGCATTAGCATGTAGTACAGCACGACTCCGATAT
>UXGC01000277.1:0-177480 GCA_900480045.1 Eurytoma adleriae | reverse complement strand
ATTCACTTATTTTGCAGTGTATATACACTTTTTTCGGATCAGTTGCGCAACTATCACTGAATTAAATTTAGAGAGTACTATCTATCGATTCAAATCGAATTTTAGCTGTTTGACAAAAATTTTGGATAGAAAGTGTGAGTAGTTTACCGTCATCCTCGCAGTCTAAGAGAGGCATCTGCTGTTGCCTCTGCCTGGACAGCAAAGTCGGACTGGGCGAGCTGAACATGGGCGGCGGCGGGATGGGGCCGATTTCGCTTAGCGGAATCGGCGGCTCGGGCAGCTCCGACAGCATCAGGTTCTGCGGGTAACATCTTTCTATGACTGGCTGCTCGTCCGTGCCCGAATGAAGCACCCCCTTTTCCGCTGTAAAAACACGCCGGTTTCATTATTAAAGAACTTTTAACTTTCACGTTTTTCTTGTTATTCCATAAAATGAAACATCGGTATTATTGAAATACATGTAAAACGATTCAGAAGATGCGAAGTGAGTGGTTAATCAATTACTGGTACATATTTTCTACATTTTTTGTGTGCAATGAAATCGATGAGCTTCTAATGTAGTCAAAGTTTGCCAATGCTATATTGAAAAAAAAATTTTACGTACAGTCATGTAACATCATAAACTTAATAATAATCAACTCATTATTTAATATTGCATACACAATTATAGACATATAAAATACTGTGATTGATTTTTCATTCTCTTCTACGGTAAATAAGTATCAGGAAATTTATGTTTCCTATCGGTGCTACTTTTTGTGCTACGTTTTCAGTATTACACAATTATTATTTATTACATAAGATACATTTGTATAAAAAATTTCATAGTACCTTGATGTTCACCAATATTAGTAAATATATTATTTTCATCAGTAATGTTAATTAAGATAAATAGCATTCTAACTCTATATTAGTTAAAAAGCGTAAAATTATTATTTTCTGATAAATCGATACTAATGAAACTTTTGATATATCGAATTATCAGCATCATATATTTTGTATGTTAAATATCACTCAAATATTCACGTGATTATCAATCAAAAGTAAAGAATATTTGTTACGATATTCTCGACAATTTACCGATAATCAAATTAGTAAATCTTAAATTCGTCAGAATAGTAATTAATGTTTCAAACACCATAAATTCCAGCAAAAACACACAAATTCCACTATATACAATAGCCATTAATCTGAGCAAAAACTTCAGTGTTGCAAAGTGAATTAGTGGTAGGGATTAACATGAGATGAGTAGTACGATGATAATCTACTGATTGCAACTTTATTAATACCACGAAGATCTAAAATCAACAAACGAGTCAATTCAAAAAATCTTCTTAATATTAATTTAAAAAAAAAATGAGCACCGGTAAAAAAAGATCTAGTAAAATTCGCCCAAAAAAAGAACTTCTCGTTAAAAAAAAAATTGCAAAACCAAGGTGCGACGAAACGTCCATCGATTCGTGACCTCTGTAAACATGAACAAGCGAAATTCATCCGCGTGCACTTACTTAATGCGAAAAGTCGTTTACTTATCGTACAACCGAACGACTCGCAGCACGAAATAAGTGCACATTCGCTTTATCGCACGAATTTCCCTTTTCCACATCCAGAGCGAAAAATTTTACTAGAAACATTTTCTCGGGTGCAGGCTTGCACAGAAACACTAAGCGACAGTCCGATCAGCAGCACCACCACCATGAGCTAGTAAACGAGCACACCACCACCGCTGGATCGCGCGATCGGCTCTCGAGGTTGACGCTAACCTGCCAGCGGCTCCTCGGCGTGATAGGGGCCCGCGGCGGGTTTGCGCTGATCGCTAGGGGACAGGAATCGCACCCCCGGCATATTGGCGGCATTGAGCCGGCGGTTGCTGACGCGAGTCGCCGTCGTGTCGAGGGTACTGGGCCTGTTCGGCTTCGGGTGCTCGCACGGCGCCTCGCCGCTCGGCGAGACCGCCGCACTGCCGCCGCCGCCGCCACTCCCGCCTCCTCCATTGCCCTGTTCGCTCTTGTCCTTCTTCGGCTCTGAAATTTAAGCAACGTTCTTTCTTCAGCTGTCCGGTTCTCTGTCTCTTTTACTTTTCGTCCGCCTCCTCCTTCTCGTCACTGACTCGACGGCTTTTTTTTCTTTCTTTTCTCTTTCTTTTTATTTTTCGCTCTTATCGCTAGACGGGGGTTTTGGAGCGCGCGCTCCTCTCGATGAAAAGCGACGAGGGAGAGTCCCTCTCCTCGGAAAGTGAAGCCGGAATGAGTGATAGAGCGCTTGATTGCTTTTTTTTAGGGGGTGCAGACCAAGTTTTATTGGATTTTTCAGATAAGATGAGGCATTAGTTGGGAAATTAAATTGTGAAACGTGATGGTAAGCGGTCCGTTATTGGACGCGTTTTCTCGTATATTATACACAATTTAATTTTTAATCATTTTAATAATCTACTTTTATCGAATCAAAAGTTATAAACTAAAATGAAATAGAAATTAGATCTCTAAAATTGTGATAATGAATTTAACGTGACACAAGACACACATATGCATTGGTTTACACATAATCTAAAAACGAAAAAATTACAGAATATGAAGCACTAGATAATGTTTGACTAAACATTAATTAACGTAACTAACAAAAATTTACTGGTTGTTTGCTGCCAACGAAATTTATTTCAGCTATGTTAACTCAATTTCGAGCAACGTTTCATTAATCAATGAAAATGCAGGTTTCTATTCCAATGTTTGTGCATAAAATTGCGGAGAAAAATCATAAATCAACATGAAAATATGTCTGCAATAAATTGAAAAATATTCAGTCGCGGTTTTAAAACGTGTAATAAATTTGATATTTACAGGATTTCTCATCAATTTCCGTGATAAAATAATCGTGTAAATTTTAGCACGCTACTAAATTTATTTTAATTAAAAGAACTTTGAATTCTTTTCAGATTGCTCACAGTGAAAGAAAAAGATCTTTTCGAAAAACAGTTGCAAGCACAAGAATACTTTCGCTAATAAGCGACACAATCTTGGCAAGTGCTTAAAAAAAAAGTATTCATAAAGTAGGTAATTAACATTTAGTGACTGTGCAACGTTCGAATGACCTCTGTCCGGGTAAACACATTAAATCCAATTATTCAAAGTTCTTAAACTACAACCCATGACCATAGATTCCAAAATTTAAATGTGCTTGATTTATTAATCTCTCCTACGGTTCATAATCCGCGCCTTAATAGACTGCGGTAAAGCACTAAATATACGTAAACTTCAGCGCACAAAGCTGATCCTCAAATCCATCGATAGTCCGAATTCCCTCAAAGTTACACAAATAAAAGAAGCTGGCAAAAAATTTCTTTTAAAAAAACATTTCGCGCCTCCGATAGGTCAGCAGTTAACCAGGCCGTACGCGTGAGAAAAGGAGGCGAGCATCACGAGCCAATTTGCACTACGGCATGAGGGACAGCGGGAGGAAGGGGGGGAGCTCGCTCGTTTGAATGAAAATCGAAACGTTGGCCAAGCGAGCCATCGACTCGCAGATTTTTCGCATTTCTCGCGTGCTACTGGCCGGCCGCCAAGTCGATTGCGACGCCAACAGAACCGGCCGAGGTGAAGTGAATACGTAGCCCGTGCCGCCGCCCGACGGCCGAAGGACACGAGTCGCCGCGAAGGAAACCGAGCTTCTCGCTTTTTCGTAAACTTTCACTTTAATTTCGAGGATAAAAATATAATGGTTCTATCTTTTTTGCGATGTTTTTTTTTTTGTTCAGCCGACCGATGAATTGAAAATGCAGATGCGTAGGTGTGCGCTGATGGCGTTCGAGAGTCGTTCAGATTGCCATTGAGTGCGTGAAAAGGTAGGCGGGGCAGTAAAATCGGAAAAGAGGAATGCCGCAGTAGTAAAGTCCGGGTTTGGTCAGACGTATTGATGATGCAAGAAATATGGTTTATTTTTAACTGTTTTTTTTTTCATTAAATCGATTTAATGAATGTTTTAAATGGAAATGAACAATTGAATTGTTTTTTTAACAGCATGGAAATATTTAAACAAAATTAATAACAATTAATTATTCCCCGAATAAGTGATTTCGTATTAAATATTTCATAAATTTGAATATTTTACATTTTACGATGACAATTAATGTATTGCATCTGCAAAAATATCAACGCATTAAAAATATATTAATTCCAAGAAATTTTAATTAATAAATTCATTGATTTATTTTAAACTTTTTTATTAAATCATTGAACATTTTGTTACCTTGCTATAATAATTTAAAAGGGTTCAACCTCAAAGGCAATAAATAAAAATGGTGATTTATCGAAACTTTGCTAACGAAATTATTTATTTATTTATTCTTTTATAAATTTAGGGCAATTAATTAATTTACCGCGAGGTACATTATTATTATTCATGTATTTCTTTCAACCGCACACATTTATTTCTTTCATTTATTTCTTTCAACCGCTCCAAAAACGGAATTGTACTAACAAAATGAAGAGTAAATAAAAAATTTGGAACAATTTTTTTTCTGCGCTCGCAAAAAAAAAACCGACCGACCACGTCACGCGCAAACAGAGAAAAAAGGAGCCGCTCGTCCGGGGCGCCGAGGCAAATGGCATCACGCACCAGCAATTCGTTTAATGACGGGACACTCTCGCGCTCACTTTTGCACCGCTGTAATCTACTTGCCTCGCCAGTTGAGCGCGGCGATGCGACCCATCGTCGGCGCGCGAGTCGCGATGCGGGATCCGTTTTGACGCGCGGCTAACGCTCGACTGGCGCCCGCCCGACGGATATTCGCCCGCCACTCGCCGACGGGTTTTAAAATAGGCCCGGCACGCGAGGCTTCGCCGCGCGGTTTTTCCTTGACTCAGCGGAAGCAGCCTTTCGGGGAAAAGCGCGCGATTTCAATGTCGCCGGGGAAATTCGGAAGTGGATATAGCGGACGCGCGACTAAGTGGATTGTCGTGTTTCTCGTTGCGTAAGCTTTTTTCCGGGGAGGGAGGAAAGGTGGCGGGAGGATATTGCGTTATCGAATTATCGGGCTGGCCGGAATGCCTCTCGGTGATGTTTCTCCGTGGCGTACGTGTCGAGGGTGTGTTTGTTGTTTACGGAAAATTTTTTTGTTTTGTTTCTCGAGTTAAGGTGAAAAACAGTATTAGCTGAATTATTTGTTGGGCGACTCGTCGAATGCGGACGTGGGTTGTATTGACGAACTTTTTGGCCCCTAATTTACGGCAAAAAGTGTCCCGCATTTCGAGTAAACAAGAAATGGCTCGAAGGAACAATACGACGACTTCTCAGGAGGAGCGGAAAACCCGGCGCCACGGTAATCAGTCATACTTTAGACGTAGGCTGCAGCACGGCTGCATTTTGGCTTCAGGACACGTTAGATGCGCAATGCGGTGTTGCGCGAGTGCATCTCTAATCTTTGCAGCTCTAGGCTACTTTACGTTGATTTATTATACGCGATATGTAAAGACATTTACCAATAAGTTTATTTATAACATTAATTAAAACTCGGCAATAATAGAATTTATTTAGATTAATTTTAGCAAAAATTGTTTTTTATAACATTAATTTTTTTACGAGATAAAAATGTTTATTAAAAATTTATTGTATAAAAATTACTCTTAATTTTAACAGAAAAATTCTTTTTTAAAGTGGGCGTATAATTTTGATACTGCGTTTTCGTATTATATTTCGTTGCAAAAAATGCTCTATTAGGAAGGAACAAATTGCCCGGGTAAAGCGTCCTTTTTATACTATCCTTTTCCATTTATTTTTCCAGCCCGATGATTTTCTTTGTCGACGGTAAATGAGAAATGTATCCGAACGATGAAATGAATACAAAACAAAGGTCTGAACATCAAGTAGACTTTAAAATAATTATCGTTAACGTAATGTTTCTAAAAATAACTCTTCTACTCGATATAAAATCCACGATTATTATAATAATTACGTAAAAACTATATCCAACAATGAAGGTCGCATACTACGTATTCCGATGAGCAAGCATCTTTCGAGATGTTACTTTTACCCACGCTAAGTATCGATTAAAGTTTTTTTTTCTGTAGAACTCTTTTCTCAACGGGAACGTCAATCAATGAGTTTTATTAAAACTTCTTTTCCTATAAACAACGTTTTCGTTTAATTTAAATCAACGTCTTCGCGCTTAATCGCCCGTCTCCCGTTTTCTCCAATTTTAATCGTTAATTAACAATTGATTTTTCGCGAAACGCAGCTAATTATCTCGGCCGGGTGAAAAAAAAAAGGAATTAGCGAGCTCTCTTTTAAAATGCCTTATACTGCAAAGCGCGGGCGGCGCACGAAGACAAATGGACGGGCGCGGGGTGCGCCGAGGATAAAAGAGAAAAATCTAACGCGTGCGCGATCTATTTTGCGCCCCGAGACTTTCATTTACGGTTCCCATTCTCAAAGCAATTTAAACCCGGCGAACGAGAAAAATAGAGACGAGCCCGGGGCCGTCGATATTTCTGACGTGCGCGCGCTGGGCGCGCAATAATGGGGAGAAGGAAACGAGAGGGAGAAAAGGGCTGGCACCATTGTTTACGAGCCCCGTCGAATTTTCGAGGATGCTCGACTGCGCGCGCTCGGATACTTTAGACGTAATTTCGAATGCATTTGAACTGCGCGCCGGTCGTTGTGTAATTTCCTCCCGTAACCCTGGACCTTCCTCAATCTTCGCGCGCTTTTCCTTCGTTTTTCTGGCGACTTTAATTTTCATTACGCGCCGGTATTGTGCAGCACTTGACACTTTTTTTTTCGTCCGAGAGAGGAATTGGAAGAGACGGCAAAGTAAATTTAATTCCTAAGTTTAATTTAAAACTTTATGAGAAGTAGCTTTAAAGAAACGTACGATTATAAAGATGGGAATAATTGCGATGGTATAATGAGCACAACTTCGGGAATATTAATTGCGTGACGTTTTCTAGTAGCTTTATTATTATTACACATATTGAGGTGTTTAGTCAAATCCAGTAGGTATAGATCTTTATTGCATCTGCTGAGTTATCCCTTAAATGGAGATATGTAATAGTGATCCATATCTGGATTTAAATACACTTTTCAATGTATACTTGATAAACCTAATGATAGATAAGTAGTTTTGCTCATTACCTCGTAGAGATTATTCTCATCTTTATAAGACTAAAATGAGTGATCGAAAGTTTAGTGATTATAAACATACGATTGAACATTATTAATCCTCCTCTAGTTAGAGCACCCATTTTTTTCATTTAAGTGCTTACTTGCCTACATAACGAGATATTCAAACAGAATATATCCAGATTTTAACAAAAAAAGGCCATGCGCGCATTTTGATAAGTACCTTTAAAAAAAGCATACGATTAAACATTATTAATGGTCCGCTCGTTGGAGCACTCGAATTTCCATTAAAACGCGCACTTACGCGTGAAAACGAATCAATCGAGACAGAAATATCCAGATTTAAAATCGCGGCGCAGTGCGTTATAGCAATATAACCCCGCGCAATCGGTGCAATTACGGAGGAAAGGTCATGCGCGCGCGCGCGCGTTTCAGCCGCTCCTCCCTCTTTTCCGTAATTAACGAAGCAAAACGAGGCGATTCGCCGCTGCGAGCGGACGGCCCTCCCTCTCCTTCCGCCGGCGATGGGAAAACACAATTTGCCGGGCGGTAGTTTGAAAAGTTTCGAAAAGCCCCGGCCGCGGCGGGAGCTTTGATATTCGCGCGGAGTTTCGCGCCCGGCTGAATCCTCTTAAGGTGTGGCGCTCGTCGCGCGCGGCCGGGAGAGAGGCGCGAGAAGCCTCGCGGGAATAATTTCGCCGGAGCAACAACTGCGGCTGCGAGGCGCCGCGGTGATTCCGCGCGGGGGTGGAGCGCGCGCGTTAAGGGCGCTATCGCGCCTTAATCAAGCGAAGTGCTAATCGCGGGGCCGTTTGCTGTTTACGCCGCCTTGAAGACACGCTTCCGCGAAATTAAAGGCTTCTTGTGGGCTGTGCATTAAACTAAAATATTTAAATGGTCGCGTCTTAAAATTATTATTTTAGTTTGCGCAATAATTTCGAAATATTCTTAAGAATGGAAATTACGTTTGTTTAGTATTTTAGTGTCGAATGAAAATGTGAGAGGATAGTACTTATGTGAAAGTAGAGAGAAGTGCTCTAGAAAATGATTGAAATTTAAAATTTGAATGGAGTTTGTACCATTACAGTGTTGTGTATTGTAGAGGACAATTGTAGAAGACCTCAAGTTTACTTAATGTAATTCAAAGAGACCCATATAACGTATTTTGAAACTAGTTGAACTTTAATGCTTGATAAATACTTACCCTGTTCACTTAGAACAATATTCAACAAAATACAAAACTAAAAGTTAAAATTCAACGTTATTACAAAATATAATTTTATAAATATTGTTAGCTGACAGTTTTTTTTATATCTTTTTGTATTTTGTATTTTCATTTTTAAGTAATTTGGAATTAAAAATACTAGGCGAAATCTTAATAATCATAAAGAATTCCAAGTATTTGCTAAAATATGAAATGCAATAATTCAACCCTATCCGTACACATCGCATTCTTATTCAAAAACTCGCGATAACAAGCGAAATTTATTTTCCGCGAGACGCACAATAAGAAATAAATTTCCGCGATGTCACGGCCGCCGTAGTATCCAATTGTGCGATCACTCCCTATCTCTCTCTCTCCTTTCCATTCACGAACCTTCAATGAATAAGCAAACTGCGCACCCGATTCGCGGCATTAAAAATAACGGCGCATAAATTAAATAGCGTTATTTCGCCGAAATGAACGACGAACATTGACGGGGAAAGAGAGAAGCACCGGGGTATTTAATTTAATTCGATTTTCGCGGGGAGAAGCGGGAAAGAAGCGCGAGGACCGCGGGGGGATCAATGGCGATAATTGCGGTCGAATAACGCGCATCATCAGAGGCTGGATCCCGCGCTCGGAATACTAAAAAGTTGCACGGGGAGGAGAGGGCAGCAGAAATCGATGGACACCGCGCGCGCGTCCTTTTGCGCCGCAGTGATTGATGCACGCGCTCCGGCGCCATGAATTATTCGACCAACAATGACGATCGATAATCAGTTTTTTTTGCAGCTTTTTGCCGGCTCAACGCGACTTCCGACGAAAGTCAATTTGTTACGTGTCAATTAATGACGACGCGAATGCGCTGTACTTTTAATAAATTAATCGGACACCCCGCGACGAGTGAAAATATTCTCGTTTTTTGGAATTAAATGCATATTGATCATAATACGATCTTTCGGGTTTTTTTTAAAGGATTATCGTATTTTATGAATTGCGTTTGTTAAATGAACAAAGTGAATTTCGAAATATCCGATAATGACATAATGGCACACCGATAAGCTGATTATTGAATTTCATAATAATGAATAATGAAAACTTAATTGCTAATCTCCAACGAAATTAATGATTTTCATATTCGGTTTAAGTATGCATTTATGGGTATAATAATTTAGAAACTTTTCTTGTTAATCGTTGATACATTTAAATTGCTGTCATTACAATTAATTTTTAATCAATGGGAAATAAATTTATAATTTAATTAATATACAATTATCGAATGCCCCAAATACAGTCACTAAAAATTGTGAAATTGTAATTCTTAAATTAAAAATTAATAGAGTGCATATAGTCCATTTAATAATCAATTGTAATTAATAGCAGAAATAATTAATTTCAATACACGAAATAACTCATCGATCTGAATTTTATATTAAACAAACTATTCCAAAACATCAGTACTTTCTGGAACTACTAATCACATGTCACATAACTTAAAAGAAGCAAAATTGATTAAATTCTTGTAATTTAATCATCAAATTTGAAATCAAATGCCAATAAAATTGCAATGAAATCGGAGACAACCTCGCTCTATTTATCCGAGATTTTACATTTTAAAAACAAAGCAAAAGTTCGACAGTTACCTGTCGATGGACAAACGGCAATTTATTCTATTTCAATTACACCGGCCAGTACGAAACGCCGGCGAATTCAATTATGGATCGTAAACATTTTCTCTTTTGTCGCGTCGAGAAAAGTCCCTTATTGGAGCTTTCAGCGGGAAACGACTTTTTTCTAATTAACATGCGAGCACACAAAACGTCTGGGACCAAACCCGATAACAGCCGCGCCGGAGGTGAATGTCGCGGATGCAATTAGCCGTACTTACACTCGCGCGTAAAAATGTAGACTACGGAGCCATTCGCCTTTCAGCGAATTCCCCCCTTTCGCAGCTTCTACGTGCTCGGCTTACTCCGCGCGTCCCTACCTTACTCCACTTTCTTCTTAATTTGCGTAATGCATATTATTAAGTGCATCTGCACTCGTACCGCTAAAAAGAAGATTAAAATGCGAGACGGGACAAAGTTAAAATGTTTTAGTCGAATTATTAACTGTATGGTGGATTTTTAAAGATTTTTTTACAAAATTCATTAACTATTTATTAACTGTAGTAGATTTTTAACGATTTTTTTTACAAAATTCAAGTTTTAATTAACCGGAAAACTAAATTAAATACTTTAAGGACAATCGATTTTGGTTATTAAATTTTTAATTAAAAACTGCATTAGACGTAATTTTAAAGCTTTTTTTATTTTATTGAATCTGATCAATGCAAACATTGGAGATTCAATATTTAATTCCGAAATGTAAAAAGTTTAAAACTCCGAAAAGCAAAAAGTTTGTTTAAATGAATATATAAAAAAATTTTTTAAAGGACTGTTTATTTGCAGATAAAAATATGAGTACGGCGGCGAATAAAGTTTTCTCAAGTATAAGAACGTTTCCAAACATAATCTAGCTCCCCGTTCGCCGTTAAATTCAAAAGGTACAATCCCTTAAAGCCCCTCGACCACATTTCCTGCTTTTCACGCGCTCCCGGCTCCGCGGCGCTTCTTTTCGCCGTCGCGACCTCGACTGGCTTTTATCGGACTGGAAAGGTCCGAAGAATTTATGGACGCGCGATCGTCATTTTCCCTGAGTCGCGACGTGTAGGCAGCGCGCGTGAGCTGAATCCCCGCGATACTTTCGAACTTTCCTCTCGTTTCTTTTTTTTTATTTAAACTTCCCGCTATTTTGCAGAACACGAGGCACTTTAGCGAGGGAGGGGACTGTTCGTCGGGTGCAAAAGTAAAAGTCATTTCTTTTTATTCACTCCGCACGGGGATCGAATGATTTTCGAGTAAACACCACGCGGTGTTCAATTTTAAGTTTATATTCGACGGAGAATTGACTTTGTAAATTGCGAAAGTTTTTTTTTAAATTAAAATCAGTTTAATTTATTCGACTGTTTATCTATTCCACTGGCGTCGGTCTAAGCTATGTATCTTCGCTTTGAATCTTCGGGCGAGCAATCCAAGTTTCATTTAAATGCCACTCTAACTCTTTCGGCGAAGCGGTTTGATTCGCCGTCGAACCGCGATATACCGGTCTGAAGGGGGTGGCGACGCCAGTAGCGAGAGTCCGACTTAGGGAAGACGTAGTTTGCCGCACCTCGGCGGCGAGGAAAGCAACCGCGGCGGGGAATCTTCGTCGCAAGTTTGCGCCTTTGTCTCGCGTGGATGCCGCGCTATATATACAGCTCTGCGCCGCCATTGATAAGACGCTTCGTGCGTGCTACTATACTGAAAGACGTCGCCAGTTTCCCTTAATAATACATCGAGTTTTGCTTTAATGAAGTGCGTGGGTACGAGTGGGTGAGGCCGAGTTAATGCCTATTCCCTTTTCACCTTGATTCCACAATACAGGGTTTAGAGGAAATAAAATTTGTCGCGATGCGCTGAATAAATTCAGTTTGTTGGAGGGCATAATACAAGCTAATGAATTGTCAATATTATAAATAAATATTTCATGTGAATGTGTTAATGTTAATAAGAAATATGTGGCAAGGCTTTAAATATCGAAACATTTAAGAAAAAAGTAAGATAAACTTATTTTTTGAGAAATAAAAAAACGAGTTTATGAGAAAAATGTAGGTATCAAAATGATGTTGCTCAACGAACGATAGCACGAGAGTCTTTATATTTTGGGATAACCTAGATACCGCGAAGTCGAAACTTTAAAATAGGTCGATCACAAAATTTCACTTGCGACGCAAATAAACTGCCGCTGTCCCCTTTCATTTTCTTTGAATTCGAATAATTAAGAGCGCGTGAAACAGCAACGAGAATATAACATATCACACTTTAGAGACACGTAAAGACTCGCTAAAGAGGTGTGTTCAATTCAGAAGAAAGAGAACAGAGCAGGTGTCATCCGACGCTTTCTTCAGCGTCGCGCGAGAAATCCGATCTCGAGCAAGCAAGGCACATCTACTTTTTTGTAAACTGTAGACACCGATCACGAAGTTTCATCGGTGACACTCGGAAATTGCAGCGTTCCGTGCAGATTACATCTAGCACCGTCAAATGGAAAATCATTGAGCGTACAATTGAGTCTCTTTTTTTCCAAGGTAAATTACAAGCGAAAAGTAAATTCCTCAAAAATGAGCTGCAGCGTGATCCACGACTCCGGGCAAGACCTTGTACGAATTTTAATAACAAAGCGCCCGGCGAAATGCTCCATTATCTCGGCTAAAGCGCACGCATTATTAAAAGTTTTCCCTTATCGACGAGCGTCAAGCTTTAATTTTGCTCCTCCCGTTTAACAAAGGCGAGCGAGTCTCGCATAGGTGCGGAGCGAAGCAAGAAGAAGGCGGCCGGCAGTCGTCGGAGAAATTAGTCGCGCCGTCGCGAAATTCCATTATCATCGCCCGGCGTCTCGATCGCGCGTGCAAATAAAGTATGAGCTTGAGGCGGCCCGAGGAATCCCCCGAGCAGAAATAACCCGACGTCGCTTATTCGCTGACGTCAGCGTCGAGCGCACAATAAGAGAGCGAAAGAGGCGCGCGCGCGCTTAGAAAGTGGGGAAGCTCGCGCGCGCGCCGCCGACGCTGAACTTGAACTCGTGTCGCGTCGATCTTTCTTCTCTTTCTTTTTCTGCCACGGGCGAGGTCAATAACATCGGGTGCCCCGGAGCTCATTTACGGATTCGTTAGTACGCCGGGCTCGAGTAATGATGGCGTGTTATAAATGACAGGGGCTGCTTCCATATCAATTCCATAAGTTTGGAAAAAGAATGTACCGAAGTTACTGGGGGTGTAGTTTATTGGCGATATTAACAAAGTTATTCTATTGTCTCACTTATGGTAGTCATTTTTTTCTATGATTTCTGTTTTACTTGCTTGCATGGACTTTTTATGGGTTTTCTTTATCGATTTACTCGGCGCTTAAATCAAGCGATTTATAATGTAGCGTGCAAGTGACAGTTCAAATTAAAGGTGTAATAAAGCTTGGCAATGTAATGCGAAACGTTTCTTTTCTTACAAAGAATTTAAAAGAATAAGAAACTGTAAATTTTTCATTGATATCCAGCTGTGCGTTTTATTTTTCTGTTATTTATAGTAAATTATAGCTGCTAATAAAAATGCTATTGGATCCATAAATAAAGCGAATCTCTCGTTCGCTCAGAAAAACGTTTAAGCTTTTTTATAAATCTCGCTCTTTTCCCTTTCTTTTGTTCGTTACGGCCACCGTCGAATTTTTCGCCAAGTCATAAGGCACCCTCGATTCGGCCCGATCTCCTAAGCACATACGCGCGCGATAAATTCAGTACATTGAATTTCAATTTTTTATAGGAGCACCGCGCGACTGCTGGCGATTTTGGCATTGGCTAACCGGACGCCACGCAATCAACTGTGCTAGATTGAAAATCTCTCGGTTCCATCGATGAGAATGTTGTGTTTCCATTTTTTATTTCGTTTTGCTGGTAATCCGCGGATCATGGGTCAGGCGATCCGAGATAATGGATGTGTAATAACTGATGTGTAAATTGTTCGCAAAAACATTTCTCGTTTTGAAAAAAAAATTAAATGCTCAATATTTATTCGATAACGTTACTTTTTTAAACGAATAGTGTTCAAGTTTAGTAATTTTAAGGTCAAATTTTAATCATTTTAAATTCATAAAAATCAGGCATTAAAATGACATAATTGTTCATACTTATTCAAAATATATATGCTAATTAACTTTATTCATCGAGATATTCAGAGATTAAATTATGAGACTTAGGTTGCACTAATGTGTTCATATTGCAAATGACGAATCGTGAATTGCATAAAAAGATTTACGAAAGGAAAATATTTATAGCGTTATTTATCCTACATCATAAAAAAATATTGCTTTATCTTCATCCTATTCAAGCCATAAATCCTTGTTCTATATGGCGTGCCAACTTCAATATTTTGCGAGCTTTATTTTATCAAATATTCGCTAAAGTATACAGATTGGAAATCTAAATATTGCCAAACCTCTATATCAAGTTTTAAAATTTAACGCGACAGTAAATGAGAATAAACTTTATAGTGAAAGGCACTTATTAATCAGAACATTTAAAACGTAAATTATTGTATGGTTAAAAAAAATAAAATCTATTAGTCACTGATAAGCAAAATTGCACAAAAATGATTTATAATCCCTATTCCTATTCAAATCCACAATTTATTCTTTACGACAGTCTCTTGCCGGACGAAACATTCGACCTCTTAAAAAAAGAAGCTTTTTCAATTCAATACGACAATAAATCATAATATAAACTTCGCAATAAAAGGCACTTATTAAACAGACTACTTAAAACGTGAATTATCGTACAGTTTTATGAAAAACTAAAAAACTAAAGAAATATTTTTGTCAGTGACCAACAAAAACGCACAATTCCACAAAAATCAATTAGAATCCCTCATAAAATCCTCAATTTACTCTTGACCACAGCCTCTGAACCGACAAAAAACCCGACCTCTAAAAAAAACGTCCGACTTCAATTCCTCGCTAACGCAGCGCGCCGTCTCACCTGAGCCGGTAAATCCCTTCTTGTAGCCGGGCGGCAGAAACGCGGCCGGCGGCGTAATCGGGGGCGCCGCGTCCCAGCTCGGCACGACGTCCGGCTGGGGCTGCTGCTGCTGCTGGTGCTGGTGGCAGGTGTACCCCGGCAATTCGAGTACGCGCTGCTGCTTCTCGCAGCGGCGCCGCCGGCGGCCCGCCGGCCCGAACGTTTTCACCGCCGTGAGAAAGCCCACGTCGCTCATCGCGCGCGTACGCGTGTGCTACACTCGAATTTTATCGCCCCGAACGCACCGGGGGGAAGGCTCGAACAAAAGGATTGACCGGCGCGCCCGCACAGCGGGGGAGCGAGGGGGGCACGGAGAAGCGGAGGGAAACGGACGGCCGGGTGATATCTCCAGTGGTGCAGACCCGAGTCCGGTCAGACTTGCGCGCGCGATATATATCAGAGCGTACGGTGGCGCGAGGCTCGGCGATATCCCATCGATCACGCTGGCGGCCGGTGTGACGGCAACACCGGCAGGGCGCGCACGCAGCGGCTCCGGGGAGGGCGAGAGAGAGAGAGGACGAAGGCGAAAGAGGAGCAGGAGGAAGAGGCGGAGGAGGAGGAGGAGAAGGAGCGGATAGGCGGAGAGCGGAGCGAAGAGCCGGGAGGAGAGAGTGAGCGGCAGCAACGAGTCCGCTCCGCTCGAGAGCGCCTCTCGCACTGGCGCGGCCGTACACTCCGGCCAGGCGCTGGCGGCCCTCGCTCTCTCCCCCTTTTCTTCTTTCAGCGAGAAGGGTGCGCGCCACGAGGCACCGGGCGATTTCGCCCGTGCGCCTGCGCTCCCTCTCTCTCCCTCGGCTTTCTTGCTGCGTGGGCGGCAGCGCGCCCGGTTTTCGGCTTTTTCGCCTCGTTATTTCGCTGAATTACGAGGACTGCGTGCGACGGGTATAACCCGGGTGTATCCGGGGGGTAAACACGTGCGCGCGAGGAAGCGCCGCGGCGGGCTCGAGGAGACAAAGGAGGCGAGGCGAGGCCGGGCAAATACGGAAGCGACGAATTAAATCAGATAATGTTGATCCAATGATGAGGATGGAGAGCCGATGAGAGAAGAAAAATTGGGGAAAAATACGGGAGAGGAGCTGGAGATAGGACGACGGAGTGCGGATGAAGAAATAAAATCGGAGATTAAACGCGCCGGGCCGGGGGCGATGATTAAAGAGAAGTCGTTGACAGACGAGCGTCTACGTGATGGGAGCTGGCAGAACGAGCCGGATCGAGTAACGAGAGAGCGATGAGTGGAAGTAAGCGAAAAATTTGATTGAGCGATCTTGTCACGGGACTCGATCGCACTGAATAATTGGCGAAGGCAAGCCCCGGGAGACTGACGTATCACTTCACCCCTCCCCCCCTCGATGTATGTAAATTTAATAATTTATCGTTTACGAACTTTTAATGAAGAACCGTCAAAGGAGCGGTCGGGATGAGAGATCGACGCGAGACGCGTAGCAGTGTCTACGCGGTGAAAATGAAAAAGAAAACGATTACCCATGAAGGCGGCAAAAAATAAAGGAGGTACACGGTGAAACGGCGAGCGATAAAAAAAAGCTGGGATAAGAAGATGGAGGAATGCCGAGAAGCCGATGGAATGAAATAAAGGCCGGGGAGGCAGGCCGCGAGATAATGGCGAGAGAGAAAGTTAGCAGTCAGCAACCTAAGAAGGGGAGAGACTCGGCGCGGCTGGATCGTTACCCGCGGATAAGTAAAGTCTGGCCTATCCGAAAAGTGAGCGGACAAGCGAATTCGCCCATGAATGCGAGGGTTTCTTAAATAAATGTTTTCAGCCTTTTTTGCTACCTCCATACTTACTGCCTTGAAGTTTTATAAATGGTGTTCAATTTGATAGCGCAAAAAATCTTTTCCCATTACTGAAGGCACGTCGGGGGAAAGTGTTATTGTCTGCCAAATTTTTATGATAGTAGAAGTGATATTAGGGTTTCAGCATTTAATAATTACATCAAATTTCAATTTATTTGATTGTAACTAAATGTAGTTAAAAAATTGACGGTAAGAAATGTGATACGTAAGAAATTAAATAGTATGTACACAATATTATTTATAAATTATTCATCTGAAAGAAATAATTAATATCCAAGTAATTTAATATTCCTTAAAAACCATAAATTAAATATTTCTTTCAAATTGATATTTACTTTTCATTACTTAAACAACGCAAAAAAAAATGACGACACTCTATTGACCCTATATACTTCCACCAATGTTAAGATTTGAAATACCGTGGTTGGTGAAGTGCCGACTGAGGAGAAGTTGAGAGATCTCGGCAAGAATGATGAATATGAAAGTAGAAAAGAGAGAAGCGACTTAAACACTAATACCTCGGTCTTAAGGTGAAAGACAGCTTCGCGAAAGTTTGCTAGAAATTTTTCACCGCTGTACAAATGTCTTTTTTACATAAATTTGTTAAGTGAAATGTGCACCTCCCATAAAAAAGATTTTATTTACAACTCTTTATATCTTTTTATTTCTCCATTACTATAATATTTATTATCATAGTGAATCTTAATATAAAATGTAATACTAGACAGGATAAGTAATTTAAGAATTATGAATTTTATGAATAAAACGAAACGAAGAATTATTGCTGGTAAAAACCAATTGTACTTGTAAGCATTGGGTGAATTCTAAATCTTTCCCATTTATCACTTTCTTGAACAACAACAAAATAAAATTTCACGATTTCTTTCCTTTACTTATAAAGATCGTACCTGATAATTATCGATTCGTAACCCTGAAAACTAAAAATAAGCACTACTCGATTATAAGTTTTGACGTCAAATATAATTTAATTCTCTTAAGCTCCGGCATATGCATAAAAAGTAAAAAACTCGTGCGCAGTATGTAATCTGAATACTCATGAAACTTTCAACTTTTACCCTCGCGGCTTTGCTCTACCTGCAAATTAGTCGAAGCTTTAGCGCTTTTTCCAAGTCCCATGAAAGCCGCGACAGCTTAAAACCTCTTTCGCAAATTTTATTCCTCGTACCGCCTGCCGGGAATACATTAACGGGTGATATTGCGCGTTTTGCGAGCTTGGCGCAATTCCGAAAGAAGCGCCGCGAAACTTCGGCGGCCTTGAACGATATAGTTGCGTGCGCGCGATATCACGCGCGAACTTCCTCCCGGCCGGGGGGCAGGAAAGGAAATAAAAGGGACCGCCCCCGAAACTACGGATTTACGATTTGCGAGCAAGTTTTTCGCGATTGATTGCGCACTTCGCAAATTTATTTATTGGGAATCAACGCCAACGCGGTAAATGAAGTTTGCGCGAGTTCGCTTATCAGGTGTGCGTTCGATTGTAAGATGGTTAATTACTTCGTCGGAAGCGAAATTATCAAGTTATTGGAAATAAATTTCCAATATGTGGCATATAATTGATTAGGTCGAATATATGGTATGTAATTAATTGATATAATGTGGGACATTGACGATTTGTAGAATTACCAATCTACAGTGTTGGAATTGGAACGACTATTTGATAGTTATTTGTTTAAATAGTCGGTAGTCATAAATGTAATAATGCGATTTTAATTTGCAAGGCAAATAACTCTTGTAAAATTACAAGGATTGGTAATAAAATTTTACAAGAGAAACTGTCAAACAAATGAAAAGATGTTGTACTTTTCAAATTATTTTATACAACAATCTTTAAAATGGAAGAAGCAACTTTTATGTAAACGATAAACAGACTACACTGAGAAAAATTGTATGTAGGAAAAGAGCCAATTATAGTTGATACAACATCTTTTTTGCTGCCAATATAGTTCAGTCTTTTCAAGAATACGCATTTTAGCAGTAAAGATATAAAATCATGCCATATTAACTACAACTATTCTTTTCTCAGTGTACTATATACCATTAGTAAACGAATATTGTCACACTATTAAACATTTTATTAAATTCTTTCACCCTATTTTATCACTGTTTTAAAATGACATTTAAAAATCACGTAATTTTATAACTTACTGATATGTGAACTATTTATATTGAACTTTCGTCGCCGAAACTCACCTGAAACAGAAAAATAATTTAGATATTAATAAATCGTAACGATTCGTGCTTAAATTCTGATAAACGTCATTTATGCAAGATTTCAAGTAGTTAAAGTTAAAGCAGTTAAAAAAAAGTCCTAAAGTTTTTCAAGAGTATAATACTGTCAAGTATAGGTTTCGTTCCACCTAAAAAAAAAAAGTTTATTTAACGCAAGAAATTCTTTCAGTTTTTCTCATCGATTTAGCCCGCTTTACAATACCGCGACAACCGAGCCGAACGGATCTCCGTTACGGGCGTGAAGTTGCGGCTTTGGAATTTGTCGAAGCAAACCCTCGAGATTACAGTCGATTTAACTCGGAGGAACTCCCGCCCAGCTCCAGCACGTACATCTCGCTGGAATCACCGGTGCCGTCCCCCCGTTCTATCCCACCCCCTTACCTACTCTTTGTCGGTCCGAGTCCGTTCGATATCTTCTGCGGTTGTCGGTGCGATTATCCATTCGCGAATTATCGGCGTTCCGCTTAATTTTAACGGGTCGCGCCGAACACCTCGGTCCCTTTTAAAAGAGACGCTATCAATAATACTCCCTTAAGTCGACTCGAGTTAGCGGATGAGATTCACGCCAATTCGATCAATTGTCTGTGTCCGGAACAAAGATCGCTTCAGTTTAATACCTTAAGGATACTCAGTGTTCTGGTCTACATTTTATTTGCATTAGTGTTCTAATGAAGCTGGCAAGTAGTAGAAACTCGATTTGGTCAGACATAGCAATAATACTGTTATCGTCTCCTTAATTTTTCAGGGAACTTGATCTTGTCATTCTTTTTGCATTTTATTTGCATTAGTGTTTTAATGAAGGTGGACAAGTAGTAGAAACTCGATTTGGTCAGCCATAGCAATAATACTGTTATCGTCCTCCTTAATTTTTCAGGGAACTTGATCTCGTCATTTTTTTTTTATTATAAATTGCGCAACCAATTAAATGGAAATTGAAATATGTTGTTACAAATATCAATTCTCAGTGTTCTGGACTACATTTTATTGGCATTCGTGTTCTAATGAAGCTGGCAAGTAGTAGAAACTCGATTTGGTCAGACATAGCAGTGATATTGTTATCGTCTCCTTAATTTTTCAGGGAACTTGATCTTGTCATTCTTTTTGCATTTTATATGTATTAGTGTTTTAATGAAGGTGAGAAAGTAGTAGAAACTCGATTTGGTCAGACATATCAATAATACTGTTATCGTCTCCTTAATTTTTCAGGGAACTTAATCTCGTCATTTTTTTATTATAAATTACGCAACCAATTAAATGAAAATTTAAATATATTGTTACTAATATCAATTATAAAAGTGTAAACCTTTTGATTGAACCGATAGCAAAACGAGAATGTCGAACAGTTAAACAGTTAAAAAACAAAAAAGGTAATTAAGTTGTTGGCATGGACGTGAAAGGAAGGGAGATACAGAAAACAAATTGAAAGAGAGCACAGATGCGAGGGATGAAAGAGCGCCAGAAGAAAATTGGATTGAAAAATAGTCCTGAGCCAAAGGGCGCACTGGCCGGAAGTCATGTATTGATGTATGTATTGGCTTGCAGTCCTAAAATGCAATTATTGGGAAAAAAATTAGACTTCTGAAAGTCAAGGCAATGAAAAGATAATTATACAGCGAAGGAACTGTGGGTTGCAATTAAAATGTTAGGTTCATTTGAAAACAGCGCACTGTGAAGGTTCGAAATTAAAATCGTGCCGAGAAAGCTAGTTTAAAATAACAGAAGGAAATTTTAAATTATATTTGATGGAAAGCAAGCGCAACGGGTGAAAAGAGATGAAATAGTATTAAAAAATAATGTGTTATGTATAAATCATAGCTGAAATGCTGATATCAAACATAGGGTGAAAGTTTATGAGATTAAAAAAATGCAATATCACAGTTGTTATGTGTATAGCCCATATACAAGATGAAAAGAAGGCAAAAATCCACGATGAAGAATGATGTATCTATTGTAAAGATTTAAAAGCTAAAGGGCATAAACGTGGGGTGGCTGTATTGTCGATAAGCCAGTAAGCCGCTGAAAGTAGAAAATAGCATTTTTAACAGCACGCCATAAAAACAGTTTGCATTGAACAGTTCACAGTATTAAAAAAAGGCTACACTAAAGCATATTTAGATGGGAGGATGAAGTAAAGCGAAATAAAATATTTAAATTAGGTGATCTAAAATCCGTCAAAAAAACTATAGCTAAAATAACTTACATATAAAATAAGAGTTTTAAAAACGTAATAGTGGACATGTGATTACATTAGATAAATTGTGCGAAAGTTTCGGCACACGTGCGATATGAAAAATGAATAATGGAGGTGAAAGGTCGAAAAATGAATTCAACGAAGAAACTCATAAGTAATCTCATAAGAAAGCCGCAAAAAATTTCGAATACCTTAGTAAAAGTTTGACAAAGGGAGGATAAAGAGTTTAGAACAATAAGTAATAGAAATAAAACATGACAGATTTACAAATAAATAAATACATTTGAGATGTGTATTTATTGTTACGAAGTGAAGCTTATAGATAACGCGTTTCCTGTGCAGTTTTCTACCCACTCATTGATTTATCGCGTAATAAGACTATATTAGTCCGATCAATAGACCTTTTCGAATCGGGCTTCTGGTTGCACTCGTTTGTACGATTACGTAATTTTTTGAAGGTACACTTTCCCGTGACAGATAGCCTTGGTTCGTGAAACATTACGTATTCTTTGCGACGTTCCTTATTTGTCAACGTCTTCGTAAACGATGATTAGTTTTCATAAGTGTTTAATCTAAATAGATTCAATGACAATTAACGACTTTAATTTTATTTTGTTAGTTAATACAAATGTATAAAATCTTCCAATTTAATCATCAAATCTTTTTAAAGCGCGCTTTTAACTGTTAAATTCGGATGACATTGATATCAACAGGGTTATTGAGACTGACCTACGGCCAACTACCTAAAGTTGAATTATCGAAAAACCACTACAATTAGTAAGTTTAACTAAGTTAATAGAGCAAGATTCACTAATTTTAGTGGCTTTTCACTAATTCAACTTTAGAGGGACCTGTTACTGAAACGCATATTTAATATCGTCGTCACCGGGGAATAACTAAAATCATTAAATCTGTAACATCTGTAAAATTATTTACGGTAAACACTGTCGATCTAATTATACGCAGATTGGATGGGTGGTGGCAGTTTGCACTTGGTTTCTCTTCGGGGTTATTTCGTTTAATGAAATTAGCTTTCTGCACTTCGAGTTCCACGCGATGAAATTACTCGGGAGAAAGTAAATTGGGTGGACTCGCCGGGAGATTATGGAAAAACATTTTCGTTTGCTTTATTTTTAAACGCTATGACTGAGGAATACCTCCCTAAAAGGGGCTTTATAACGAGATTTTCAGTAATTATTGCGGTAGTTAATTTTAAGTACTTCTGCGTTAATTAAGTTGAATCTCTTTACACAGCTTAAATTAAGATCAAATCTGCCGTTTCGAATGAAATTAAGATAAATAAGCAGCGTTTAAACTTATCTTTGTTTGAAACGCGCAGATTATTCCCTTGATTTATTATAATTATGCGCCATTTTTTTTCTCGCCGATATCTCCTTTTAAAAGATAGATTGACGTACAGCGCGAGGCAATTCATTTTCGGTCGTTCAATCAGACGTTAATGTTTCGCCCCAGCGCATTAGTGTGAAAGTGTATATAAAACAAAAATTGGAAAAAAAATAATCATAAGGCGATAGCATGCGCTCGACGGTTCATTTATTCGATACGCCAATACCGTGAATATTTTAGATATGCTTCATCGCGCGCGGAGCAACGTCAGACGACGCGAGTCGGGCTTTATTCGTCGGCACGCCGGTGTTCCTCTTCGTTGACGTCACGATTTTATATACGTCGAGGATTCCATAAACAATGTATACAAAGTCGTCTCGGGTTTTTCCCCGAGCCTTTGAAAATAACTTTTTAACGCTCGACACTTGGGCCACTTTTACGAGGCTCACCTCGCGAGTTTTGTGAATGAAAGACGAACGACCTGGTGCTCACCTATAGCGTACGTGCGTCAGTCAAAACATTATTGAGTTTTTTCGGCTCGAAACAGTGGTTGACGAGGGGAACGTGTAACAACAACGGGGACCTTCAGCTAGAAATTCTTCGAAAATGCGATGCATCAACTTTTTACGCAAGGACGTTTGCACTCCTGTCTTTGGGAGAGAAAAACTAGCCACTGATAGTTAATCATTGTGGACAGTAGGAAAGGATTTTCTTGTGTTTTTAAACACGACGCAAATATTTATTACATCTTTATTCAACGACCTTCGTCATTCATCCATTAATTAAGTGTTTATCAGTATTTAGAGCAACAAATAAATGACACTAAGAAACAATTGAATCGGAAACCTTGAAATTGTACATACAAGCCTTGGATCCAAAAAAGGCAAAAATTAGAACAATAGACCAGAAGCCACAAAGCCAAAATCTCTCCTTCTACTCCAATCATTTCCAGCTCCGTATTTCACATGCAGTGTGCGCGCGCAAATTTTTTCGCCCACATGAAAGCGGGCGGAAAAAAAGCTCCTGGTTCTTCTTCGAGTACAGAGGAGAGAGAGCAGAAAGAGAGTAGAGAGAGAGTAGAGAGAGAGAGAGAGAGAGAAAGCAAAGCGACGTATATACTTTTCGCGCGCGCGACATTTTTCAAGGTCTCGGGGCTCAGGGCGCGAGGCAAAACCCGGAAACTCGCCCCTCGATCGATCAAGGTCTCCTTCCTCGGGGCGTCCATCCTTTCTCATTCTCGCATCGCGCCGCCCGCGGCGGCTGCGCGAACGGCGGAAGAAAGTGCGACGGGGCGAGTTGGAGAGAGAGAAAAAAAAGGGAGAGGAACGGGGCGACAATTACTCACGCGGCGGCAACACAGATCTGGTTTTATCTCGCGCCGAGGCCCTCGAGGCTCGCCGCGTCTTTCTCGGTCGCGTACCTTTGCAGGGAGGAGGAGGAGGAGGAGGAATCAGTCCGGTCGAGTCGCGCGACACTCGGACCGTAATTGACGCTCGGCTGTTTCGAGGGTTGTGACTTTAATGAAGTCCGCAGCGGCGGGAAGTTCATTTACGTATTGCATACATTTTTATGACTGGTAACACGGTTTCGTTCGCGCGAAGTGTTCAAAGATTTCCATTTGCGAATTATTTGTAACTAAAGTTCGCGAGTAAAAGTGGAAGTGCGAGTACGTTTTTCTCTTAAAAATTCAGCGTCTACGGTAATGGACTATTTCAGACAACTTATTTCACGAATAGTATTACCCCTAATAAAACTTAACTTTTCCTGCAAAAGTTACGTTTCCAGGAAAATTCATTAAAGAAAAGTAGATTTGAACGGAGCAGGAAGAATATTTCCCTTTTAGTTAATGAATGATGAAGATGAACTGTCTCCTTACTTAATTTCCAAAGTCGGATACTACTTAAAATGTTCAGAGTAAAATTTTCCAACTTAAAGTCGGTTAACTATTCCGCATTAAAAAATACCACTTATAATAAGTATGGTAAAATTATTAAACTTATAAGAGTTTAAAGTTTCTTTTATTAAAAAGCAATAATTTTGACTTACTAAAATAAAACGTACAGCATTTTGCTGAAATTTTATTAACCAATACGTACATAGCAGCATTCTTTATCGATAGAGTCCCTGCACGTCTCTGTATTGTATATCCTAAACAAACATTGAGAAGATTCTCTGGTTTCCTAATGATATAACTGTTTCGGTACATGGCTTAATCAAACCCCCCAATCTATTCTCAAAATTACCTACCCTTTTCGGTACATCTGCTCTTTATCCCCTGGATTTCCATTTTACTTCTTCTCTTCATTAGCGAATAAACAATTCGAGGACGATTCTGATTAAAGGATGCAGAGCTGCCACGAACACTCGTTCGCTCATAAGATACCGGACGGGGGACGGGAGACCTTGACCCCCAGTCGTGGTTTTCGGGGATGTGTATCACGGCGAGCGCTGCATCGATTTCGGGAGCGAAACCCGACAGACAAAGGAGCGGAGAGAGGGGGGGGCGTACGAGCCCCGACTCCTATTCTCGTGAAGTCATTCGGAGATTGACGAGGCTGTACGTGCACGCGATGCGGTGGAGGCTATTGCCAGTCAATCGTGAAAATTTCACTCGGACACGGGCGACCGGACGGAAAATCCGTCTAAAGGGTTGACCGGCCACATTTTTTTTCAATCGCTTTTGTTAAAGCGATCAAAGCGGAAATGATTCGCGGAATACGCTTTCGGGTATTTTTCTAAACACCTGTGATTCTTCAATGTCTTGATTTTGGTATAAAAAGTTCTCGTTTAAAAAAACGATCAACTCTGTTTAATTGTATAAAAAAGTAAATGAAAGTTTTAACTTAAGCTACAGCAGTTGACTGGATTAGACATGAAACTTGATAAGATAAGTAAAAAGGAAAATCCATTTTGATTAATTTTCTTTTCAGGAAATTGTATATCGATTACTCATTTCTTTGAATAGGTAATTCGAAAACTCATTCTTTTCTCAATTTCAGCGACCATCTCAAGAGATTTTTTTCAAGATAAATAGCAAGAGACAGCGTACTGAATGAAAAAAGGAATATTAAAAATTTCGATTTTAAAAAGTTGGTAAAAATGCGAAACACACTTAGAACTATAAATACTATGTTAATGTGCAAGTAAATATATTATATATCAAAGCGAAAGTGTAATCCCGCCGACGAAAATTTAAAAATGATAATTAACTTCATCATCCGTGCGTTTTATGGAAAAGTCAATTAAAGCCCTGGCGCCTTTTGAGATTTTCAATTACTCAAACCGGTGGCACACAGCTGCGTACTAAAGCTTTACGTCAAAAGCTTCCTAGAGAGGGAGAGAGACGATTCCAGGCTAAGCTTCATCCAGCGGCCTTCATGCGAATTTCACGACGTTACATAATTGACTAAAGATCGGTAGCGGCGCGCAAAAGCCGCGGTCTCGAAAACTCGAGGACCCGTGGTACGGTACTTCGAAAATAGAAAATTCTACCTCTAACGATGCCTGCCGTGTATCCGGTACGTTGCAAGATCAGAAATTCGCTTTATGAAGAGCCGAGGGGCAGGTTCGGAAAATCCAAGATTGAGCTTGCAATTATATGCACTGGTAGAACTCTCTTTTCGATATATTCCTTCTTTTGTAAGGACTTGTGAACAATGTACAGTTTTTATTATACTTTTTTTATTAAACGTGAAAAATGGACGAAGGTAAAAAATTTTAATAACCGAATAAGGTAAAATACGGAATTAAATCAGACACTGAAGGTGTCATTCCGATGAACAAATGTTCGTCACAAATGCGGATCTTGGCGAGAAACTCATTTTTCGCTTCGCAGCCTTGGTACATCTGCGGATAAAAAGAAGACACGTTGTTAAAGGCCGTCGCATATCGCTCAGGGGCTCGCGCTGATGGAACGGAAAAAAGGAATGGAGCGAGGCACAAAATGCGACGTATATATTCATGTATTGAATATAGTGTAAGGACCATTGGGTATACCTACATACATTAAATATTAACTCGATCCAGGGAAAGGATATTTTTATCAAAATTGAAGGGTCCAGTATGGAATGAGTAGTGGACAAGATTGATATTGAATATATTTCCAGAAAATCGTTACTCACATAAAAATAGCGAGAGTGACAACAAGTAATGTGGATCGCTCGATCAACACGGAAGTATTTACGCGCTTTTTCGTCAATTTATTGTTTGTAGATCCACGGGCTTTTAACGGTTTGTCGGTAACTATCTCTTCTTTGAAAGATGGATCAATCATTTTAGCTTCTGATATTTCATACACGTGTGATTGTGAGATGTTACAGTGAGAGTAAAAATGAGAAAAAATACTTATATTTCTTGAAAAAATTAAAATCTTTATAGTATAATACCACAATTGTGGTAATTTTTGTAATAAAGATTGTAATCTTTCCATAATTGATGGTAACTTATTACATTTCATGCCTGTCCTGCATCTCCAATAATCTACAATGAATATTCCTACAATTTTGGTGCTGCCTTTTCGATAAATTTAAAGTTACAATCTGTCACAAAATTTTTGTACCGATTTTCCTTTCAAATTTTATTAAAAAATTCTATCTGTGATTTACGATGATAATTCATGCAATCACGTTGAATAGCTGAAACTTTTTTCCCTCCACAAATTAAATCGTAAAAATAAAAAACATTCAAGCATCGTGAAACAAACTACCACCGAAAAGCGACGAAACGATCGAACAGCCATAACACTAAACCACGCATCTCCTACACATTTCGTAAGTCAAATGTCCGAAGCAACTGGTCAAGTTCACCCCCCTCCCCCCTTGACTCGAAAGCGCACGGAAGGAAGCACACGCGCGCGATGTTTTCCGGCTTGCCGCTTCCACCCGCTGATACCGGAGGTGGACGAATACGTATGCGCTGATAAACGATTCTATTTGAATTCACGAGAATGAATCGCCGGGGTGATTACGTCCGAACGGCGAGGCGCGCCCGCTAGCTTTTACGAGTCCCGGGGCTTTCTCTTTGAAATATTCAGAAGATTGTGCCCGCATTCGGAGTGGATGTTTACGAAAAAATATAGCGCCTCGGGGAGGAGGCGGGCTCCTGGACCTTGCGCGAACGCTGAAATATATTCGGGAAAATTTCGTAGTTCCTCCCCTCTGGACAATTTCGAAGGTGCGGAAAAGACAAAGCGCTGGAGTTTTTTTCTCCCGGATAGGGTTATGGATATTGCAGTTTTTGTCTGTTTCATCTTGTTCGTTATGAATATTTTTTATTCTGCACACTAAAAAGTAACTGGTGTTGGAAGAACTTCCGTTGTTGTTCTTTTTTAATTCAACAAACAAAAGAAAATTTTATTGCAAAAACAAGGAAGTATTTTCATTAAAGGGTAGATTAATTAGACGGTAAAAAACTTTTTTATAATGAACACGCTAATGTTACATCAGTTTATTTAAAAAGATAAAAAAATTGTTAATAAAAATTTCATGCTAGTGGGAGTAAAAGAACATTTTTGAAGAAATTCATTTTTTTATTCCTTCCTTGTGTCTTAGCAGGATTAAATTTTAAATATGCAAAGAAGAAAAGAAATTCACAAAGAATAATTTAATGCAATTGTTGCTTATGTAAGCCGTATTGTTTATGAAATTTTTAAGATAGCCACTTCAAATTCACAAAAGCGAATGTAATTCGCGAGTGTAGTGCAACGAAAAAATGAAATAAAATAAGGAAAAAGAAAAAAGAGGAGGGAAAAAACTTTCAAATTAATGCAATTTTATTTCTTTAGCACGTGGTGTCAAGGTCTCGCACAAGTTATATGGAGTCCGAAAAGAAACGAGACATTTTTAATTTTTCATGACTTTCCCAATCTATAATCGATGTAAATCTGAGCCTTTGAATATTACCCAGCGTCGATACCTCAAAAAGGACTTTATGCGGTTCTCTGGGGGTATTGATATTTGATTTTTTAAAGCGCAAATGGCATTCCAAAAATTTGCAATATATTTTCATTATCGGCTCAATTTTAAAAATAAGCTTCGCATTATTCATTCCAACAGCAAACAAAATGAACGGAAACTTTGATTCATTTAATAATTGAAATCAACGCCCATTTTATTGAGTGTACGAAGCAGAATATTAAAACATAATACATTCAAATTATTAAAAACTAATGAGCAAAGCTGTTTGCACAAGTGGGCGGATCTTAATTACATGGGGTATAGGAACGGCAATAATCGTAAACAACGGAAACATGACTAGTAAAGTAACTTGCGAGCCGCCCCCGCGATTTTGAACGTCATTTATGAATTTCGCATACACGCGTACAGAGGTTGCTCTACCCGGAAAACCCAATAGCGAGACTCGAAAATTCAGTATTCCGAGCGGAGACATTTCATTGTAAAGGTACGCGTGGGCGCCGAGATATAATGGATCGACTACATACTTTCCAACGGTGTCGGATAAGTAACCTACTGGGCGTTACGTATAAGTTTCACGTGCTTGCAGAGTAAAATTCCGTGCTGGGAATGAACTACGGCATTCCCTGAAATCACGCGATCGGAAGCTTTAAGCACGAAGAGCGAATTCTTGTTCGTTCACACGTCTTTGGCAAAAGACAGAGAGAAATATTCGGAAGTACGCGCGGAATTTGCTGCCTTCAATTGTCTTTGTTGATCGTTAAAACTATTAAAACTTTTTGAGTTTTTTCGATTTATTTTCTTTTCGATAAATATAAAACACCAATCGATTACTCGCGTCTTCGAATGAGCAGTTCGAAAACTCATTCTTTTCAATTTCAACGTTCATCTCGTGGGATTTTTTGTTTCAAGGTGTAACCAGCGAGAGACAATGTGCATGTAGTGCATTTTTAATTTCTATCTTAATTAAGTTGTATTATATTTTATAAAACAGTCAATTAAAGCACTTGCTCGTTGTACTGCTTTCAATTGTGTTCATTAATTGTTAAATCCATCAAAACATTTTGTTTTTCTTTTACAAATTAAAAGTAATTTTATTTTACCTCGTTTACAACTACGTGTTTAAAGTATTATTTGTTCTGTATTTTCTAATCTTACGCAGTTTGCAGAAAGTTTTTAATTATAATTTATTGCGACATTTCACTCAAATATTAGTTCTTTCGCGAGTAAATAGAATAACGGAAGTGAGAAACGAACTGTAGAAGTCGCTCGAATAAAAGTAAAAATGAGCAAATCATTATTTATTCGATTGCTATTTACGGCATCTCGCGAACACTCGAAAGTACAACTTTGCGCGCGAGCAGCCGAAGCAAAGATACTTGAATGAGAGCCGGAGAAAAAGTTCGCATTTTCATTCCCGTCGCGCTTTCCGACGTCGTCAAGTTTACACGTGGGGAGGTCAAGGACGCTCACGGAAATTTCTCTCTTTGGTGAGAAATTCGTAGCGAAATCCCCTTTTTTTTCGAAAATTGAACCGGCCCCAGAGACAAGCGTGTGCCGCAGAATTGCTCGGTGCATCCGAGACTGATCGCGTTTGCGAGGGTAGATTGAGTGAAAGAGGTGGCGGGGTAGGAGGAGAGGCGGAGGTGCGCACAAAGGCGTGGAAGGAAGCTGCATTTACATGTGGATTGATAGTCGCGATCGATAGGAGGGTTTGAGCTTCAATAAAGTTTTGCAAGGGTAATTGAACTTCGTATGCGGCGTATATTATTAACCGTTATTAAACTTGTTTTGCCGATGTTGAGTTTTCTTTTAAAACGAATTATGAATGAACGGTAAAAATATATCAATCGAATTATGAATGAAATGTCGATATTAATTATTATTGACTGGATGTAAGTATTTCATTAAGAGAACAAGTAAATATTAGCGACATATGAACATTGATTTATTTAAACAGAAGTAAAGTAAATTGACATTGCAGAGAGATGAAAATGAAGCTAAAAGAAAAGTTGAGCGTACTGCATTGTTTAAATGACCGTAATTAATAGGTAGATATTTGCTTACACGGATGAGATACTTTGTGAAATGCGAGAAACAATTGAATTAAATGTGTTTATTCGACTGATATTTCGATCTTGATGTTTGAATGAATTAATTAAAAAATTGAGTTATTATAATCTTAAATATATGTTCAGACGACATGCAGCTTGAATTTCCAATTCTATTCGTAAGCAAATGTTTATTTTAAGATAAAAATAGCAATAACAGGTACATTCAAATGCCATTACTGCAATTTCCGGGAATGAATTTATCACAAAATAACGTTACGAGGAAAGTTCTTATTGTACAATAAATTTGTCGTGCTATTGTAATAAATATGACGTTTATATCGTTTGTTTTTCTAATCGTAACACCATCAATTACAGACTACACTGACAATGATAGAATTTTCTCGTAAAATAAGCGAGGCTGCAAATTTTTATGGAAAAACTACTGTCATTCGTATTTGTATGATGAGCAATGGGAATTTTCTTTTGAAAATGAAACAGAGAATTTTCTGTACTAATCATACGGAATTATTATATTAAAGCTTTCCCTGAAGCTAACCTTCCACGATTCAGATAAAAATTAGGGATTTTCCGTAAAATTTTCCAGTGTTGCAAATTCTCTGGCAAATACGTATTTTCACGTAATTTTACTTCATCTTAAACTTTATAAGAAAGTTCACATAGTGAAATTTTTAACAGCCCCAATTATATATCGCGAAGACTAAATAAAACGGAAGAACTAGTGGCTCGAGGGAAAAAGCACAATCGGATTTGTAGCCGTAATTTATTCTCATGGTCACAATAGTTTATTGAATTGTGAATCAACAAAATCCACGCTCAATTGATTATGCAAGGGATTTGCAAATTAACAGGCTCGTGCGATTAATTGGATTATCGGGGCATCGAAAACGCTCGTGGCGCGTTTTCCGGTGAAAGTTCCGGCAGCAAACCATTAAAGCTCCGAGTAAACAGTGGGCGCTCGCTCACGCAACTCCAGGAATAATCAGGAGCTTGATTATGCATCAAAGTTTTCTTATTATTTGACAGACGTTATTTTTCTTTCGATAATTTAACAGCCCCCGTAAGTCATATTTCCACCAGGCAATTCATTATTTCTTGTCTGCAACAAATTTTAATATTGAGTAGCAAATTTGTCTACCCTGCTGGAAATCATCTAGTTTTTCACATCGTTCCGATTTTTCGGATATTCTTCGCCCCCCTGTTGGTCAGTTTGAAAAATGGTAGGCACTTTGAGATTGATTTCCAGCAGGGAGTAGTCAAATATGTAGACTTCATCAGCCATTAATTGCTTGGTATATTGAAAAATGATTTTTTCTCTGAAATTAAAGTTTACTTTTATAATGTAATAAAAAATTACAAGTTGTGATGTAATCCAAGTACATTGTTTAACTTTAAGAATATTTAAGATTACTTGTATGAAGAAAATGCAAAAATGTACGTCGAACGTTATTTAAGAAAAAAATACTCCAGAGAGTAACTTTTGTGGGTTCAGAGTAATCACCGAAGTGTCTCTTGGGAACACTAAGCATTTTGTGAAAATACGAATGAAACTTTGAAAACAAATTTTCCTCTGCTCGAACAAAAAAAAATAATTTTTAGATTTTAAGATGTGTAAGTGGATTAAAAGATCATTTTTAATTAATTATTGGACAATGCATTTTATTACTTTTAAAAATTACAAACTTACTTAGGTTTACTTGTACCTCGATTCTTAAAATTTCCATGAATTTGAACGAGATTAAGTGTGTTGCAATGGGTTTTTTAAACATGTGATTTTGAACGAGTCATCGCCGTACTTATATATAACTTTTTAGAGGGCAGTGAGTGGTAAATTCGTTCCAATGCACTCGAGCTGCAATAGGCACAAAATTAAAATTATTCTGGAACAAGGCCAAAATGAATCATCCGCAGTTGCGAAGCTTCATGTTGTACAGGGATTTCTTTGTGCATATTAAGTTTATGAGAATCGATTAATAATCGGGAAATCCTTTTTCCGTTTCAACTAAGTCATCGTTTTAATAGTAAATCTTTCGAGAATTTTGATAAAATCACTTCTAAACAAATTGCATAAATTTAACTAATTTACAAAATAAAAACCTTTAGCGAAAACTTTTTTTTTTCAAATAGCCCAAAATGTTGAAGATGGTCATCATAATAAAATATCGAAAAGTATTTTCCCTCTAGGTAGAATAAAATATCCTTCTGCAGAAAATGCAGAAAAATCGAAGCCGTAAATAAGATTAAAGGTATGATTCGAAGTGTATAGAAGCCACATAGGAGAGATTCCGAGATCCCAAAAGAAAACAATAGAATGGTCCCCGAGAAAAGGGGGATAACGTCCGAGTTTAATGGAGTGTCTTTTTCGCTCAGGACTCGTACCGTAAGGGACAGTAACGGGCAAACGGGGACCGCCGCGTCAGCGACGGTATTGGTTTTCGTAATGTTTCTTTACGGGCGCCAGGTGCCGCAAGATTAAAGGCCTTTTACGATCGATTCTGCTCCTTCGGAAGATAAAAAAAATTGGATCTATGCACTCGAAGGACGTATACGGCTGGAGTTGAGTGTCGGGCGGCTTTTCTTCCGAAAAAACTTTCGGAACAATTCACTTTGCGCAACGCGAGACGCAACTTTGAAGGAGCACTTTCGTACCAGTGTTTTTCCTTCGAATGAGCACGAAACTTGGGCTCTTGAAAATTTTGATTGTTACAAATGTATGAAGAAATTTTTACGAAATTTATAACTAATAGAAAAGAAGATGATTTATTTAATACTTTTAACTTTTTATTTACATTTTTCGGTGGCATCGCACCGTGTGCTGTACATTGACTCAACTTTTTGGAATAATCGATAACCACTAGGAACAGTAATAAAGAATATTCAAAAAATTTTATACCGCTTCGTAAGCGAAACCGACGCGTACACCTATACCAAGAGCACACCCACTGACATTGTACAATTTTGCATAGTACATCGAAACAAGCTATATCTACCGACAAGACACAAAAGGTGTATCGCCAGGGGAAAATGACGCTATATTAGAGAAATGAATTTTACTTTTTTTAAACTATCAATGCATTTATATTTTTAGAGTTACGAGTGAACAAGAATAAATTTATATTATTTATTTTTAAAAGAATAGTTAAGTAAAATTAAATTCAATAATTTTCTTACAGTAACATTAGTATAACATGTTATGAATTGAGTTTCATTCAAATTCAAATTCAAATTCAAATTCTGAAGTATAATTAAGTGCACTACTAGTTTGCTCCGACAAATTTTAATTGAAATTCAATGGTCACCTCATTTTCATCAACCCGTTTTAATAAACATACCCGGTAAAACCGACCACACGTATAATCACCTATTCGATTATTTTTTCAAATGAATAATTATTTATAACATGGTAGTATTTAAAATATAATTACGGTCGTTTTTCCCTAGTTCATACAATCTTGATTATCGAAAATATTACATTGAAGAGATCAAGGGATTTTAAAGAAAAACATAAATTGAACTTTGTAAATAATGTCGTAGGCGAAGAGGAATATTCAGCATCACTCCAAAACGTCATCCTGGCTGAAAGTCTCATCGTTTATGCAAGACTTTACGACCACCAATTCGTACACACGATCCAGAGCACGACGTCTATTGTTCGTTCATGCCGTAAGTATATAACGACTGAAACGTGGGCGACAGCTCATCTTTACTAGTCATTGGCATTACCGGGTAAATTTGTCGTCGACTGTGACACTATAGCTATATCCCCCCGTTGACGGAATAATGCCTCGTGAGAAGGCATTAACGTGGAGGTTATTAGACGAAATCGATATACCTGGCTGAATAACTGAGCGTGAATTTTATTTTTAAATATTCAACTCCAAGTTCAGTACACTTTTAATTTTTTTACTAAAAGGATGTCTCTTGCAAAATTAAACTAAATAAAAAGTGGAAATATTTAATGTAACATATTCCAGCGGTTAAGAGGAAATTGAATATTTTTCGCAGTAGAATAAAAATTCGCTATATGAATTTAAATATTATTTCCCTCTGCAAACAGCCCTTTGTCCCTTGAATCCCTCGAACGAATTCGTGCTTTGTATAAAAGAACACTTTTTTCCACGTCCTTCGCTTTTTCCCACGCAATTCGTGTTATTTTAGAAAATATCATTTCTCTAATCACGTAAGTACCGCTTAAAGATTATCTGGCGCGAACAGTTCGGGGGAGAGAAATTAAATAAAGGAGCGCTGAGAGAAAAAGCAATAAAAATAAAAAAAAATGGGTTTAAAGTCAAATTGACGAGCGAAATGCGGCTTCTCTCAAAGCGAAAATCAATAGTCGACGCGGGAGCGCGCGGCTGCGACGTCGACTTATGACTCCTCCATCGAGAAAACTATGATAAAACCGCGGGCGAATGGGAAGAAGCAAAAGTGAGAAGGAGGGAAAAAGCGCTAGCCGCGCGGCACGTCGGGGTAGGAAAAAAAGCCTTGGAAAAACAGGCGGCTCCCGGGAGAAGCAAAGAAAATACTTTTGGCAAGGCTACGGTAGCGGCATCCTCGGTGCGCTGCAAAAAGGGTTACGTGTATTGCGCCGCGGCCGCATAGCAGCTGGCGATTTTTTTACGAAGGTAATTCCCCCCGCCGCGAGTTCAATTTTTATCGTTATGCCTGCTTAAGTGTACTTAAGATAAATAACCGGCTCGAGGGAGAGGGTGAAATGGTCGTTGCGCGCGCACAGGCGAAGTAGAAGGGAAGATTTTGGTTGATACACAGCTGTAATAAAAAGGTAGAATCTGAATTTTTAGCGAGACGCGGTTAATCAGCCGTTTATAATAATTAAGCGTAATTGTGAGTAATAGTGAAACCAACGCCTGATGTATGGTTTGTTTAGGCTTATATATTGTCCTTCCATAAATTTACATTTAAATAGTGGCTTATGTAATCACATTAATAATCATTATATAAATAATAAGTTTTTTTCATACTATTATTTTTAATATGTTAGTGTGGTTATCATTAAGTAGCTTTAATTTCATTTTCTTAAAATAATTGAAAAGATAGATAGTACATTGGTTAGTAGTTAAAGGTTGGTTTTAAAATTGATTAGCAGTATGCAGATTCTTTTGAAAGAAATACATCTATAGTGTATTCTGGAGATGCGCGAGTCGGTAATGTCCAATACATCATACTTGATTGTTCTATATCTTGGAAATAATAAAAAGTTAAGGAAACTTGCACGAGATTGCAAGTTAAAAGCTTTTTGCAGATAACTAAATATGCACTGCGATTATTCCTAAATTTAACAAGACTAATATTAGCAATAAATTACTTAAAACTTAGATACTTATTAGCTTATTATTCTTACTGGCCTTAGCATAAACTGTTCAATAAGATATCTTTTTTCAAAAGACAAAAAGGAAAAATTAAAAGGAAAAATCTGTTTGAAAAAAAGATTTCTTGATATACGGCTCTCCTTTAATCCAGGTTCAAATTACCACGTTGCCAGTTTTTCAGAGCGAACCAACAGTAAGAAGAGAGGGAGGGAGAGAGAGAGAGAGAACAGACGCCGCACTGCTTTCCGCAATGACCCAGTATACCGATGCACCTCGGCCGCTCGCTTTCCACCAGTGCGGATCTTCCTGGAGTTACCTCCCCTCTATCACGTGCTTTGCCAAAAAACTGACGGTCAACGAACTTGGAACGAATCAGTACTTGGCTCTCTACAATCGCCCTATTGTTCACTGAGTATTTCGCTTGTTTCTTTTGGCGTAATTTACGGAGATTGGCAGAAACTTTTCTTTCCCGTCGCTGGAGATGTCTGTACCCTTTTTTTTTAAAGTCAATAAAAAGATTCTGATTCGCTTTTTTACATACAAGGTACAAAATAGCAATTTAATTTTAAAAAACAGTTTTGCCGAAAATCAATTGTTACTACTCGTCCAGCTATTGTTTCGAATCCCACGTTTCTATAAAATGTCAGAAACAAAAACAGAAACGCCGAAAGGAAAATGCGAAAAACTTTTCAAATATAAATATTTGTCCATTAAGCAGAAAAAGAATTTCGCGTTCGCGTCGAAAAAATTGTTTCCCCCCCGCGCATCCGTGCTTTGTTAAACTTTCGCGAAGCTCGAAAGCAGCGCGGCGCGCGGTACCCCCCCCGTCGGATTCCAAAGCACAAAAGCGGCGTCCCGAACTTTTTCAATTTATCCCGCATTACGTGTAAACAGAAGCGACAGTACAGCCCTTTGACGCGGGCCGCACGCAAGTTCGAAATGTGCGGACGACTTGCGTGAGACCGGGCGATAACGGCGCGCGAATTAGCCGACCCGTCTCGTTTAATTTGCGAGGGCATTTCGCGTATACACCAAAACCACTCGTGCACGCCTGCGCTACAGTTTGCTAAGCGTCATCACTGCGACGCAGATGGCGTATTGAAGTCGACACCTACATTACAATTCGCTTTTAACTAATACGTTAAAAGAAAAAATTACATACAGAAAAGAACAATAATTAATTATCATAATGGATTAAAAATTATAATAGTATAAGTATTTAGTGACATTTGATTCCAATAATTATAAAATTTTGATCGATTTTTTCAACGATTACACGATCTTTTTAAATCCTGTTATAATCGTGCAAATGGTGGAGCACTAGTCGAATTCTTGAGTGCCTAACGATTCAGGTCTAAAGGTGATATATATAAAACTGAGGCAGTGTATCTATTAGTGGGGAACCGAGACCACCTGGCGTTAGATGGATGTATCAATTAATATTGCGCACTATACCAAGACCTGCTCGTGTTTTAATTGAAATGGTTCATATTAAGTGAATACCCGATGTAAGTAACTCGAACGTTCAATAAATTTTCAATACTCAGCGACACGTAGGGTCTTAGAACATTCACTCGATTTGTTCTATCATTCGAATATCCGAAAAATTGGAAATAACTGTAAAAAAGTATCATCGAAAATCTAATTGACATAGCTTTTTATTTAAAAACGACGAATGATTTATTAATTTTGCGAGATTAGATTCGGAGGAGGCGTTCATACAATTTTAATCGAACTTCACTTGGTAAGTTCGTTCAATTAAACAATTAATTTATTATTAATTAATTTCTCATTGAGTCAAAAGTGATTGCAAAGTCACTTATTTTAAAGTGGTTTGTGGATACACCAAACGTACAACTCCTCAGTATCTATCAGACGCTTTAAAATAAATTTTACTTCATTTTAAGTAGTTCAGATCAATATTGAGTCAGACGCACTTCAAATTAATGCAGTACCAGTAACTCGTGCCGTGAAAAGGTAGTTACAACTTTAGGAACACGTAAAAATGCGCTTTATTACTCTGTCACCTCGCTGTGAAACCCTTTGGGTCCAGTTTCCGAAATGCATACAGAGTAGCACCACCTCCAGAAGTGGGCGAATGCCATAACGGCACGGTCACGCGGACGACTCCTCCCCACCCCGCGGTGACCTTGATGAAAATCCCGCGCGTGCACCGCCCATCATCGCCCGTCCCTTCCGGATTAACCTTCGCGAAATTGCCCCGGGGCTGGGACAGCCGCGGCAAGCGCAAGGACGCAGAAAGAGTGCAAGAAAAGAGAGAGAGGGAGACAGCGTTTTGTTTGCTCGACATGGTCCGATAGGGTGCACCTTGAAAGTTCCCCGGAATCTTTCTCTTTTCAGTGTGTTTTCGTGTTGATTTACAGGCTGGGAGACTCGGCAGCTCAGCAGTCCTTATATTTCATGTAAGGATATGCGTGTAATAGTAGAATTGCGACGTTTTACTTTTAAATTATCGTAATTATAATTTTAATAATGTAAATTTGATATTAAAAATTCTTAAACTTTTCTTAAAGCCCTTGAAACTTGTAAGGCTTTTCATAAATGTCTTATTACATTTGGTCTTTATCATTTTCAGAAATATAGTAGAAATTTAAATTAAACCGGAAACTTAAGTATTATTAAAATTAAATCGTCATATTATGTGCTCTGATAATATCCTAATCTCGTATTATTTTTATATATACTAACCAATGTAAGATGATAATAAATAATTTGAAAAAACTACTTGTTTCGTAATTTTGGTTACTGGGCACCGACAAAATCGTCGTCTCCATTTCGACTTGTCTACCTCATCGATCACAGGATCGAGTTGTCGAAACTTCAGATAATCTGTCGAAATTTTTACTCTTTGGACTTTAATTCACTTAGTCGGTGAAGTATCCACAAGGGACTTTGTATGCAATGCCTCCGGGGAAAAAATGAAGAACTCCCTTTGTTGGATACGAACACCGATTATTGACCGATAGATGCGACCCTAGAGATTAAGCGCTTCGAAATTCGCACACTTGCACGTGTCCGAAATTGAATAGAATTTCATTTTTTAAATAACCACAATAAAATGTTTAATTAAAAAGTAACTTGATATTGATTTTTACGGACTTATCCTTGAGATGCCAAAATGGGATAACAGTTTTCGTGACTCACCTGAAACAAAAAAGTGAACACAACATTATAATTTAATATGAATCATCATAAAATTAAAATGCGAATTAAAACATCATTAATCCTAATTAAACAAAACATTCTAATTTTCAAAAGGTCTACATTTTCATTAAATTCAGTTTTTGATAATCATTAATCATTATTAAACTAATACAGTATTAAATTAATTAATCTAGTATTAAACTAACAATATAAATGTTTTAAAAGATACTTCTTATTGCAAAATATTTCCCTCTAGTCTTAAATAAAAAATGTCATAAAAATGCGCAGCACTTTCAAGCACGCGAAACCTAATTCCGTTGTACAGGATTTGAGACACAATTAAACTCGGAACTCCCTTACCATGGCTGAAAACAAATGAGTTGCATGAATTAAACAAGTACCACCATTGCATTGTCATGTTAACTAGTACCGCCGGGCCCAGCGTTTTAAATCGATCGAGGGGACCTGCCACGCTCTCTCCCTCCTCATTAAACTTCACTAACGAAACTTAAGTGCCGCGAACTATAAACTTCAGCGTAACGACGCTATCGGAACGCCGGCCATATATACACTCGACGGAGCATCCTTCAAAGAAGGAGAGAGAGAGAGAGCGAGCGGTTAACTTCGACTCGCGGCCGAAGTCGCGGCAGTTTCTGTAAATAAGACTTTGCGGAGAGTCCCGGAAAGTTCGTTGACGAGGAGAAGAGAGATTCGCCACTTTGCCGCGCTGATTACGCGAGATCTGATTTATTGGCCAGGTTCGAGGGGGGCTCAACTTTTGGTACAGTTCCAAATTGCCGTGCCATCGAGATTGCTTGTTTATTTCTTACTTACGCGGCATTGCGCGAATAAATCGGCTGTATACCGGACGATATTGCTGCATTAAACATTTTTGAGCGGGGAGCGTAAATTGAAATTGCTAATAAAAAAACTAATAACTCACGGGGTACTAGTCAAATAAATCGGTTGCGCCGAACAATAAGGACGCTTTAAACATTGTTGAGAGGGAAACATAAATTGAAATTGCTAACAAACTAATAAACAGTTCTTGCATTGTGTATTGCCTCTGTTACTCGTTTTATTGATAGTTTGGTATAATTGCGATGAATAATGAGTAAACTTCTTTAGTAATTACTTAGGACGATGTGGGTATCAAATTCGTTGCTCTTTTCAAGCACAATTGCAGGTATAATTACATAACGAAGAAATGTCAGTCCATAAAAATTTGCCATACTTACTTAAATGACGTAAGTTATAAGTCAATCCAGAAAAATTTATCATTTTCAAGAGTACGGCAAACTGGTTTGTCTTATATCTTCGTTATATGACGTTAAATTTGTTACCGAAACGCGGGGTACTAAATAATTACCAAAGAACTCATTATTCATCGGAACTATGTACCCAACTGTTAATAAAAAGTTCGTTAACTGAAATCTTTAATTTCGCTAAAAATAATCGCACTTTTTAAATAATTCAACCAAAAAGTTTTAAGCCAGCCCCGACTAAAAAAATCTTAGCGCGCTGCAGCTGTATGACCCTTAATCGCCCAGCGGCCGCCTTCCCTGTAATAATCTTGACCTGAAATCGCAGTACGCGCGCGACCTCTCAATGTAATTACACGTGTGCATAGGTTGCATTCGCGAGAGAGAAAGGGAAAGAGAGGGCGAGAGAGCCCGCGAGAAGCAGTACTGCGTACACTCAACTTAATTGCGCGAGGCGTTGTCGCGGCGCATGTGCCGGCGACTAGCGCGGAACGGTTAGCGCTGCGACGAGCGTTGTTTTGACTACGCGGACGCGCGCGGAAATTAATGGCCCGGATCAAAGGGACCGTCCGGCGTGAGGTGCCTCGGAAGATTTCGGTCGAGAGGAGAATAAGAACCTCGCTTCCGGAAGTCCGCGAGGATCCACTATCTCCGAGGAAGTCTTAGATTACCGGGCGTAATTGATGACGGCTCGTTTTTCTCTTGGCTTTTTCGGTATATCTCTCGTCTTGAATGAGTAATGCTTGTGCCTCCAGTTTTTCATTTTTTAGTTTAAATAAAATATCGGCGAAAATATTATTAGACCGCGCCTGGTGGTTTCAAAGCCGGAAGCTTTAAATTTAAAATCGGATAAAGAAAATGGCAGGACGGATGTAGGTGTACGAAGAATCAATAAGCTAAATCAAAAAGCAAAGCTTTGAAATATAAATTTCACTTTCAACTTATACGCGGTTTGAAATATTTAAGAGATTCGATAGAATATTCTTTTTGAAATTTACAAGGGTTTTTCATTTTCCAATGATCCATTTGACCGATGCTTCAAATACACTGCGCATTAGAAACATTATAAATGTAGGTTAATACTGATAATCGAAGAAAAGAAAGTAATGAACCTACCATTAATTAGAGCTCAACTAATAATTTAATTTGGTTATTAAATTAAATTTTAATTGGTGCTAAATTTAAATCAAATACTAAAAAAAGATTCATTAATCCCCTCCTGAATGTGCTACAATAATATTCGGAATTTCAGATATCAATAAAAATAATCGCAATATAACTTGAGCCCATCACTGCCAGACTAAGACCTTGACATTCAAGCGCGAGCGCTTCAACTCTCAACTGAAATTTCGTGTGCCTCGAGATTTCCCCTCGCGTTTACGTACACGTGCGAGCAGCAGATGGAATAATGCAGTCGTGGATTAGAAGCTAAAGCTCGCCGAATGGAATCAGGCGATTTTAAAGGCGCGCACGCCTGTCGCGCTGTTAGCTATTCTCTCGCAGCGGCTCCTGTTGGTTAATTCAAGCGCTTAAAATTTGACGACCGCTCGATTTGACAAATCAAAGGGGTGGGGCGAACTTCACTACTCGTTAATGATATTTTTCCGTTAAAAGTCAAGAGTGAGTACCCACGATGGTGCCGGAGTGTTTTAGCTCGTTTTGTTAGTCGAAAGTTTGACAAGTTCAGAGAATAGAAGTTCTTGAGTTGTCGGATTACGACCGGAGGAACAAAGTTTCAGTGTAATTAACAGTTAAAATGCAGCTATGGTTTAAATTAAATTATTATTTTTTAATGCAAAACGAAACATTGTAATAATTATGTCAAATTTGAAATGATCGTGTAAAATGTGAACTCATGAATTTTAGAAAAAAGTTAAATTAGCACATTACATTTTGAACATTATATGATTAACTAATATTATGAATTAAAAGATCAAGTATTTAACAGAGCAGTTTCCTTAATCGAAAGATTATTTACTGATATAAACTCTTTAATGGAAAAAGATTTTGCAGGTGTAAATCTGAGTGCTTCCAGGGCAATCTTTTGAGATTTTCTCTATCGGATTCTTTAAGACAACCTCGATGCACAGGAGTTAATAGAATCTGTCGGTAATGCGCGTTGGAAGGCGTGACATTGAACGCGGGGATTAAAATTGTTATCATAAATACCAAGATAAATTGCAAGAGACTGTAGAAGCCACTTTAGACGTTAACCGGATGATAACACGTTAAAGGGGATGTTCTCTACACTGCTAAAAGCGTACTTAGGACCAAGGGATATTATTTGGTTATAAAATACTATTGAACTTCTGCAGTGTTACTTTAGCATAGTTTATGGTCAATGTTATTTTAAATAAATGTTTACTAATAGTACCTAATGTACTTTTTCGGAATTATATTTAAAAAATTCAAAAATTGAATTACAAAAGATGATATCAATTCAAATTTTTACGTATATTAAAATTAGATTTTAGTAGATTAAAGTGCATTATCTAATGAGTACTAAAATTTGCGGCATAATACCAATTATATTAATGGCAGCTATCTGATTTTAACAAAATTAATTTGCGGTGACAAATTTACGCATTATAAGCTCGGAAACACGAGAAATCAGCGATAGTCATTTAAATCACGCTTGGTTTCCATTGCGCAAAGGCCCATATGAGTTTGACGCGATGCATCGAAAATTCGTTGCTATACCGACACGTGTCCACTTGCACTTTGACCTTTATATACGTACGAAATAGTTCAGTACTTTACTCGCGGTAACGAACGCAATTCCAATTAGGACGATTTAATATAACATAACTAAACACTATCAACACGTATGAGCGGAGGTATACTAGGGCCGGTCAAATTGCGCGCTAATTAATTCGCTGAACCGAGCTATGATCGCTGATGGGGAGTAGAAGGTCAGCGAAACTTTCAATTATTTTTTGAAGTTCCTAACAATCCGCGCGGAAGGTTAATTAAAGGAAAAGCGTGTATAGGCACGAAATAAAATGTGAATACTGCGTTCATTTAAAATATCACAAAGCAAGAGTTATTTTAACTATGAATCGTATAGTTAACTTTATAGAATTTTATAAAGTTTAAAACGAAATTACTTTGAGATATTTTACCGACATATTTTTCAGTTCACAGAGCTTTAATCTCGTAGAAAGTTTCTGCAAGGCGTACAATTATTTAAACTATATCATCCTTTCTCTTTGAAATTCTATGAAAATTATTATATCCAGAATCGCATTAAAAATAGTAGTTAAAAAATCCACTGTTACACATAGCAGTTGTTAAAAATAATCCACTTTTCAATAAGAAAAAAATTGACACGACTGGTGACTGAATCACAAGCAAAAGAATGAAGTCGCCAAGACAAAACGCGTCAACAAAAACCGACAAGGACTAATTTCAATTGCACCCGCCCACATTAATTTTCGCCCCGTAAGAAGGGCGCCGTTTATACAAAGCGAATTAGTCCGCGCGGTTATTGCGCTGTAATTTTTCCCGGGAAGCCGGATGCGCCCGGTCCGCTTTGCAGGAACTGCAGCTGCAATCAAGTAACGGCGGTGCGCGTGGGCGAGGGCGCCGCAGATCCATTGCCGCGCAACTCGCCCGGGAATCACCGACGGGGGTTTGCCCCGGCTCCACCACCGCTTTCCCACCCCCGCAGACGGCCCACCTTGAGCGGGGCCAAAGTCGGTGTGCACGCACGCGAAAATCAGGGTCGGCGGGGGACGATTTTCTCCAGACGCTTTTTTTCTTCTCTCTTTCTTCCGTTTTTTGTGCACGGGGAACGTTTGGTCTAGGGGGAGAGGGGGGCTTTTAAATTTATCGCTTGATTTAGCTTGCGCCCTCCTTTAATTTTTACGCGGTCCCTTTGTGCCAGGCGCGTGCTTTTGACGCTTCGAAAAGTTTTCACTTGTCGAAGGAGAAAAAAATGTGCACGCGGAAGTAGGCGTCTGTTATAAATTATTTATTTATCTGGAGCGCGAAGTTTTTTGTTTCAACTTCTCGTGAAATGCTATTTGTGAAAGTTTTTAAACGCGAATTAAATTCGCGTTACTGTTACATTAAAAGCGAATTTCGTAAAAATTGTAAATGTAAAAGTATTATTATTAAATTAAATTAATATTACGTTTTATTATTAAAAAAAATCAGAGAGGCAGAAAATACTCATTTCGCGAAATTTATTCAAATTTAATTAAAACGGTGCGTTCTGTAGGTTTAATTAAAAAGTTTAAAAATGGAGGCTATTTCGAAATCAAGCATCTGCGGCGTGTGTTTCGCCAACAAGTTATAATAAAAGTACACACTGCGTGTTGTTGGAAAAATCGCTCAGCAAATGTTAAACCTACGTAAACAGGCTCTTCAAAGAAAATGGGATTCAATTTTGAAAAATTCAGAAAATAATCTTATCGTCCGCGCGCGAACGCAAGGAGTAACAAATTTGAGCCGCTTAATTCGAGGCACTTTGTCAATCCGGCGGATCATCTTCTTGTCCCCTTTCAACAACACGCGCCCGTCACTCGGCGAAATTTATATTTCAAACTTGTCACTTAAAACCGCAAGTCTATGATAAATTGCGCTGGATTATTTTTCGCCTTCGCGTAGATATCTCGCAGCGCAATTTAATCCTTTTATTAAAATCTCGCAGCGCAATTTAACAATTCACTAAAATATGATTATTAAACGATTATCTTTGATTTATATAAGATAGAAGCAGTCCATTATCTCTAATCACCTATAATCTAATCTAATTATCTCCATCTCTAAATCAGCTCAACGTCGAAATCAAACGATCCTCTTAGCAGTGGACCGAGCGATGGAGCAAAGCAGATATACACAGGACGCTTTCGTGCAGCAAACCTCTGCTGCATTTCCGCGGCGAGTAGGCGGGCAAGATAGACGACGTCGCTCTCCTCGATTATGCGCTAACATGCGAATATGCAAATACACTCGCGCGAGACGTGAATTCCTGTAAAATTTATGCTTTGGCATTTTGCGTTGTGCCGAGATGGCACGATATCGAGCTCAAGTGTTCGCTACAGAAAAGATCGCAGATGGATTTTTCAAGAGATAGGGTCTCTCTCTGTGTACTTACAATTTCCGAGAAGTGAACTCGGCGACGGAGGCGAGTGTGTAATTTTGGTTTCGAGGGGAGTTCGACAAATCAAAGTGGATTTTAGCCTGAATTCGAAATCAGATTACATTCCAAAGGTTTCTACTTGTTATCTAAAATTTCGATAGTCTTACGTTAAAGTAAATGTAAAGCGAATGTTACAATTGTAATTTACATTTCAAATTTTGAGAACTAATTTAATTTACATTGTTCTAAAACGTCCTAGGATAATTCCAGGGATACCTTATTATAATTCACTGATATTTTTTAATAAAAATAAAAATTTCAATGAAGCCATCTTGCCACATTTCTTTAGTATCATTCGCATTGTCATGGTAAAATAAGTGTTCCTACATTTATTAAGTTATAACTTCGAGATTTTCTGCATAAGCTTCATAAATATTCAGTTTCGTTTTCCATTAAGATGGGAAAAAATTTAAATATTCAAACGTAGGTTCACGTAGCCCGCTGTATTTATTCTCAAGGTTATTTGATGCACCGAAGCCAAAAAGTTTTAGCGCAAATTCGCCAATCTATAATTCCGCTATGCACATAATCCACCAAATGTTCAAACTCCGCTATAGAAGGAAAAGGGGGAGTTTTAATCTGATGCACGGTGAATTATGTGAATAGCTCATCCGGCTTAAAATACTCCCATCTTCGAGTGCATTAGCTCGCATTTTTCTGCACTGTTGAAAAGCCGGTTTTTTACGCAACGGATTATCGAAGAAGCTCGCACGAGTAAATATTGCTTTATCGATCCGGTGGCTTTTCGTTGACGCGATCTTTCTGCACTTCAATTAAAGTTTGTTAATGATTAAATTAATTAACTTTTCTACCGTCACGCGAAGTTTACTGTAATTAGGTGGGCACATTAATCATAACACGCTTCATCAATGAGACAACACTTTTCAGAGTTTTTTGGTATAAAGAACTAGGTTGTACCTAATTAAGCGAATAACATTAATTTTAAAAATGAACCGAATAAATATTGCTAAAATAGAGAAAAAATAATAAAGATTGGTAACACGTGAATTTGCTGTACAAAGATTTAAAAGAAAATCCTGCAAAAATATCTGCTTTCTTCGCCGCTTTTTATGCATTATTTTGTTGGATAAAGCCCGAATACATTACAGGGGAAAGCTGCTCGTAAATCCAGTCCCGAATATGTCCGAACAGCGAGGTCCATTCTGAGCACGGAGTCGTAATTCGGGGGCACATCGAATGTGTGTACACACGAGGTACTAGAAAGAACCGCGAAGGCTAGGCGGTGAGCATTCAATGGCAACGCGGTAGGGGTGAATGGATCGAGGTCAGTGCGGTTAACATCCAACATAGATAAGTACACGAAGGGTCGTTTACGGGCCGATTCATCGCCGAAGGCGCTGCGACCTCAGCCGCTGCTGTTTATATTTTACTTATTTCTCCTCCTCTGGTCCTTAGCTTTTTTGGTTGCCTTACATAATGTGTTTCTGTTCTTCATTTATTTCGCGAAAATTTTTAAATGTATTCAATTAGTTTAAACTTAAAATTTTTATTCTAGTACGTATTTGAACTCTCCCTGATATATGACACAGGGAAAAAAGCTCTACTTAAAATAGCTGTAGTCAACGTTAGCCGTAAATTTTAAACATTAGCCTCTCGACCCGAGCGGGTCTCTTAAAAAGAGACTACTTTTTAGTAGGGTATTTTTTCCGTACACAAGAATATAAAAAGTTATAATTTTGAAATAAATTTTGGTTAATATAAATGTAGGACACATATTCTTAATATTTTACTGTATTCAGTCGACGTTAAATAAATCCAATTAAAAAACAAGTGTAAACATCCGAAATTTTCAATAACGAACGCGCGAAGTAAAAATTTATCAAGTAGAGTGGAGTACCCGCTGAAAATATAAAATACGAGCGCAGAGCGGCGGCATTGATAAACATTTCAATTTCCAACCTTATCCGACCGATCAGCTCAACCCCCCGCCGTAGTTTGAATCCAGCCTTGTCGCCGAAATTCGTAAAAGCTTTTCATCCAAAAAAACAGCGAGCTCGCTCGCAGTGCGAACACGAGTCCTTCGTCCTCCTCCAGCCCGGCGAGCACGCGAAATATCGCAAAAAACGAGGACAAGGATATAATCACAGCCTCGAAAAATCGCTGCGGAGCCAGCGCAGTAGGACCGTCGCGAATATCCGGCTGGCTCGCTGATTGGCCCGGGCTTTTTGCCCTTCGAAGCGCCACGCGAACTCGTTAAATCGAATAATAAACCCGGGTGGACAGTGTGGATATCTTGAACGAGTGCACACCGATGATAATCACCGCTAATTAACGCAGCAATAATTCAGTTCGCGCGGAAGATACACGAGCGCCAGCCGGAATATTATAGCGCACGAACATTAGCGAGCGCTCGGGTGAAATTGATTAGCTAATACACACCGGGCATAAATTGATGAGGTAAACATTCGTCCTCGGCCTCGGTGTCGCCGAAAATCAATTTTCCCGATTGTTCGCCGCGGCGTCCCTCCTTTCCCCCGTGGAATCTGCGTTTATCTATCATTCATTATCGTAAAACTGTGCTAATTAATTTCTGTACGGAGGCTACGACTTGACAGTAAATTTGACGAGGCGTTTAAAATCGTACGATAAAGTATTTAGAGATTATTACATTTTAATGGTTCAATAAATAATTTATATGTTTTAATTAGTTATTTCATAAATTAACGAAACTTTCAGAAGCTACTCATTATTTATTACATTTATAGATATATCTTTATTTACAATTGGGATTTATTGATTGAATTCTAATTAATTTGAACTTTATGACATAATTATTGAACTGAATGATAATTCTGTTCTATGTATACTGTTATTCAATTATTTCATACTGATTTCAGTAATACAGGTGTATTTCTGTGTAACATTTTTGCCCTTCGAGTTTTAAAGTATCGTCTTGTATATATTCATGATTGTAATCTGAACAATGGCTCAAGTAAAAGCAGTACATTTAGAGACTGGATAAGCTTCTCTACCTTTTTAGTCGCAATATTTCGTTTTAACAAAACATGCGAATAATAAATGTTTACATCAATAAATGAAAATCGTGAAACTGAATTAAGATATGAAAGTTTAATTGTGATTCTAATGCTAATGATAAGCCCTCCTATTCACAAAGTAAAATCTCTTCTAAGCACGTAATAAGTACCGAATCCTAAAAGAGCTTTACTTTATTTTTCGATATTAGAATTATCACTGCATGAGACCCTTCTTATCTTTTATTAACATAACAGTTAACTCAGCTGTACTTAGTAAATCCTTATTTAACAATTTCATTTATAGATTTCATATTAAACTTTTAGTTTATAAAAATAAATTTTAATAAATATAAAATTAGAAACATTTTTTATATGTTAGGTTTGTTAAGTTTATTTTCTCGCATAAAACAGTTATAAAAATGACATCAACTATAATAGCTTCATAGGTGGATTCTTTACGTTTTTAAATGATCGATAATTATGACGTCATCGGGTTAATTATGCTATCAACAACGTAATGATATTAAGCTCGACATAAAAACTGAATTACTGATACCCTCACTGTCCAGAGCACCAGAGCTGGCACAGTCAGATCGAAGCTGCCCTCTACGCGCAGAGCTTCTAAATACAATACTTATCGACTGAGAGTCACGATTGCATATAAATAATTATATACATTTTATTTAGTTATTAAATTTACATGGATATAAATAACTTATTTCTACTAATTTGTAAAGCACAAACATTAATTATAGCAAGTATCACAAACGATAAGTATAATACATTTACTTTTATTTTTTAAGCTAAAGAATTATTAATTACCTTATTACTTTATGTAATTTTACATAAACTGTTTATAAAATTAGGATCTGAAGATTGGAATTTTTAAAATGTTTGTTTAATTTATCAGTAAGCTGCGTTTACTGTTCAAAATCAATAAATTATAAACGGATTTCACTAAAAATTTTATTCAGATCATTCTGAACGTCAACAAAAAACAAAAAGGAATAGCAATATTTAAAGTGACTATTTCACAATTGTTGATAGTATTATTGATATTTGTTTATACGAAAAGTAGATCCCTACAAATGCGTCAAAAGATAAAGCGGATGGTAAAGCGAAGCTTGCACAGTAGCCCGATGGCAGCACCAGCTCGACCGGGTCGAATCGATCGACGGACAATTCCGCGACACAGGATGGCGCCACACACCCCGAAATTCATTGCGCCAGGAGGCCGAGAGGGTAGGAAGCAGAAAAAAAAACGGGGGAAAACACGGACGCGAATAATCGATCGAAAGAGAGACCGCGAGAGAGGCCGCGTGGGCATGCACAGGACCAGAACGACAGCAATTTACAGAAAAAAAAAGAGGCCATTAGGCGACACGTCGGCGTAACTCGTTGTGGCGCGGCTCCGTGTCGGAACTTTAAATCGCCCTAATTGAATGATGCAAGAACGGGGGGCTTTACTTTGCGCGTCCGCCGTACGGGGCACTTTCGCAGGCTCTATTGCTTGGAAAAAGCTCAAGCTCGTTCCTTTCTTGGTGCGCGGTAGATCGTTGTTTCGTCCGTTATTGTACAGTGGAATAAAACATTTTTTTTTAAACCCTTGTAATTAAAATTTGCAATTTTTTTTTTTCAATTTAATTGGGGCGCTGTTGCATTAAGCTTCAATTTCGATGAAAGCTTTTGATTATTTAACGCTGAAATAGCAGCGCATTCGGTTCAACTTCTTCATAATCTCTTTCAGTTTTAGGTCAAGAGACGCAAATTGCAATTTCGTTTTAGCAGAAGGACTTTTCCTACCAAATACAAAACTTTAAACTTTTAAACGAATATCAAATTGTTCTGCAGAGTTAAACGAAATATTTCTTAACCTAAAACTTAAAAAATGTATTTTGTACTTTTGATAAGAGCATTGCTAAATTTCTCATTTCTTTTAAAAAATAAAGCCCAACTTAAGCAAATACGAAAAAAATTTTTTGGCACAACTAAATTGCTAATTATATTTTTGCAATAGAAGTTTCAATACGAAACGTTTAAAGAAGATGTAGATTGTAATATTGAAAAAAACTTACATTTTAGACAAAAGGAACTGTGCAGCAAAAATTTTATATATTTACCTGAAACAGAAAAAGATATATTCAATTAAAAAATTGTTTTTTTATCCAATGTTTTTTAAGCAATTTTGTGGATAAAATATATATGACGAAACGTATCATATCTTGGGAGCTTCAGTCACATTGAAAGAATGATTTTATCGCGAAAACACCTGCGCGTCTTACGGCTGCATGGCACCGGTCCAACGCGTTCCAACATTGATACCCTCTTAAAGGAGAACTACAGAATCATTTAAATGAAGTTCTTACCATTTTGAATTTAAATTGCAATTAGCACCAGCATCAAAGATGTGTATTATGGCAAAGTTACAACAGATAAATTAAATTTACGATCAATTATCACGAGTCCTTAACAAATTCTAAAAAATTTTAAAGTTATTGACATAAAGATTCTGAGCTAAGGATCTTTCTTTCATTGGACGAGCTTTGGGAATTACAAAGGTCGGGTTCGGCACGTGTGTATCGCACAATGTCGCCGGTTTCAATTAGCACTTGTCGTCACCTTGAAAAAGGGACGTGTCCGTCACGATCGGAAATTAGTCGTCGTCTGACCAATTGACGTCTAAATCAAGCTCCAATTTCCGCGGCGCCGGTGAAACGCGCTTTTTTCGTTGAACCATTATCGCCTATACACTTGCCTTTTTTTAAGAGGTTGAACTTAATGGTCAATCACCAGTTTTACAATTACTTGCTTTAGAAGCAATTTTCCACCATGATACGGTGATATGCTTGCTTAATAGTGAATGAACTTATGGATTGCCCCCACAAACGTATTTTAAATGCAGATAAAAATATCAGATAAATATGAAGATATCCCAGACATTTATAGACGAGCGCAAGAGTAAAAGAAGTTTTTAATACGTATGCAAATGTTTATGTTGCCGCTGTGCGTGACAACTCTTCCTAAGAGACCGGAAGAATAAAATCGTGACCTCTCGATAAATAGTACTGCGATATTACCGTTATCCTTCGCTTTATTGTATCGGTGATAATGTGAAGAAAAGTTTATGTTGCAGACGGTGCCATCACACTTTGTATCAAAGAACAAAATAACTTTGTTTGTGAAAATTGTTGTTAAATTTTCTTATGGAGACTAAAAATACAATTTAACCTATTTCAAAACACATACAAATAATTCCAAACTATTGTTATATGTTCTGTGATTATTATCAATATATCAATTTTTATGAACCGTTCATTACGGAAGCTTTCATAACTCATCTGCTTCATGAATATGATTGATCTAAATTAATGAGTTAGTAACTAAAAAAAAATTTTAAAAACTTGTTAGAAGCAACTGTGTTAAAAATTCAAAGCTAAAGAAGCAAGCGAATTCTAAAAAAGTCTCTATGTACAGAACAATTTGAAAATGAGAAAAAGAGAAGACGATATTAAAAGAATAGGATGCCACGAACCTTGAAAGAGATGACTTAAGCTGGTACCCTTGAAACACGTGCAGCCCATAATAAATCCCATCATCGGAGCGTCAATTTCGACTCAGCCTCGAGCGCAGCAGTTGCACAAAAGAGCGAGACTCGCGGCCGAACTGAAGTGTGCGCCGTTGGAGAGAAAAAAACTCGCGCGCGCGCCGTTTTGCCACCTGTCTATACGACGACGGGGTCCGCACTCAGGCGGCGCGGCGCACACGGGGACGCGGCGTCGTGCAGGATAACGGGCCCCCCGAGCCGAGGCAGCAGCCTCGCGCGCGGGCCGACGCTCGAGAGTCAGTGCTCCTCATCGCGGGACGCCTACTAATAAGACGTCGTCGCTATCCATCTCTCTCTCCTTCTCTCTCTCACTTCGCCTGTGTCCACTTAAGTCATAGCGTTACGTTAGCTGCGGATTAACGAGCGCAAGAACGGCTTATTAACCAGGCACGATGTTGATTGACTTGTGGGATAGGAAGTTTGCAAGGATGTTAATGCGACCCCTTATCTGAAGATTGTTGTATTTTTTCACATGAACAAATTGCTTGTAAGGTGGATTACTTTTGTCGTCAGATTTTTTGTTTAAATGAATAAGTAGTCGCTGGAAATCGTTTAGTAACGATTTTTCGGATATTTTTCGCCCGTGTAATGGACAGTTTGGGAAATGACCATTAAATGGACGAAAAGTATCAGAAAAATAGTTTCATTATAGTGGAAGAAAACTAGACAATTTCAAGCTGTGGTTGTCCTTAAAGTATTATTTATTACTTAATTTTTTTTAAACTAAATAATATTTTTATATTTTCTTTTTCTTACTAAATAATAAATTAGTTACTAAAATTCGTTAAAAGAACAGTTGCATACTTTTCTTTTTGAAACAAAAATCCGTGAACAACATCCGTTACACTAATACCCCTATAATAAGCATAATAAAGTCCTAATTGGTGACAAACGACTGCTTACTGTATTATCTCGAGGAACTCTCGCGTAATACTTTAAATCGCATTTTAAGTAAGAGCATTTCATTTCCTTCACTCAAATTGCGACAGCTTTTTATTTTTAACGAGTCTGCACTTATTCGCGATTTCCACATTCCATACAGGAATCGAAAAACTTCCAAAAAATATCACCTTGACTTGAGATCACTCATTATTTCAATAGTGTTTTAAACCACCTAATAATGTTGAATTCAAGTCATTTATTACTTTAATAGTGTGCTATTTGACAGAATAATGTTGATCAATTTTGAATCATCCAAAAGTAATTAAATTCGATGCCCCTCCCCAGGCCGGCAGCGGCCGATCGCAAATGTAAACGTTGACCCGCGGTGAACCGCACGGCGAGGATAATCCGGAATCGGTTTCGCGCTTCGTTTATACGTTTCATATGAGACAACTCGATTGCGAGCGCGGGGACGAATTCGTTTTCCCCGCGCCTCGCTACCCCCGATGCAACTTTAATGCGGAGCTCGCGCGACAAAGACAAAGTGCCGTTTGATTGGAGCGAGCGCGGAGGCGGCGGCTATGCGGATGCTAATCGATTTTACCGCGAGTCAAATAAGACACGCGACACTTTGAAGTGGTGACGCGCGATTTCCAGGAATACCCCCGTAGCCTTAATAGCAGCGCGCGCTTTTATTGTCCTGAGTAATCTGACTGCAAGCGCAATTATGTTTTACGATGAGAATGGATTGTGGAAATTTTATTCAAATGCATTCTGTATGAAAAGTATTGCAAAATTAACTGATTATTTTAAATGCTTATACTGCAGTAGTCGATATAATTCTCGTTTTATGTTTCCTTTTGTCGATTCTTTCGAATGAAAAAGATTTTATTGAAGAGTGTGCAAGCAATTTATTTTGAAATAATAAAGATAAAAAAACATTTTTTATTAACTTTTACTTTAGAAAAACTATCGGCGTGCAAGTTAATTAACATTATATTGAAATTGAACTGGAAAGGTTACCGCGTCTGACAATAATTGACTTGTACTACTGAAGGTACAAAATAACAAAAGTTTAACGAACAGCGTGGATACTAATTAAATGCCAGCTTAGACGAAATTAATTTATCATAAAAAGCAGTGCATAGTAGTGACCGTATTTATCAAATGGCGTGCGAATGGTTTAATTGCAGTTCCAATTTACTTAGCCTCGTGAATTTCGCTCGATTGCTCTTGAATAGTAAGACTTTCGTGATATTTCCTCGAGCAGAACGCTTAAGTTATTTGATAATGAAAGAGACTCTTTCTTCTTCCATTAATTTTCCGTCTTTTGTTTCAGAATGAATTTCGTTTTCATCAAATCAAATATGAGAATGTTTCCGAGCTTCATAAGAACAGTTTAATTGTTAAACAAGAAAGAAACACAGTTCAACCTAACTGTCGGACGATTGCAAACATTTTTGTTACACAAAAAGATTAAACGCGTGGTGCGAGAAGGTCAGTTGTGAAAAATGGCAAAGAAAGACGAACTAACTCCGCAATAACGTGGAAAAAGTGGAGAAGTTCTCGAGGAAAGAGGGTAAGGAGTTTTTGCCTTGATGTTCTTTTTTTGATGTAGTGATTTAGAAGAAACTGAGTAGATCTGTATTCGACAATAGCAAAGTAGAAACAGCTATTATGCTTTATATATCTCCAAGTAAAATTTCACTTTTATAAATGTAATATAAAAATACTACTTTATTGACGACTGTCAAAATAAAAGAGAGTTGAATGTTTATTTTTCAATGTAACATGAAGAGAAAAAAAGTTTAGTGTTTTTTTAAACAAAGGACGATTAATAATTAGATAATATCAGAATTTCGATTTTATCGTGTAGACATTCTTGCTGAAATCAAAATGAAACGAGAAGAAAAAAAGCGTATAAGAGATAAAGCTGAGTGAATTAATATTGCATTCACGTAAACAGCAATGAATAATAAAATAATTAAACGAGGTAATTACACGTAAATGAGGTAATTACAATTCTAACCTATCAAGACGACATGTTAGACTTTGTATCGCAAAAAAATTAGCAGAATAAAGTGGCATCTTGCATAAAACAAATTTTTTACACTTAAGTGACTGACGAAGTTTTAGACAGAGATTGGAAACGGTAATATTTGCTCGTAATTACGATTGAAAACATTATAATTTATCTTTGCTTGAATTAATAGATATCAATGTTTTTAATAAAATTATTTATCTGTAAATAATATTTAATTTAATTTCTCTTGATATACTGTCCTTAAAGATTAATATATTTGTACATTAATTAGAATTGAGAGAGCTATTCAATTGGTACATTACAATTAAAATACAATATTTATTGTCACTGTCAGAGTTAAATTGTTTACTACGCTCTGATAATTAATTATATTACTTATCAAATGAAATTATAATAAAAATACTGATCTGGCTATTAATCAAAAGTATCCTATAACAGAATGATTATATTCCCTTACATCCACGTTCGCGAAACATCATAAATTAAAGGCTTCCCCGGCACATCTATGAAAATGCGATTCAGCTAAAACAGCAACGAAAGCCCGCTTCTGCTAACGATCGAAATACTTTAGTGCTGCAAATGCTTTTCCTAGCGTGCCACGAGCAAGTTTATACATACTGTGAACTCTCGGACGTCTATGGGAACTTTCCCAGGGAATTCCTATTCAAGGGCCGATGAAATTAGGGTCTAGAGAATACACCAGCGGTGCCAGGGGTAGGACGCGGTTTTCGCGCGGACGTGGCGTGGGTCACGGTGCCATTGAACACGTCGTGCATTAATACGGAAATGAAATTCTTCGTGGAACGAGAGCGGCTAATAAGGTTTTATTTTTTAAATAAAAATCTTAGAAATACGGAATCGTATAAATGATTAATTTAATAAAATATGTAATTCGCGTCGATACGTGACACATCGAGTAATTCAATGAGATAAGTTTGAATGAAGTTTTAGGGATTCAACGTCCCACGAGATTTTATCGTGACTGTCAATTTCAATTTTCTTCCGCGTTTCAAACTACGTGACTACCAATATCTAGATCATTTTTTTTTATTCCGGATCAATAGATAAAATAGCCTGTGCAATTCGAATTCCTGTGTCTGATATCTTTTTCACAATCAACCCTAATATTTTGGATGATGAATGGGAAGTTTAATTTTACAATAAACTTGAAACTACGAGTTAACGTTTAAATATGATTAATAAATATTAGTCAGCTTTATTAAATTTATTAAAAGTTGAAAGTGCATTAAATACATTTCTAATAATTTCTTGGGTAAATTAAAAATAAATTGAAAATTCCTTTTACGAACGAAACCCTGCAATTGGAATTCGATGCAAACTATTAAACATAATAACGAGGCTAAATTGAAATTTCACAGATGAAATTACATTAAATTTAAAATAATAATTAAAAGTTTTCCTTTGCTTTAAAAAGTTGTAGAAAAAAGCAAGTTCTTTTGAGAACGTATAATTCGACCCATATTAAATTGGTCCGATAAAAATACAAACAGCAATATCCTCAATATAATCATAATCGCGAATTTCTAAAGCTCCCCATTCACCGGTTCTCACTCGAAACGACCTATAATTCCATTTGCCTCGCGTTCGGGGAAGACTGAAAGAATAAAGCCATCGCGCGTAAATATCCAATATCCGATCGAACTTCGATGGCGGAAAAGTATTCACGGTGCTCCGAAACAAACGCGCAGAGCGCGCGTTCAATTTTTCAAAAGTATCGATTTGCCTCCCCCGCCTCGCACGTTGGAGCTCGTTAAAAGTTCGAATCGCGAAACAATTCGCAAGTTTACTTGAAAGTTGAAAAAATAAAAGCTGCCGCGCACTTCATATGGGGGTAATCAATTTCTACCTCCTTTTTATTTTCACTGCGTCAGATGCGTGCTTCGCGAGCGGAGATTCTTCTCGCAGGTTAATGTCGAATAAACAATATTATGAAATATGAGTAAAACAGTTAAATGTACGAGGAAACATATATACAGAAAATCTTGTTTTTAGCACTATAGTTAAATATACAAAGGTAACGTTTCTCCATGTCTGGATAAGTGAACTAAAGTTAACTAAATGATAATTTTTAGTGCATTTCACTAATTTTTAGTGGTTTTTAATTCAATTTTTCTAATTCAACTTTGGAGATAAATTCATACGAATAAGTGAATATGCACTTATTTAATAAGTGAACGCCACCTCACATTAAATAAGTGTATCTCTTAAAAGTTAATTCTACATTTCTAAAAAGTAAATTCTGCATTTCTTTAAATCAGCTTCTATAGATCCTTATGAAAGTAAGATAAACTTGACATTTTACAACTAAATTTCCTGCGTAAAATATAAAATCTACTGTTTATTTTTCTCCCTATGGCTACTGTTCAACTAATCGCGACCCCAGAATAGTACTGAAGACAATGAAGATAGCAATGTCTTTTTTATAAAGAGAATTCTTGAGAAACTCTGCAGAAGACACAGATCGGTTCAGAAGTGACCCGAACGATACGACGACGACTTAAAAGAGGAAGCTCGAGAAAACTGGGACGGACGGATTGCACTCGACTGAAAGAATGATGCACCGTTCGCCGGGAGGTCTTTAGAGGAGGCAGCGTTAATTAGAGCCGTCCAGCGCAGCGGATAGTAAACGGCCCGTTTAGTATTTATCTTCGACTCGAATTAATTCCCCGAGCCTCGTTTTGACAATGCAGTGGGTGCAATTGTGCAAGCGCGCGGAGGTACGCATCACAATGGCACTTCGAGCGATGCGCCATCGCGAATCGCGCGAGTAATATGCATCCGCCTCGTTAGCCGCGCCGCTAATTTTAGTCTTCGCCGCGCGGAATAATGGAAGATTTCGCCAAATCGTCCTATTTTTATCAGCGAACGTAAAACGAAAAAAATTAATGCAGCGCCAATTTTACGCCGACGGCGGCTCGCTGCCTCCCGTTAAAGCGTACACCTCGGCTAAATAAGTTAAGCCGGAGCAGCCGAGTCGCCCGAAAGATGTAAAGCGAGCGCATTCTTTTTTTAGCCGTAAAAGTTTCACGCTGGAAGTCACGAACTCGTTTACAATTTAAGAAACGGAGGGACGGAAACGGAGATCTTTATAAATCCGCGGCGGAAGCCCATTCGTGCGACTTCAAAAATTTACGAAGCGCAGCCCCCACGACGTAACCCGCGGGGGAGATGGCCCCCGAGTTATTACGCCCGGCGCGCCAATTTCCGAAGTGTACCCGGGCGCGTCGAATGTGTACGACAACGCGCGTGCATCCGCGCGGGCACGACTACACGTTCATCGACCTCGCCGCGACGCCGTCGGGGGCAGCGCGCGCCTCTTCGACAATTTTCGCGGGGCTTAATGGGACTCCATCACGCCATCGCAATATTATTACCCGCGAATGCTCAAATAATTTCATCCACCCCCCCACTGCGCCTCTTTCTCCTTCTCCGCGTCTCCGCACAGCCGCTGGTATTGTGCGCGTAATTCCTCGCGTTTTTACTCTCCTTCCGCTGCGATGCTTTGAAACGCGACGTCGAGGGAGTAATATACAACGCGCGCGATTTCCTTTGCTCGGCGAGCCTCGTGTATACTTTTATACGTCGGCTGCTTTTCCCGGCGCAATGATTGACGATACCGTAACGGAGGCTGAGAGGTCATTCCGGGAGAAGAAATATCGTTGCACTAAAAACGATACTGTTTGATTTCAATAAGCCTGTTTTTATCGTTACCGTCGAGTCGTTATCAATTACGGCAGTTTCTTTTTTCTTATTCTGACGTTATCTAGCCGAACAAACACATCGGCATTAAGCTAATTTTTTTCGCCGTATAATTTACTCGGTAATTTGTCAAACAATCATTATCGGCAATTCGTTCTTTCGGCAGAAACAGAAACATTAATTTTATCGAGGGCGAACGTTAGGGGTGTAGCCTCTACCCGCGCGATAGGTTTCTCAATTCGCCGTCAGAGTTCACTGCCGCGCGTATCGCAGTGCGCTGGATCGCACCGAGGAAGCGGAAACGATGACGGTCATGGAAATAGATTGGAACACGCGGTCGCGAGCAGCCCCGATCGATCGAATTTGCCTTGTTAAACGCGCGCCTCCCGACGTCAGGGTTTGATTAACTCGTGGGCATTGTTGGGCTGCCAGCGTGGGCACAGTTCGCTGTACAAGTGGTGGCGGGTGTTTAGACGTAAGGAGCGCCGACAATAACCCGGAGTGGGATTCTTCGTCGATGTGTTCATGGAAATTTATTCAAATGTTGAATTGCGCTTCTGCTCTTGATCGTTGCGAACATTTTTTTTAATTAATTAGAGTAGAAATGATTTAAACGATTTCTCGGAACCAGCGTGTTTATTTAAAATAAACGCTTTGAGGCATGTATTTTAAATAAACACATTGGTTGTATACGAGATCGTTTGAATCATTGATTAATTGACCCGATTGGCAGAAACTTTTTCTCTCCTTTTTTAAATAAACTCGCAATCCCGTTTTTAGTTAAAATATTATCATTTATTTATAGAAAGACTTCCACGTTTGCAGATAACTCACACACGCACTACGATAGGAGGTTTTTTTCAAAGAGAACTTTTTTTCCCCTCTCTAGAACTCGAGTCTAGCAATTATACACGGAACAAAGCGATAAGAATAAAAAGTAGCGTATTTCGCTTACAGACTGATTATGTCAGGCTGGAATTATCTTTTGAAAACGGAAGGCATAGAAACGATCTAATTACGAAACTGATTTGTAATATTTTAAAAGTAGTTGTATCCTTTGTTAAATTTTGGTACAATTTTGAGTTATTCATTTAAAATAATTGAAATAATAACAGACTCACTCTTAAAAAATGCAATTAAACAATATATTCAAATTATTGCGCACTACTAACGACTGGCAGTGAAAAACATTATGTACATTTCGCAAGCGATAAACACGCTGCCTTTAATTTCCTGGCAGCAAATGTACGTAAAATCATTTCCTTTACGAAAGCGATATCCATATACGTCGGGTGTACTACTCCGGGAGTTTGATTGAAAGTTCACGTGCCGCGGATATAGGCTTCTATTGCAAAAGCCGCTTCTTCGTGTTTATAGCGCATTAAAGGTGAGCATCTCAGGCGCCACTGAAGGCAGTTGGAAACTTATTTTAGACAGATTGACACAAAAGACTTCATTCGTCATTCCCAGTATCCGTCTTACATGCACTATTTCCACGCCTTTGCGCAATGTTAAATTCAATTGAAACAGTTAGGACTAAAAATAAGAAAAATGGGTTTGTTTTAACTAAAACTTTTAACATTTTGTAAAAAAAGAAATGTTCGAACGAAGAAACGAGAAAAATGCAAGTTCAATGGAAAGATCGAGTTTCAAAAGTATACGGTAAACACGCAAGACAGGCGTTATTGGAGAGTCGGTCGTTAACGCAAAAATTCAAAGATGTTCTCAAGAAAGTTATCTTGGCACGGATGCTATCTCGGTATGTAGGCAAACGTCCGGGCTGCAGCGGCTCTCAACCACTATTTTCGGTGCGAGCTTTCACGGTCGAGTGCTATTTTTACACGGCCACGCGGCGAGAGGGGGCTGCGACATTTTTTGCGCGTGCGTTAGAGAGGAAAGGAAGCGCCGCGGTCGCGACGTTCGGCCGGCTGAAAAATCACGTCTCCGTGTGTCTTCCCCTTATATCGCGGTCATTACGCAGGGTCACACGCACCACCAGGGAGAAATTCGGAGATGAAGTGTATCGGCGAAAAAAAGTACCGATGAGGGAGGAGAAGCCCTTCTTAAGGAAGAATGAAGTTACTGAAAGAAAAACTGTTGGGCAGATAATACATTTGTTAGAAACGTCATTCTGTTTTGCAACTTGGATGAGGATAAAAATTTATTCCTTATTTTAGTCTTCTGCGTCCTTATTTACTTTAGTCTTTATTTAATGTCAAGTAAATTTTTAAGTGGATGTAAAAAGATTTCCATTTATTAGAGGTTCAATGTTTATGTAATTGCGCAATGCACTGAGAAAAATGTTGCGACAAAAATTTCAATACTGTATAAATGTGGCTGTAGACTAATATTTTAAAGAATGTAAAATTTACTACACTTAAAGAAACTTTTACTGTACCGTATAGTAATTTTTCGACACAATTGCAATCTATGACCTCTTTTTTAGACAGTATAGTAACTTTTACTAGAATTTTCTCCCAGTGTAAGAATTAAAAAAAACCATATTTTTTAATGAATTATCACTGTCCCCAACCGCGAGCAATTTCATCACACCAACAATGAAACATAAAAATTTTCTATTAACCGAACAAAGCCGCCCCCGCATTTTTTACAACGTTCGCCTCAGCTCGGGCAGATGCGAGGGGGGAGTCCCTGAAAGCACATCAGAGGAAAAGGAAAAATGGCGGAACGTATACGCCTGAGCTCTCCAGTGGCTCGGAAACTCTGCGCGGGGATCGGCTCTTCCCATTAAAGTTGAAAAGCCGGGAGTCACCTTTTTCTTTTGACGTGTGCCGGCGCGCCAAAGGGTCGGGCCGAGCGCGAGGTAAAAGGACGCGGGAACCGAATGCACCTGTTACGCGAAGCGAGGCGCTAACGAGCTTATCGCACGTATCGCGCCATTGTTCCGTGACCGAGGCGTGAAATCACAGGGGGTCGTCCGCGGTGTTTCTTCCCCCGCTAAGGATACTCTTAATTGCCACCGCGATGGAGTTTCGTTGGGGGGAAACTTTGATGAACTACAGCAACAACGAAAGAGGGTATATATCGTTAGCAACATCGAAAAGTTGCGAGCTTACTTTTACGAATTGTTATACAACGTCGATTGATGCCGAGCGGTATCAATTAAAGCTGGTATGAGAGGGGAGCAAACTTTGTTATCAACGCTACGCTGCGGTAATGTATACAATTAATTAAACAACTTGAACAATATAAAGTTGCGATAATTATCATACGTAGCCCCTTGGAGGGGGCTCTCGTCACGGCTCGGCGGTGAGATGACTCCTTGGCGAGGTCGCGACATTGGCCTCTCCAATTAGGATAAGTGCAGGAAAGAGAGAGAAAGGAGGAGGAGAGGCTCGTTTAGGGCTGTTGGCGTGGTGCCGCTACTGGGTGCAGCGATACTGTCTGGCGGTCGCCTCTCGGCCAATCCGAGGAGAGGAGACGTCGAGGGCATGACTTGATCGTGAAATGAGATGGAGGCTGAGGGATTCTCGAAGAATTACAGGAAAGAAGCGCGGCAAAGATTGATTGCGCGTGTTCTTAAGTTGATTTGTTTACGAGTTCACGAGTAAAGCTTTTTTCGTTGTAGGTACCTACTGTTTTTATTTAACTGCAGGTATCGTTGTTTAACTATTTACAGATGTTAGTCGATGCTAAAAGCAGTATTTCATACTTCGTATGCTTGAGATGCAATTGCTCCTTTAAAATTTAAGAAGCTTTTCTTAAAAATAATTTCATCCGTATGAGCGTTGTTTACTAAAAACAGCATTTGGTATTCTAGTGCAGCTTTTACCAAATTTAAGAATCTTTTTTTGAAATATAATTTCATGTGAATACTGTGTTGTTTATATTTGTATGCAAATCCGATTTATCTGAAAATGTTTCGTTCATTTTTGCTCCAGATACAGTCTGTATGCATTAAACGAAATGCGAAAAATAAAATGCATATTTCATATCTTGATCTCAGTAACATTCAAAATGCAAAATTATTCGAGAATTGAATATCTTGTTTCTATTAAATATTCATAAATATTCCAAACGTTAATCGATACTTTGCAATAAAAGATGAGCGCGACTTCAAATTAATATTTTTAAATCGTGATACCTTCCACTTTCCAGATTACGTAAGTTAAAAAATGTGTACTTCCACGTAATAACTGTATATTATGAAAATTGATTGGAGTAGAAGATGATAGGTCACGTAAAACTTCTCCGTAGCGTGAAATATGCACAATTTGAGGACTAGCCAGCCCGGCGGAGAGGAGAGCGTGCAATTTCGAAGAGAAAGAAGAATACGGAACAGATTATTAAGTCGAAGGTGGAAAACCGAGCGGTGAGAGCTCTTCCCGTTTTTCGAGCCGCTATTGTCGGAGGCCCCCTCGAAGTATTTGATCTTTGGAGTCCTCGAGTGGCGATGTATGATAAACGACACGTTGGTGGAACGTCGATAACAAAGGTCCGCTATAGTGCGCACGGACTCCGATATAAATATCCACATGCCAAAGCGAGTCCACGTTAAGAATCGTTATGCACATACGAATAGGCCACTTTTAGACGTTGCTTTCGATTGAACTGTGATCGAGAGAAATTGCGACTGAAGTCTAGCCCTTTTAAAGCGGAAAAATACAGTAAGTAAAAAGGGAAATATACTGTGCACCAAGATAAGACCTCGGGCTTGGGTATTTATGCCAAAATGTAGTTGAGTTTTATAAAAAGTTTTTTAAAAATCCATTTGGATCTGAAAATACGAATAATATTTTTGTACCGTAAATAATGTAGATAACCAATATTATTCTTTAATCGTCGAACAAGGTTTCATGTATCCATATTTCTAGTTTTTTTCAATGAACTGCGAGTAAATACAAATTTTAAAAACTTATTACCCAGGTTTTAAATTACAACTCTGCAGGTACTCTTATCTTCGTCAACATCGCAGGCTACTTCTGTTCCAGAACTTTTTTGTACAGTCCTTTGTCCTGATTTTTACGGGTTAATTAAAATACAAAGTTAGAAGCAAACACAAAAGTTTGTCGGAATTAATTAAAGTAAAACCATTTAAAATAAGCATTATGTTGTACTGAATGGAGCTTGCGACTTTCCACTCGCAAAATAGGTTTAGCGCACTCGTGAAAGATAAAGGCTGAGCAAATCGTTTGTACGAGTGGGAGTGAAATGCATCCCCTACGCGAGTTTCTATGATACAATGCATTACGTATATGTCAATAACACACAATAGTTGCGAATTAGTCTTGAGAAATAAAGCGTCTCTGAATAATATTTTGACGAATTATATTCACCGTTTATTAAGCCCCTCATAATAATATTTATTTGCATAATTTTGAATTTGAAATATTTAAATAATAAAGAGAATTTAAGACTAATACTAAGATATGCTAAAAGTCACTTGAAGTTTTTGGTGTAATACTGTTTCCTAATTTATTGAATCTCTCACGCGTAAACGACGTCCGCCGCAGTTAATATTGCATAACTAAAATAGATTGTCGCTTTTGCTAAGTAAAAGTCAATAAACACACAATCGCCAGTAATTGAATTGTGCACTAAAGGTGATTGATTATATTAACTACTCTGCGTCGCCTAACCTCACTTGTAAAATTGTTACATTATAGACACTACGTTTATTCACGCATAAATTTCAAGAAAAATATTTTGAGTAAAGGCTATAAATTACTAACGTCAAAGAATACCGACAGCATAAACGTGTATTGGTATAAAATGAAATAATAATAATCACATTTGACTCTGTAGTGCAAAATCCGTGAAATTAACCAGGCGTTTCATTAAGTGCATTGAAATTTCATTTATCTCAAGTTATTTGACGATATTATTAAGCGAAAGCAATAAATGTGGTACTTCAGATTTGGTGAAATTGTAATGCAATTTAAGATCAAATGTAATAAAAAGCACTTCCACTCGGCAGAGGAGGATATCGAACCAGTGAACGCCCAGTTTTGGCTCGGCGGCTTGCAAATTCAGTTCCAACGAAAATTGAACTACTAATCTCGTCTCCCCGCGCCTAAGAGAGACTGCAAAGTGGAAAATTCTCAAGACTAAGTTTCGTGTCGCGTTCTTTCTTTTTTCTTAAATTGAGTAACCACTGCGCACCTTTTCGTCGACGTCGAATGAAACACCACTGCAGCATGAAACATGACACACTCTGCGACTGGCGGATGTGCTAAATGGCTCGTCTCGCGCACTTATTCATGCACAGGGTCAACGGCCGCCACCACGAGACAGAGAGGGCATCCGCACACGCAGTCGGAGAGGACACGAGCGGACCACCACCAAATCACTGCCGCACCATCGGCCGAAACTCCCGGTCACTCCGGTCCCCGATTCTCATCGTGCAACTCCTCGCTTTTAGCTTCGCGCATTCGCGAGGGTCACGCGCGCGCACGTACACACAGGCGCGTCGAAAAAGCTGCGTGTAGCGCGCCTCGCTCTTTTAAACTCCTCTATCTATACGTCTGCATTCCGCACGGGCAGTATTTATATACGCGGGCCGGAGCTGCGCGAAAGCCACCCCCGCGCGGGCGCGCGCCTCCGAATTCCGGTCGGTGCACGCTCCGGCTCATATAGGTTAGGTCGCGCGGGCGAAACGGCGAACCTCGTGAGGCTCGCGCGCACTTCCGAACTGCCCCCCGCGCGATCAATGACGCCGAAAATTTCGAGGCGCCGAGGCTGCGCGATTTTTAAAGTTACGCCGCGGAAGGGGTCGCAGGGGTGCGGGGAGGGGGGGCGGTGTGTGTGCACGCGCGCTGTGACCCCTACGCGCGGGCGAGCGGGTCACGAGCTGCGGCGCTATCGAGCCTGGTCAGTAAACCCGCGGCCTCGCGCTGGCTCGTCCGATAAAACCACATCCTCCACTTTCTACTCGTTTTTTTTTTTCGTCCGAGCGCCGCGATTTATCCTTTTTTCCTCTCGTTTTTTTCCTCCGCGTTGCTACTTGGCACTCACACTGAGAGGCGCCGCGGTGTTTACGTGTGGGCTCGCGTCGGCGTGTGCGTCAGCGCGGCGGTCGCGGGGCGGCGGTAGCGGCGGAGCCGAAGTGCAGCGCGACTCTGGCACAGCGCAGTCGGTTCGAGGTCGGGCTGGCGACTGACTCTCTGGCCGACGCGGGCGTCGCGACGCCGACGCCACCTTCGACCGGTTCGCTAGCTCGCTCCCTCCCTCTCCCTCTCTCCCTCTTTCTCGGCGTGTGCAACGGGATCTCGCGGCTGTATGCGTGGCGCGCGACGTCGGACCTCGTCGTCGTCGACGGCGGCGGCTGCGTTGTCGTGGATTTGTTCGCCGATCCCGAGGGCGAATTTCGATCAAGGAACCCTGCCTCGTGCCAGAGAGGAGTCGTCACTCGATGCTACGAACAGCTGTATTTAAGTTGACGCGAATTCCATCTGTCAATGTTCCGCTCATTCGCTCTCTCTCTCTTACTGGCATCTCTCACCCTCTTTCTCTTTCTTTCGGGATCTCTTTTCTCTCTCGCGTGCTCGCAATTGCACGCGGCGACTATTGCACTGCGCATTATTCATTAATGAATAGAACGCGCTGGTTGAAAAGATCTCACTAGATTATAATTAGGTTAAAATTTAAGAAAGTTTTAAACTTGGCAAATTGGAATTTAGCTGTGGTACTAACTTAAATAATGATGACACTCTAATTAACGGCAATATTAAACTTAATATTTTGTTCTTTGTAGAATGAAAATATGTATGACTTTACCAAAACAAACTGAATTTTTAGAAAATGTACATTCCTTTTTTCTTTTTTTGAATGTCGCACGTGAGTGAATCAGTACTATTATTAGATCATTTGAACTTGTAAAAGTATACTGTATAAAAGTATAAATATAAATGTTGTCAGTTAAGAGAGATTAAAATAAATGAAATACTTTAATCTTATCTTTTTCGCTTAAGTACTTACAATATAATGCTAATAAATTCGACATGTGATAAAAAATGTTTACGAATTATGAAAGGTCACTTACTTCCTAGCAGTTGGATTAATTTACAAATGCATGAAGATTGACTTACCTGAAACAGTAAAAAAACAATTGATTAATATTTTATTGCACCATATAAATTAAACTAAATCTACCCTATTTATTAAAAATAATTTACATTAATGTATCAATACAAAATTAAAAAAAAACTGACGCATTGACCTTCTTATGTTCTATGTCAAATTCGCTACATCTCATATTCAAATTTGCTTCTTAATAATATACCGACGCAAAAAAAGCTATAAGAACAGTGCATTACAGAATGAGGGTATATATGATTTTTTCCCTGGATATAGTGCCTAATGTACTGTAGCTATCGTAGCTCTGTACGTCGAACTTGAATTTACTGGAGTAGGTTGCTTCGACATCTGAGACCAAGCATAGACGTGACAGCGAATGCATAATGCCGTTTCTTTGTTCTTTAGCGATGCATATTATATTTTTTATTATCATTAAAGTCAGAATTATATTTTATGATTTATGAGGGCTTATAATGTTATTTCTAGATAAATATTAATGACGTTTTATGTCCCTTAATATTTTTAAATATATTTAAAGCCGTTTTGATAAGCCGTTTAAAATATTTTGCCTACACACCTATAAATCATATAAAAATATTAATAATTTAATTTTAATGACATGAATTTATTCAAAACCAATTTTAATATTATCCAACGTGTGTAAAATAAATAAAACTTGCGCGTAACATTAAAGTTTAAATTCAGCATTACAGTGTAAAGAATACACTTTTTCACTTTCAATTTGTCTTAATCATTTTCTTTTACCGCTCAAATTTAAACAAAAAAGATTATTACGCACGAATGTTTGCGCTTTCATCCTATAATACCGCTAAGAAGTGAATTATATGAAATTACCACAATACAGCATTGAATAGAACAAAAAACGCGAAAAAAAACCGCTCATCAAGTTTTTGTATTGCTGTACTCCTGCGCGTGTTTTCGAGTACAATGCAATTGCAGCTAAAGCTTCCCGCCTTTTTCAAGAGTAACGTATGAACGGAAAGAGCGGATCAGTAGCTCTTCGAATACCCTTTGTACCAACTGTTCGACTTTTTTGTGAACTTTCGAGTGCCTGGGAAGCTTCGAACCTGAAAACCAGAATCCTAGTGAAAAAATGCTCGCTAAAGGATTACCTCCTGAGCAATAGAATTAAGAATTTTTCAAGTATTTTTAATTATCAAATTCCTGTAAATTATCTATTTGATCTTGAACACATTATTTTTTTAGAAATCACTGGATAAGTCGAATTCAAGCAAAATTTCAATAATAAATTATTTGAAATAATTAAACGACTGAGCGTAAATTTCATTGAACGTAAATCGATTCATTAAGAAGGTTGCACATCGACCCAAATTTAAAATAACCAACCTTTTTTGGCTTTGGAGCCTCTAAGATAAAGAGATAAGCTAAAGTGAATGAAGGCTCGAAAGGAATAGGTAATAAACGAGAGAGATAAATGGAAAGATAAATCGATCTGTTAATAAAGCTTTTAAAATAGTATAACTGACTTCGTTTGAATTTTTGAATGTAAGTAGATATCATCAAAAAGATCAGGCAGAAGTAAAACAAAAATGGAATTTAATTTTATTTAGAAATTCAAACAACATAAGTATGACAATTATTTGCGATAAATGGTAAAAGATTATTTTTTTGAACCTACTGAAGCTTAATTTCTGTTCTTATTAAAAGCTCAATATCATTTTTTTTTCTTGTTTTGAACTTTCCGCTTATTTTTAATCGATATACCGTGGTGAACGAAAAACTAACTTCGCTAAAAAGAATTTTAATTAAACGCATAAAAACGATAATTCAGTTGAACTAGTTAATCGTAGCTCTTATCCCAGTGGTTCAGCATACCAACAAGCCAGTGCGATATAAATTTAAGGCGAAATTTCGGGAATTGGGACGCTCGAGGAAAAGAAATTCCGGGGGAAGGCGCTAAAATTGTCGCGGCTGAATCGTAAAACGCATAATCAAGGCCAAGTAGAACCGCAACGATTCTGGACGATGCACCAGGCACACGTACACACACCGGCGCTGGGATATCGATTACCGATTGCGCGCGGCAAACTTCCTTCTTGAGCCGCCTTTACCTCCGGCTTATACACACGTATACAAAGATCGGGCGCGCGCACATCTACTTACGATCGCCTGGGCAGGCGTTCACCGACTTTTTGACCCTAATAGAGGTCGCGTTGTCGTTATCGTTAAATTTGGATTAGCGAGCTTTTTGCAACCACCCCCGATTAAGTAAATAAAGCCCGACGACGCGCGCTTGGCGTTGTTTTCGTTGCATCGCGACATAGTTTGCCGAAGCTAACTTAAGTTTATGGAAATAGATTGTTAGGGAAACTTTAATAAGAACAGAAAAGTAAACTCAAAAGTAAAAAAAATTTTGCTTGTATAAAAGTACACTTTATTTTCATTTTTAGTGAAATGAATTTTCTTCTAACAATAGTAGTTTGTCTGAATGAAACTTGATTACTTTATTGCAAAATAAGTATTTTAGATTTCACTATAAATATTACTCTTTTACAAATATTGAATTTTCTTCAAAATTTGTATCGAAATTTATTTATAAATAATTTAAAAGATAAATATATAAATGCTAAAATTAAATGGTTAAATTCTCGTGGTTTTAGAACGTAAGCAGGCAAATTCGTTGATGATCAAGCAAAAAGAACCACGAAACTCCATTGCGTTTGTGGCGAATTCAATTAAAATGTCGATGCTTGCTCCGGTTGAATTAGCACGTAAACGCAATTTCCCCGGAGGAAAGCACGTGGAAAGCGTAGTTCTCTCGGCGAAACTACACGAGCGCACACCTTTTTTTTTACGCTCTTACGAGCCCGCCAAATGCATTTTCAATATCTTCGCTTTGCATTAAGGGAATGAGAAAGCTATACGACTCCCCAGCTGCATCCAACTGGGAGTCAAGCGGCAAAATTCATTTTGCCTACTCTCCTCAGCGCGCCCCACCGTCATTGATTTTTATCGGTGTTGGGTGCAGTTTTTTCTGATTCCACCACTATTTGCATAATGAAACTTTTACTGTACCTCTCGCGTGTCTGTCACAAAATGAAACATAAAAATTTTCGCGTATGAAAATATTACAGTATTTGAGGGCACTGTTACATTTTTCATAAATAAAAGTTCTACAGATTTTTATTTAAATAAAAAAGATTCAACGGTTAGCTGGTAAACTAATATCAGTGCGTTTAATACATTTATATTTTTCTTGTATTAAGTTTTGTATTATGAATTTTAAATTTATTAATTACTATATTAAGGACTTACATTTTTAAATAATTGCTTTTAGTAACTAATAGCGTTTATAGGTCCTAAAACGTAATACTGAATTATTTAAAGAACTTGATTACTTTACTGCAAAATAGTTGCTTCAGGTATCACTATAAACATTACTCTTCCGGAAGCACTTCTCGTTTTGCTTTCCTACCGCACAAGAAGCACATTGGCTTCTATATCTCGGGACATCGCGGTAACCTGCACTTCGCTCGGAATCACCTCGCGGAGCTCAGCCGTGAGCGCGATATCTTTCCGCGTGAATCGCCCTTGAATCTCCTCTCGAATTTTCTCCTGCCTCCGTCTTGCCGGAGAACAGGAGGGGCCGGACGCGTGCCTGGGGGGAATTAACGGAAATCTCGTTTCCTCTTATCGCTGGAAGCCCCGAGCTACGTTAACTAGGGGTGGCGAACTCCGTCGCGACCAATCATTTGTCACAAGGCAGCGTAGTTGAAATAAGAGATATGAATTTTCCCGAGGTCTCCCTTCCCTTACGCAATCTTCAAGAGGCGCTCGTTGTTGACGCGGTGAGGGTGAAGTCGCGCGCAGGCCGCAAGTTTTGTTTTCATTCGAATTAGGATTAGGCGTGAGGATAAATACAAGTTTTAGGAGTGATTAAGTGTACTTAAGAGTCTCGACCGCAAGTCAGGCACGCTTAGCATGACATTAAAAGAATTAAAGTAAAGATTTTTAATGGCAAAATTTCTACATTTTAATTTTATTCGCATCTGATTCCATATTTTATTAATATTAATTTTCTTCATTTCTTTGTTACTTAAAATTCTTTCACTAAGTCTTTCACAAATACGTATTTACTTTAAAAATTTAGGGTGAAATAACATTTCTAAAGTAAATGGAAGGCTCATAACAAAGTTAGAAAATGTCTGCACTAGCGTCGGTCGAAAAGCGGAGTCTCAAAAGTAGCAGATACGAAAGTTTCTTTCTTTCTTTCCCCTTCAATTCCAGCTTGGTGAAAATCATTTGCCCGGCACTTTGGGTTCTGGAGAACTTCGTTAACGGAATCACGTTGAATTTTGAAGAGTCCGATCAAACACTACGAGCCGGCTAATTCGGCTAGTCTTGGTAGTCTATCCCTCCTATCATATTTGGACAATTGTTCAACAGAAGATCCAAGATAGACTACTTTCGAAAATGCAAATTGAATAATTTTCCATTAAGCCTATTTTATAAAGCAAATTAAGAAAAAACAAATGTCACGGAGGCTTATTCCGCAACTGATACAAGAGTTAATGAAAATTTTTAAATAAACATATATTTATTTGTGAGTTTGATTCTTTTGTAATAATTAAGATAAATTTATGACTACTATAAATTACGAATCACAAATAATATTTAATTAAAACTGTAATACGTTAAGTCAATCAATACCTGAAAGCCGAGTAATCAATACGTCAAGTGTACAACATACATCAGTAGTAAAGGTCAGTTATACGTCAGACCATACCGAAATAAGATAATCAATGGCTTCTCCGACACCTCTTAACGAAATTCTCGTGATTTTTACCGCCGCGAATTCTTATTGCGAGACTCCTATTTCAACCCCAAATTAGGGCCACTTTAACCAGTCGCTCCGGAGCGATAAGTGAATCCTGGAGCTAACAGAGCTGTCATTATCCGCAACGTGGACGATCCAATTTCGCCGGGATCGTTCGTGCGTGACATTCTCGAAAGCTTATACGCACGTACAGGGTCGACACATTGGAAATCGCTGTCTTTTCTGCTCGCGCTAACGAGTAAACCGTAGCGTGACGGCGACGCGACTAAAAGACGCCATGCCGATGTATGACTTCGCGTCCGATCATTTTCAGTTTAGTCGTTACACTAGAAGCTCGACGGAAAATTCAAGTATTTTTGCAAAGAGAAACGAGGACGGAGCGTTTCTTTTATTGAGTAGTTCAACGCCTAAAATTCTATTAGTTAAGTAATCAATAAAATTGAATTTTCCTCCACCCAGAAGATCTATATATAAAGAACATTTACAGGCTCGCACGCAAACGAACCATTGCATTTGATATCTGACGGCGTCGATATCGTTTATCGATTTTAGGTAACTTTCCGTGCAGCGAGCACAGAAGAGTATGAATTGCGTGGATTCCGACGGAATTCAATGCCCCCAAATAATCGAGATTTATGTTGGTACGCTTAAAAAAATCGTAAATTACGACACTTGCAGGTGGGTGACTTTGTTTGAGTTTATTTTTATCTGTACGTTTATGTTCGCTTAAAATTTATTATTCTTTTTTTGATGATCACGTGAAATTGAATTTTGTGAAATGTAACGTTTACAGAAATAATAAATAGCTTAAAAAAATTAAACAGACTCTTTTGTATTATACTTATTTGCGATTCGTAGTTCAAAAATAGTATTTAAAAAACATCTACTAAATAATAATTCATACTGAATATTGAAAATTGATAACAAATTAATTACTCGCAATAAAGTTTCAATTAAATATTAAATTCTTTTTATAGGCGACGGAAATTCCATTGAAAAATATCAGGTAACATTTTTTAAAAACCTATATTACTAAACAAGGATAAATTCCGCGTTGAAAGCTGATATTTTGAAACAAGTGCATAACTTTGAAGAATGTGCTGGGCAAATTCTTCGTGAATTTTGAATTTTAAAATATCGTTGTACAAAGACAGCTTTTATTTAAAAAAAAAATAACCAAACGGATAATTTCTACAATTTTACAAAAAATATCGCTAGAAATATTTTTTCAGACTTCATCACAAACCACCTCATCTAGCTACATAGAAACATCTTGAGCACCAAGTCTGCATCTTCTTATTTGAAGTTTGAGCATTCAGAACAAAAAAAAGCGTATGCATGAATGAAGAAGAGAGAGAGAAAGAGAGACAGGAAGAGGGAGAAGGAACTAAAGTCTGCGGGAGTGTCTAAAATCTCCACTAACGTCGGGCAACAACGGCGAAGGCGACGATAAAGAAGAAGAGTTCTCGGGAAGACGGGAAGGGCGAGTTTGCCGGCACGACACTCCGCAGGTTACCCCTGCCGGGAGGAGAAGGTTATCGATCGTCTCACGGCGCTTTCTCTCGCGTGTGTTTCGGCGCGTCCGATGCACCCAGGTTGTACACGCCCGGCGTTGAATGTTTAAGTGACCGAAAATTTTTTATTCTCACACGCGCCAACTCGAGCGGGACGAGGGCGAGGAAAAATATTGGGGTGACGTCGAATAAATTCGCATCACATTTTTTTCCTTTTACAGCTATTAACTTCCCGGGAGACACGAATATAAACCAAGTCGAGTGCTCCCCTTCCAATTACAGTACTTCGCGTTTAGTGAATACTAAAATGTTATCGATTTTCTTAATCGCCGATAGTTTGTCCTCATGAGGCAGACGAATATCGCGTATATTTTATTTCATTCTACATTGATCAAAGTCCAATTTTCTTGTAGATACGATAAATAAAATAAATGCGATCGATGCCTTCGGAATATTCAAATATTTTTTTAATAACTAACAAAAAGGTATCAACTAGCGAAGAAAAATACTGCGAAGTTTTAATGGTCATAAAAGTTTAAAAGATCTCGGTTTCGTCAAAAGAAAGCCATCTGCCCACTAAAAAGTTTCAGATGAGTTTTTGGTGGGAATTCAATTAGAAGCCAAGTGATATTTCCGTGAGAGGCAATTTATCATGAAAATCGAGCAATGAGAATGAATCGAGCTTCGGCTTTTTTTAAGATATCAGAGAGAAAGGCGTCGTCGCAGAGAAGAGGATGGAGTGAACTGCGACCGAGTTTTTGGCGCTTGCAAATTAGTTGTGAGAATGCGAATATCTTGGCCGATTCACTTGTGAAGCCAGAGGGAAAATGAAAAAAATAATGTTAGAAGTGGCACTTCAAATATCCAATTTAAACTTTCACATCAACATTCATGTACAACAGTAAACTCATTATTAAAATGTTCACCACCAATATCACCAATTGTAAACAATTTCTCGTAAATCATTTATTTAAACGTTTCAATAAAGCATTAGAAACCTTGAACATAAATCCGCCCATATGCAGCTACGTTAATGTACACTAGTAATATGGAAAGCTTGAGCTTGAGTCACGTATCACTAAACCTCATGAGATCTCCTAGTCCATTAAAATCGACATGATGTACTGCGGATTTCAAAAGCGATTCAGTAATTCGAGTGCAAATTGTATTCTCAAATTTGTGAATATTAAATAATTAGTTAATTATCGGCGCAGCTGTACATTTACAAAACTATTTAAAATCAACGAATCTTGCAATAACAATATAAATTAATGAAGTTGACTAAAATTAAAAATAACTTATCATAATAAAATGTATGCACCACCTAGAGTCTCTATTGTATAAAAAGTCTATGCAAGGAATTTAATCCCGTTGATTAAATAAAAAAATGACCTTTAAGAATAAATCAATGTACAAGGCGTTATGAAGACATTACATAAAATTAACAGAGCCATCACCTTTCAATTTAGCTGTAACAATGAATATCGCTAGCGATTAAATCGGTGCGCGAGGAATCCGACGTGGAGCCCCGCGTCATACGCCCCGGCAGCGGCAAGGTTTTACGGCTTCGGTTTAGACCGGGGGAAACCCGATAAACTTGTCTGCGCCGGTGGCGGAGAGAATCGCCAATTACAAAAAAAAAAGAAGCGCCGAGGGTGAAGAACTCGAAGACAACGACCGGATTAATGCAGCGGAGAACAAATCGCGAAATAAGGAAGGAAAACGTGCAGCTATCGGTAAGTCGGGGCTATTTGTACATCTGATTATTGAAACGCGATATTCGATCTATTAAATATTGGATTCGCGTAACGAGATTGGCTCCTCGTACGGCCAACTAGAACGGGAATCCGTTATACACGCACGCGAGCTGCTGGGGGGTAGCTACAAAAGGAAGCGCTGCTTGAATTCTTCGGGTATACGAGAGTCGACGCGCAAGCACGATCAGGGCTCCCGCTGAGGATAAGTGTAACCGGGGAATTTGATTCGCCCGAGCACTGGAACTCACATTTCCGTAATTGCGGGAAGTTGAAAACGTATTTCTAAACAGAAAAAAAACAAGTCTTTGGAAGAGGAAATTATTCGTAAAAAGGGTGAAACGCCCTAAAGTATCTTTTTAATAATAAATAAATAAATGAGAATTATAAAAAATTATTTTGTTTTGAGATATTAGTCGCAAAGAGGGATACAATTGTTTTATCAAGAGATAAAGTGGAATTTAAAAGTTAATACAAAGTTAATCTCAAAATCTTGCAGCTTGAACTTTTGTTAATAAACGGTATAATTTTCCTCTTTACCTTAATAGAAAATTTCCAAATATAATTAATCAAACGCGATATAAATAATATTACGTATCAACTTTAGAGCTGCTTGACATGAATTTTTTTAATTACAATTGCGCAGGATTAAAATGAATATAATAATCCAACTTACCACACTTCATCTCATTTAAAAATTTCTTTTTCTTTTTCATCAAGTTTCAAGTTGAAGGTAAAGAACGTAAATTAAAATCTTCACGCGGTTGAGTTCAAGAGTTAAAACGCCAGTTTCTTTTTTATTTTAAAATTAATGAAAAGGTCACTATACAAATGATAACACTATCAAAAGGGAATTCACGACGAAAATAGTTAGTCACGAGACTTGGCAGTAATTTAGAGAAACACAAATAGAAATCAGTTTCAAAAGGCCGGTTCAATTAAACGTGCCGAGTGATAAAAGACAAAAGCCATTTCTAAACAAAAGGGGCACTCGGTAGTGTTGGCGCGAGCCCGCCACCCCCTCTCTAATCCAATCGCAGAGGCGAGTGCATAACACCGGGAAATGTGAAGTGCCGTGACCACTCCTTCGACAATATCTCCCCCGGCTCGCGCGTTACTTTTAGAAATTAGGACACCGACCGGTAGATCTACAAATATAGCCTGAATAATGCTACACCCTTAAGTGGCTTTTAATTTATTCCAGGTAAGGGGATAATTTTACAAGCCACTTTTTCTGACTTACTGGTAAATAAGTAACTGCGGAAAACACAATTCCTCGTTTGACTACAATTCTAATGCGCATTATCGTTAGAATTTTATTGATAATCATTTTTAAAGAAGTCAACTTAATTATGATACATCGTAAAAGGGGCAAGTATGGAATAAATTTCTGAAAGCAGAAAATTAAAGCTTTATTCACTTGACAAAATTGATGAATATTAAGGAATATAAGCTTACATTTTATCGAAGGAACTCGAATTTATTGAAATAAATTATAAATGCAAATGAAAATAATGCAGATCAGAAATATTAAAATTGGAGATCAATTCAATGGAACAATTCTTTATGCAGTAAAGCATAATTATAAAGCTACATATTGTCATTATAAAATATACATCATTCAACAAAATATCTTCCTATAATTATTTGATTTGAACAATTTCCAATTTTTCTAAAAGCTTCTACATTATCTCCAGAAGGTATGCATGTTTTACCATGTACCGCCAAGGAAATTCCTCTTTTCTTTTCTTGAACTTGAACAAATGTAAAGCAGACTTACCTTGCGAGTTGCCGTTGTGCTGATTTGACTGGGGCAGCATCTGGGGCATTCCAGGGTAGAGAGGCGAGGGATGGGGCGAGGTTCGGTTGCTGCCGGGCGGGTTGGCATTGGTAGGGGTCGGCGTTGCCGACGACTGCTGCTGCGACTGCGATCCCTGCTGTGGCTGCTGGGCTTGCTGAAACGACTGTTGCTGCTGCGAGGTCGGCGTTGCTGCGGGAGTGCCACCACCTCCCGACTGCTGTTGCTGTTGTTGCTGCTGCTGCTGCTGCTGCTGCTGCTGCAATTGTTGTTGCAATTGTTGCTGCAACTGCTGGTGGTGATGGGCTTGCTGCTGCTGAGGCGTAGGTGGTTTTTGAGGAGCGTTACCCGTTTCACTTGTGGGACCTAAAATTGATACATTTAATTAATTATTGTTTTTGAAACCTCAATTCGTCTGATTTCATTAATCTTTACTAGTCTAATGTTATTGGGTGATTATATTAACTATTTTAGAAAAGAGTAAAAACTAACTGAGCTTTTGCTTACTTCATACGTAGCATGTTCATTTTATTAATTTTTTTATTCATTAATTTGCTATATTAGTAATAAGGCCCTGCAGCATTATTTAAATGCAATACTAAACAATTATTATAAAATATAATTTAAAAAATATTCAATCTTGAAAACTTATTTCGACTCATCTGAAAACACCTTCGAACTCATTTAAAAACTCTTATATTTTTTAAATTATTTTGTCAGTAAATTATTCATTACGTAAAAATATTATTGAAGTATGTAATTTCATACATGTAATTGCAAAATTTTGCATTGAACCTTCTAATAGTTTCTTAATTTTAAATGCTAAAAAGTTACCTACTGTTGATAAAGTAGAGTACATCTTTTTCTAGTGATAGTATTATAATTCAGCAATAAAAATTCAATCAATTTTAATCATTTTGATAACAAAATTATTTAGTTTCTAATTGTAACAGCACTATTTATATTGAAAGAGTTAATGCATTAATTGATTTACGTACTGTTTTCAGGAATGGGCGACGTAGGACTTTCGGGTAACAAGATACCCTTCTGTACAAGTTCATCTCTGTTCGCTCTGACTGAAATTTTCCTTTCAAGTGCTGAAAATAAGACAGAATATATTAACAATTTTATTTTACTAAATATTTTTTATTGGAAAAAATTAATGGAAACTCGTGGAAATATATTTCAATTCTTTAAAGAACATTACTAGCTACTGAAACACATTTAAAGTTATAAGCTAATTTTTAGAAATTACTGCTACTTACATCTAGAGGCGGCTTCAAACTTATCCGATTTCTTTTTCCGTTTCCATTTCCACGGTTTGAAGAGTCTACCGAGGGCCGAAAATTTACTTTTCCTTTCAAGTGGCGGCGTTCTCGTTCCAGAACCCAAACTATTTGTTCGTATCGCTGCTCCATTTTGTTTTTTCGCTGCAATCAGAAAAAGATTCATTAGTTATTGGAAAAGTATAACTTTTCACGTAGCAACAGTTACAAAAATAAAAATTATTTCATATTTTAATTAAATTGGTATATGTTCTATTATTACATATCACATTTTGCACTAGAGTGATAAATATACGGTGATATCGACTCAGGAAATTAAATTAAATTTTTCAACTATTCCTACGGAACGCTAGCTATTGACGGAAATACTCGAGGATTATAAAATTAATCAATAAATTGAATTATTCTTTTATGTTCTATAAAATATTTAATAGATAACCGCAGAATATTTTGTAAACATAAATAATAATAAAAATGAGTATTCTAAAAATGGTTCTAAAAATAAGTTATATTCTACAACGGTTATTTATCAAAGAGAAAAGTAAAAAAGAAACAAAAAATATTTTTGTTGCTTTTTGAAAAACATAAAAACCGCTATTGCTCGTCAAATTAACACAGGGATGTCGCATGTATCTAGCCGCTCAATCTTGTAAAAATTCATGCCCGACTAGAATTGAGACGAATGAAAAATTACACGTGCATATGAGACATGACGTCGTTCCGGCACATCGAATTACCCGGGCAATTTTTCACTCGGCATCGTCCTACCGCGACTTTCGCGATATTGGTCCGGCACTAACGTATCGGTCGCCCGTCGACGTCGTCGTCGGTGGTGGTGGCGTCTGCCTTGCCTCGGATCAATACCTCAATATATAACACGAGCGCACCGCTCGAGACTCGCCGCTATAGATACATTATTCATTGCGCTCTTATTCGAGCACCTATAGAATCTTGAACCTCGATGGTTGTCTCAAAATTTAAACGAATAGTAACGACCACCGCCCTTTGATTGCTTGCTACACTTTTCCCGCGGCTCGCGCGAGCGGAAATTTACTTTCACTGCGAGCGCTGGTCAATCACGAATAGAGGATTTATTTAAATCGAGTTTACCGCTCGATTATTTTATTTTTTGGATCCATTTTTAGGATTTGGATCATCGGATTCATCGTTCTATTTATCTAATTAAAAGTTTGATAAAATAATTAAACAAAATATGAACAGTGTAGTTTCATAAAAAGGTCAAAATATTTTTAGCAACGTCCATACGCATGTTTTATAAAAGTACAGTACAATTTAGAACAGTAATGTTAGCAGAAATTATTTTGTATTATTTATTTTAAATTTTGTGTTCTTTTGAATAATTCCTTGATGACATTTCTTAAACATCCCAAAATTGAATCACGAAATAACAGTTCAGAGCATAAGAAAAAAATTGCCACATCTTTATTGACTTCGATAAAGGCTACTTAGAAGAAGAATACAGCCAATCACATCCCCATAATTTTCTACTAGCTCAAGATAAAAGTCCTGAAACATCGACAAACATTTATTTCAATCGGCAACGATAATCCAGCAATAATCCGACACTTTTACTGACAATCACGAAGATTCGAAGGAACAAAGTTTCACGAATCTCCGTATGTACCGTTAAAATTCAATAAAAATAAAGCCTAACCCTTTCAATCAACCCTCCGAGTCCTGGATTGATTCGAGCACGGCGAAGGGTCGCAAAAAAAGGGTGCTGTTATATAGTTTCGTACGGGGGAGACAGTTTCAACCGGGAGTTGCGAAAAAAGCGGTGGTAACTTTGCTTCCACGGTGAGCTGGTGCGTCTGGCAGGGCGGGAATGGAAGGAGGTGCGAAAAGCTCGATTAGACGGCCCCCGAGTGTCGTTCAGGGGATCGTGCCCCGAGGACGGATGGCGCAAGCTCTTATGTCGTATGATGTAAGGACCATCTGATGCTTCATAAATGCGCGTATAAAACGTTCATTTAATACGTGCTTGTAAGCTGGGACGATGACGCTTTTTCTGCGTCCATTGCGAGAAACAGATTTACCGAGGCAGTTGAATCAGTTCCTTTCAGTCGTGAAAGATTATTTAGAAGTATTAGTGATAAATCTAGTTAAAATACTTCTTTGTGTGATTAATGATTAAGAGATTGTAAAATAATTGTACCTCCTTTTCTTACAAAGAATAACCGACAAAGAGAATTTTAATTGTCCAGGAATAAACTCCTTGAGAATAAATTACTTAAAAAGTATGCGGTAAGAAATGCAAGTAATTCGCTTAGCAAGGTATTTCCTATATTATCTTCTTAATTTCATCTTTTTATCTTCGCTTCAATTTAAGTCGACATGGGTAGAATCGCTTATTCTTTGGATAGTTCATCGCTTTCTTTGTACCTGCACTGGCAACTTTTTTAATAAAAATTATTTGTGCGGAAAATCTTCATTCTTTTTAATCTGCTTTGGTTTACTGAAACGCCAAGCCGTGGGGATTTGATGCGTCTGAAAAGTTTTTCGTCGGACAAAAAAGGGCACGTAGCGCGTTAATGGTGTCCGGTCTTTCTGATATGCATGTATAAATACACACGGACGATGCCGGGCACAAAGTACTTCCGTTCGGTAAAACGGCATTCAATTCACGCGATACGCAATTAGAATAGCCCTGGGGGACGGCTCGAGATAGGAATACACCATGACTTTTCTATTGATTTTTTTTTCAATTCCATATGGAATAGAGATACTCTGTCCGGTATTTTTCAAACTTTCTGAATAGATAACTAAACTAGTCCAGATTCTTTATTCCTTACTTTATTATTATTTTTTATAGCATACATCTTACAGTATTAATATTACCAGACTCATTAACTAAATGAGTTTGGTATATTCAGAAATGGATTTTAAATGTCTTTGTTTTAATTTAGTCGGGTGTAATTTCGATTTAATGGAAGGAAAATTGCATATTTAAAAGAAACGTAAGATATGATATCTGTAATGTAGAACACTTATTTAAAAACGATAATTGCAGAACAAATGATTTTTGAAGATGTTTCTAAAAGTCATAAATATTACTGTGACGCATTGCGGAAATTTCTTTAAAGTTTTTCAAAAGATGGCAAAACCTGAACTACTAATGTATCAACAAATTAGATAAATTCCAACAGAAAAATCAGAAATACTCAGTATCTGTAAGTTGCAATCGTTAGATACAAGAGTTATACTGCACTATAAGAATGATACTGGATTATATAAGTTTACTGCAGACGTAGTAATTTAGTAATTCCAAATCTTTCTGTGGTTTCTAACTTCTGGAAGTAATCGTGAAAATATAGTCTCTTAAATAAATTTACGACTGCGGAAAGAGACTGTCCAACTCTATTATTCGCGGAAGCAAGAAGGTAGTTTCTTCTTTTTATGTCCGTAAGAGAAGTAGTACCCGAACAAAGCTGTACAGAATTTACACACAAGAATGTCAGTGACAATGCAAAAATTGAAGTTGTAAAAGTGGGCTCAGAAAATGAAATTGCAATCCTTTTGTTGCATAACGATTTAACAACATGTGTGATTTGACACTTTCTATATTTAGAAAATTTGTCATTTTAACACTTTTTTAATGAGAAAATATAGTTTATTAATGTTAAGTATACTTTTAAAAGCTCTATCTATAAAAATATCCCCAATTTTCGCTGATCAAAAGAATTTGGCTTAGCAATTCAGTGGCAAACAATCGAGTTTCCGAAATTAGCGATCGCCCATGCAGGGGATATGGGGTAGGTTGGCCGAGTACACATGCTCAGATCGCTGACACGACAGGATGACAACAGGGCAGAAGGCGGAAGGACGAAGAGGATCGATGAGTCGCATCGTGGCTAATCGTCACGTAATCCAAGATGCGACGCTTCACTGAACTTTCCCATCACGAATACCCGTACACAATGGCGATTTAGTGGCTGCCTGCGCACGCACTGTTTCGCCACGGGAATGTATGTGGACAGAATGATAATACGCAGCCATTGAATTTGAGCTGAAATAGACTTCCCGATCAAGGGGTCGCTGCGAAAGACAATCATCGTGCAATCTTAACAGCAATTGCAGGATTGAAATAAATCATACTTTTTGACAAAAAAAGTAAATGAAAGCTTTGATTTTTACAATGACAATTAACATTTACATTGAAAATTCTTTATTTATAAATCATTCTACGAGGTTATTTTTATAGAAGAAACTTTGTCTGCCTAATGCATACAGAAAGTGAGGTGCTCAAAAGCCCATCTGCTGCGATAAAAATGCATTGCCGTGAAGCGCTTCACGAGAAAATTCAGAAGCGAATGAAGCGTTTTTTCGAGGACGCGATAAGAGGGAACGAGAAGAGACACATAAAAGGTTCCTTGACTGATGTAAAAATGAGAAGCGTCGACTGAAGTTAAAATGAAGTTTAAAGTCATCGTCAAGCTTCATTTTTCCTTTTTTAAAATCACAAGACAACTTTTAGCGCGTCTAGTTTTTTAACTAAAATAAACTTTTATTAAAGGCATAATTTATTTTTTTTTTAAATTCATGTACAACAAATTAAATTTTGATTCTTATTAAACTTCTTATTAACTTTATGAAAATTCTTTGATTCTAGAAACAAAATTATCCGTTTTTTTAAATATATATTTTAAGAAAACAATTTGACAATGTGAAAAATGAATTGAATGTGGACATTGTGAGAAAGAGTTCAAAATAAAAATAGGGAATTGATGGTCGCCTGCATTTTGAACCAGCAGGTGAAGGTAGTGGTAGCAGAAGAGGTTGTATATATGTAAGGGAAGCTGTCTGGTGGCACTGATGAGGGCGTTGCCATGGTCACATACTCGACACTTTGTTTTCTGTTTCCAATTACCTGGTTGCTAGTTGCCAACCTCGCAACTTGACCGCGCACTATGAACTTAGAAGTAGCTTCTATAAATATAAGTCTGTCTAGCAAAGGCAGCATTATGGATGGTGTCTAGTCATAAAGAAAAATTATAAGCGTCGCGCCATGTGAAATCCTGAGAGACAAAAAGGGAGAAATTGAATACATCTTCTTTTTTATGATATCATATATCTTTATAAGACGTCTACTAAATAACAAATAAATCATTCATACTTTTAGTATTTTAATATGACAATAATTAATAATAAATAAGCAGTTTCTTCAAAACTGCACACATTTATAAATATCATTCAAATGCAAAATGAATAACACAATAATTTGTTATTGTACTAATATTTACTCTACAGCTAGTAAGTACAAGTGTCTTTAAATTGCAATAAGTGCAATATCTTGAAACAAACAGGTAGAACATGTAGCATCTAAAAAAGGAATAACCTTGCGATAAGAATAAATATCACGAATGCTCCTTTTACTCGGTCGAAAAAGCGTCTAAAGTTTTGCTAACGAAAGGAAACCGATAGGTACAACGAAACTCGAAGCAAGGAGGATGCAGCCCACGTATAGTGCAAGCCTATTCTCTCGTGAAGAAGTCCGGTGTGCAAAGTCCGGATGTCGTTGCAGCAGTAGCAGTGGCGTCGGCCTGGTTCCGAGCTTCCTGCAATTATGCGCATCCACTCGAATCGGGGAATCTTGAAACGGGAGCCGGCTTTAGCTAAAACGCCACCTCGAAGTAATTAGATCGCCGGAGGGATTTTCAGCGAATTTATCAATGCCGGATTTACACTTGAATTCAAGTCTTTTCTCGTGATTTTAAAGTAAATGTCCAAATTTAAATGTTTAAAATTCCAGATTAGCTGAAAATTTAGCATTAATCTCGATTTTTAATTGGTATGAATGTTTATAGTAAATGCTTTGAAAGAAATAACTAATGTTTTCTAAATTAACAAATAGTGTTAGATTCAATCGTTTAGTGGTTCCGCTCGAATGTGATTGCATCTCTAAATGAAGATAAACCTGACTTCTGAAATATTCAATACTAAAATGGCAATCAGCACTGAATTTCGTTGCCAAGTCTGGCTTTTCCGAGAACTATAAATCTAATTGTTCTGAAATATGGTTCAAACGACCTCGAAAACCCACACAACGATCTCACTAAGTATTCACATTTTTCCGGAATGAATGATATTATCGATAAAACATTTTATAAAATATTTACCATTAACTACCTACTGTAAATTGGGTCAACTAGAATTTCTACAACTTTATTGAATTTTTGATTACATTCTGTTTACGCTTAAATAAAACGGGATATATAATAAATCCCCCTAAGAATATGCACTTTATAACATTTTTAAGCGTAACGCCTCAATTAAGTTCCTTTAAAAATTTTCTAAAAACGTTCTCACATTATACTCCGGACCACTAAATGCAAGTGTGTGGCTTGCAGGTTTACGAATACGCGGACATTCCCAAGGATGAGTCAACGCCGACAGTAGCTGTTTCGTCTTCTATTTACTGCTTGGCACGGTCTTGGTCTTTAAAGTACGCATGAATCAAAAACATATTAGCAAAACATGTTAGAATGCAAATTTCAAAAGCATTTACAATAATTACGGTTACTCGTTATTTTATTTGTATATATCAAAAATATTGTTCTAAATTTTTATCATCCGGACAAATATTGAAAAAAGCATTCAACTATTTATTTTGATAACTTTTATTTATTCAAATTGATTCAGAAATGCAAACAACATTAATCTGATATTTCTGAAATAAATAAATGCGAGAACGTCTTACAGAAAAGGAGTATGTGACAAAAGCTTTCCCTTTCATTCGTCAGTTAATTGTTTAAATGAATATTCAATAAATTCTCTTTTACTTCTGTTTCCTCACAGCTGTTTCAGGTGTAAGTGATGAACTCTTCTCGCTTTTAATAAAGCGTACCTACTGGTGCCCATGCGCGTGTACGACAAATACCGTTACACTGGGAGGTGCTTGACCGCAAAAACATACGGCAGTCGGTGTAATACGGTAACTTTAAGCGCCACAACGTGCTTCATTCTCTTTTCTCTCAAACCACCAGTATGGGTGCAGGATCACGCGATAGGACACGTTCAGAAGGAAATGCGTTGCTCGTCTGAATGGAGGAAAAGATAAATAGGTGAACAATATGTTGAGTGCTTGTGCGTAGATTGAGGAGCTTTGCTAAAGCCTTTAAATCATATGAGGAATTCTATCGTGAAATGTAAATAAAATTTTATTTAAATGTTTCCTTCCCAATTTAAATGTTTGATAGAAAGAATAAATATTTCAATGAGAAAGTTAATTGCACGGAGATAAAGATTACAGGAAATTTTACAATAAATCTAAGGAAAATTAATGCAGAGCAGACTATTTAAATGAAGCCTTTTACAAGATAGTACTGTACATTTTAAGAGACAGTGACATTGTTCTATTCTAAATCGGAGAAAATTTAGGTCACTAAATGACTTATTGCACTCCGCTGATTCATTGCCCTAAATTATTATTTCAGAAAATTTCTGTAGCCGTATTGCAATTTTTGCTCACCTGTATTGTTAATGGGTATTGTACGTATGGTAAGTTTTCCTATACTTTATTGCGAAAACCTTTATTTGGATAGTCTGTGATCGATAAATAAATTATACCTCCAGGGCGTTTAATAAAAGTTCACTGTTATCGGCTACGAATTTTGCGGAAGGAAGAAAAATAGTGCAACGTTAAAAAACAGCAACCCATATGCTCAACCTTCCTTTAAAAGAGGAGCCAGTCGGTGAGGAACGGCGCACGCAACGAGGCAACGCTTTACCGCCGTCGCGTGGTCGTTATTATTAGGCCATCAGTGACCCGACAACCTTTCGCTCGTGTAGCAATATGCCGCATCAATCCTACACAATATTGAAAATGCTAACAAGAAACTAACACTAGAGCCGTGAAAATGAGTCACAATTTGAAAAATAAACATATTCTAACAATAATTTAATGTAATTCATTTAATGTGAAATTGTTAGTTCATTTGAAGTGTTCCATTGTGTGAGAGAAAAAAATACTATTAGAAAATGATTGAATCTTAAAGTGCAGTCACTTTAGTTTTCATGTAAAATAGTATGGAAACTTGTGTATTAAGATGATACAACTTTAATTTTAATCTTGTTGTCGCCATAGAATACCGGTTTAAAGTCTCGGATTTCATCGGGACTCTCATCTTTCCTGAAATTTGAGCCAATGGACGGCGAAACTAGATTCAGCTATGAGCCAGAGAGCAGCAAGCGTAAGAAAAAGGTGAGTAGCAGATATCCCTCAAGTGAGATTGGTTCACTCTATGTGACATTGGTAGTAGTACTCTATGTAAACAATGGTGTAGAACAACCTAGATATTCGTTAAAGTGCAAAACAATTGAAAATTTAGATACTGATAGTAATAAACGTATATCCTTAATAAAATATAAGCAATGTTCCTCTGTCTTTATGTCAATATTACCTATTGTGCTATCTTCGAATGTCTGTTGCTTTCAAAGAAATTAAGATGTGGGAGTGATGTATGCAATTGGTAATTTACCGAGAAGTAACAGCAAGCAATTGTCTACAATGAGGACAATGTAGGTGGTTAATGATAACTAGGATTTATTAATAAAACGTCAAATACAAATCTCTTACAAAAATATTGAATAAAGAAATAATTAAGCGTTTCAATTTATTTTTTTGCAACACGTTGATGATAATTTGATTTATATTAGAAAATTGATTAGACTGTTCTGCTTTCATGATTATAAGTATGATATTATCTACTCTCCATAAAGTGTATTAAAGGGATCCGACAGCACATGGCTCATCGCGAGGGGCGAAACCCTGTAATAATGAAAGAAGCTGTAGTCGAGTGACGCGACAAAGATTCACGCCCTAAGGGCGAAGGTGGAATAAGTCGACTTGCGACAAACTACAAACTTTCCCGAGCCTGTTTGTCTTACCCTGCGCTCTCGAGACGCCGTGGCGTTGCCAATAGCGCCGGGAGAGGAATGGCAATGGAATGCCGATGATCTGGACGACCGCCAAGGGAGAGACAGAGATGCGATCGAAAAAAGATGGCCCCCCACTCAGGAGCGGACTTCCACCGGTATCCCTATTTTCCTTTTTAGCTTCTACTTAACAATTTGTGTTCGGTCGACGAAAGCCTCCAGCACGTTGATTTATAGGACGAAGAATGGCTAATTCTCTTTAATGCGAATTCAAAAATAGCGGATTATAACTCACTGAACTACAAGTTTATGACAAATACGAGGCAGGAAAAACGGTCTGGGTGACATTATACGTACAGTAAAAAAAGGATGCATCAAAGAAATGCTTGTACTGACATTTAAATAAGAAAAACGAGTATGCTTTTTTACGATCAACTAAATTTATGGAACATTTAAAGTCTGAAGTACGCGAATTTGCTATTTTGATATCGTAAATGTCACTATGTGAGAGATGAAAGAATGGATTTGGAATTTTATGCAGGAGGATAAGCTTTAAAATGCATAAAAATTACGTTTTATTAATTTCTTCAATTTTTCCTAATTTAAATGTTTGTTAATTATTTACCAAATTCTACTTCATTTACTACATAATTAGCAAATTTAATCATTTGCTTTGTGTTATTTCAATAATTTTAATTCATAAGATTATGTTAATATTATAATTTTAGCATTTCAGAGCATTAAAAGCACTTGCATTTGAATAATAAAGACCTTAAATTCAATATTATTCCACTCTACATACAACGAGCTGAACAAGAAACTGAATTGCAATTTGCAACTAATTTTGTGACGCGAGATTACACAAAACATATTGATAGCAATGTCATACTACACTAAGTATCATAAATTAATGCATGCTGCATGAATCTTGTAAGATGTTAGTGGCCAGTTCATGAATACTAACTGGTACGAATCATCATATTTGAGATAAAGACGCGATATCAAATCTTCAAAATAAACTTTTAAGGTTTATATATCTGTTTGCTAGAATAAGATCTATATTTTTACGTATTTGGAAATAATATGCTTGAAAAAATTTTCAAAGCATTGAACATTGTACTTAGTTTTAGGATAATTTTTATTAGCCTTCAGAATTAATTAATGTTATTAATTCAGCAGACTTAAATTAAATATGTAAAAACACTTATTTCCAAGCGCATGTACCCATGCATAAAAAATCTTAGTGTCACAGATATTTCCTTTTTTCGAGGCCATTTTATCTCTTTGTCACTGCAAGCTCAAAGGGTAAGTGAGGAGAAAATCGTTGCAAGAAAAAGGGACACAAGTGGGTGAATATAATGTTCGAAATTCCAGTTCAACAAAAGGAATAATGGTCCAGATACATAGGTTAGCGAATCAGGTCATGGACAAGATGATTCAAATAATTGTAGTTCTGTCTTTAACAACGATTTTTTTTTATTTACGGTGAGTACACGTGAATAAAAAATTATTATAAATTGTTAGCATTGTCTTTTTACTTTTGTATATTCTGAAAAATTATGATTTTAATGAAAAAACATTTAATAACGGTAACTGCAGTTTTTATGCTAAATTATTTACATTTATTGTGTCACATTTCATGATAAATAGGATTACTTATAGCTTTATGAAGGGATTTACTGTAGAAACTGCAGAAAATGAAAAAGGGTATCATCTACATGTATTCGCACTAATTATTCAACATGCGTTCATCTGCAACTTCGTTGAGTGCAATTGAGGAAGGGAAAAAACGACAATGTGAAGTGCACTTTTAGAGAAAAAGGAGATCACGAAAATGCCAACAGCAACTCATCTTGAATGGCCTCTTCGCATCTCCATATTTCCCTCGATGTATAAGTCGCATATTCAGAAGCTGTGTGCATCTAATATACATGTAACATCATGAGCCATCACTTCACTTGTCTTTTTATCAATACCTCTAGCACGTGGCTTATTTTAATAAGAAGAAAATTACATTTTGAAAAACTTTACGATTCTTATGTACCTTTTTGTTAAGTAACTTAATTAAATGTTTGAATTTTTGTATACACTGCATTCCAATTGTACAAAGTTAAAATAATTAGCCAGTAATTTAATTAAAATTAATAATTGAGTTTAGAAGTTTGCAATGTCTTTGCTCGCGATGTAAAAAATGAGGTTTTCATCTCAATTAAAATTGAAATTAAAGGTCAAGAGATCTCTTTAAGTGAAATTAAAAAATAATAAATGGGTTTAAAATTGATATTTTCCTTTATTTCTTAAAATATTAATTTTAAAGAGTGACTTAGAAGAATCATAATGGTCTTAATGTTGTTGTAAGAAGTATTGTTACTTTTCCGTAAGAAGCTAATAAAAAATCCGATCATCAAGAGTATTAACCCTCTTATGTCTGCCTATTTCTTTTGACTTAAAAAAGCTTTTACTCAAAGTTTGCACGAATTAGTTTTGAGCTTGGTTTTGAGCCATATTCTTAAAATAAATTTATAAAATTTTATTGTGACCAGCAACAGGTAGTACTTTAGCTCCATTTCTGTTGTGGCCTTCGGGAAAAGAAGGATCCGAATATCTTCTACACACTATAGGTTTAAAACTGCAAGAATGAACATTCGACTCTAGAGAGCAATATTTCTTCAAAATGGGTATCTTGTAACGTTTACGGTACTTGAAATGTCAGTACAAGAATCGTAAAAGGTCGGCTAGTAGTAAAATATAGAATAAAATAATATTAAATTAACCTTTTTAGATATAATTTAATATAAAAAAAACGTAAATTCTTGTTTGCTAGTATTTCAGCTGTTGAACTTTTAACTGAATTCTGAGGCTGAATGAACAAACTCGAAACATTGAAAGTTGTAAGGACTATCCGATCAAACTAAACGTACATGCAGAGAAACTCGCGCAATCACTGTTGCGGTCACAATGCCATGTGACCAAGAGATTGCCATGTGATTTTTTTATTTATATTCACGGTTCCTAAGGAAATTGAAAAAAATTCTAACATACAACACTTGCAAATAATATCACCTGTAATTTTAAAATAATTTTGGCTTGATACAACTGCATTTCAATACCGTTTCAGGAGGAGCTGGTACCGTACAAACAAGTCGAATAATCGATTTAGGCTCTTTTATCGGACAAAATACTGGAGGCGCACTGCTACTAGGTTTTTCAGATATGGAACAGGTAGTTACGAAAGAGTCGACTGGGTCAGCACCGGTGATATTGATACAGGAAATTGCTGTTCAAAGCATCCATGCGAGGCCGAAAGTTCGAATGCGTACGATCTCATCAAACCGGTATAAACTCGTTAGGGTCTGTGAAATACCAATATCGCTCTGGATACGTACTCATGCACATCAGTGTTCCATGTTAAGATTTTCTAATTTTTACGATTTGTTTTTTTGTAAGATTTATTGATAAATAATTATCTCCGTGCTACCGCTCAGCTTTAAAATAATTTTAAAAGTAATGAAATTGATTAATATGATTTAATAATCTTTGAATAATCTTAAAATTCCTGGGAAAGTATTTGTAAAAGATTATGTTTTCGATAAAATGTATTTTTAATTTTCTTTTTTTTTTAGTTATTTATAACATTTAATGAAGAAATTTTACGAAGGGGAAGGGAAAACAAAAGCAAACATTGAGCAACAGTTTAATGGCTTTTGGTGAACCAAAGAAAAATGAATTATTCACCACTAGAGAGGCTCTTATCACCGCTGTTAACGCATCTTCAAAAGAATTCTTAATACCCCGGAATCAATTGTCGCGCCACCTTTATTATGCTAATTCGCAACCAATAAAGGACCGCATATTCCGTATGGCAAAAAAGCAATCGAAAGTTCATATCGATATATTAACCTCTCTGAATCGAGATAAATTGATGATAACTTTAAGTAAGTTCGAGTGAAATGGTCGTGAAATAGTTGATACATTTTCATTCATAAAAAAAGAAAACTCACTCATATAATATTTTTCACGAATTTTCCACAGTTCTACTCTGAAAAAGTAAAAGAGTGAAAACCATTTAATTTGATGAAAAACTAAACCACTGTGAATTTTGATTAATTCAGTTTTCAATCGTTTTAAGTGATTAGTCATTCCATTTTCTCGTATCGAGATTCAAGAAAGTAAATAAAGTCGCTAGATATTTGAAGTAAAAATGTTACAAGTGCCCTTTATAAAAGCATATTTTTTTCAAAATTTTCCTAACTACAGAATTGACAATTTATTATTAATTAGAAGTTTTTTGCATTTAGATTATATTCTCGTTTATATGACGCACAAAGTAAATAAATACAAACCTAATGACCTTCACGAGCACTACGGTCAAGGTTCGCGAGAAGATTCTAGTAATGGGCAACGATGACTCTAGCAAACCAAGGACCGTGATACAGAAATCCGATAAAAGAAATATGTGCCGATTGAGAATCTCTTGAATCTGTACTTCAGTTGACGTTCGAGTAACTCTTGAACCTGGATCATCCAACATTATAAAATGGTTTGAGAGCCATTGAACGGATTACATTATTTCGAAGATTTGCACTTAGTTTGAGAATTCATTAATGAATGAATAATTGATTGAAATACTTATAAAAAAATGAAAATGAAACAATTGAAAATTGCTGCAGAGATTATTAGTTTATTAAATTCTTTAAGCTAATAATCAAATTTTGTATTGCAAAGATCAACAAAATGGTTTTTAATTACTTAAAAATACAACTGATTCTTTTCTAACTAATACCAAAAAATAGATGAAAAAATCAACAAAAGTTTATAGTCCCGCGGTCATTCACATCTAGCAAGCAAAATATCTGTTTCTGCACCGTTATCGTACAGATCATCAGCCTTCCCACGCGACATTCGAACTGCGATAGGATTAGATTTCTCGTGAGAGTTTGTAAAGCTCGAATGAGTAGATGAGTACCGACAACAAATATGTGCACGGACTGACGATCATGTACATCAAGCTTCTCTACATCTCTCTCCCTATTTCTTTCATATTCCTCCTCTCCCCCTCTTCGCAAAGCGGTACATAGAGCTCTCGTAGCGGGATGGTGCATTCCGTTCTTATAACGTTCTGCTTGCACATCTGTGCTTCATGGATGAATTTCCAATTTTTTTTCGCAGTTAGTTAAAAAAGAGTATTATTGCAATTGCATTTGCATTGGCTGACACTAACTGCACTCTAGTCATTGATGTTTCTTTCTAGGAGAACAATATCAATGGATTGTACAACTATATGAGAAGGCACTTTGAATTTTCTGACTACAAATGAGCGGTGAGAAACAAGTAAGTTCAACATTTTATTTACATTACGAGTGTTGTAAGTGTGAGTATTTTGAAATGTCAATGAATTCAGACATCAGCAAAAACTCGAATGCTGTTGGGATATGACATAATTGATAAATATTTATAATTAACTCATCAAGAAAGATATGTAAGAATTTACGAAATAGTCAATTTTTAAAAATATCGCGAAACAATGAACATTTGTGAGGAATATAAAAATAAAACCAGTCGATACCATTTCTACTTATCGAAAGTGCCATATATTTAAAATATCAATTTTTTGCCGACTGCTTTCTTTCTATGCAACAATCGCCGGTATACCATTGTTGGTAATCTCCATGCCGCTCATTGCACGAGGAGCTCTCTTCATTTTCCCGCATTCGCATTTCCCTGTCGCTAATGGCTGAACAATGAGCAAACGAGCTCGCCTTATAAGCAGAGAGTGGCATCGTCCGAAAGAAATGTGTCGAGTAGATTGTACGGAGGCCACGGTATTGCCGCGTGTTGCTCAAGAAGCTCACGCGATTCATACTACATTAGAGGATGAATCAATAAAACTAAACGAATGACGGCACCTCTAGATTTCAGTTTAATTAATTATTTAAAAAAGTAATACAAACTCGATGTATGAGATTGGTTATAAAATTAAGGGAAGAATAGCGTTTGCAATATGAAGATATCGAAGGATCAATTCATAAATATAAATGTAACCGTTATTTGCAGGTAAGTTCACTTCATAAGTCAATTTGTATAGATATTCGCTTAAATTAATATGCATTGACTTTCTTCCAGGGAAATAACTTTATCGGTTTATGTTGAAAACGAAGTATTTGTGCGTACTAAAGAATACTCGAAAATGTATGCAAAACAAATAATCTGGGGTAGTACTTAAAATAAAAATGTTCTTAAAACTATTTTATTCATTTTTAAGAAAAGAAACAAGTAAATAGTACTAAATGTTCGAAAAAGTTTACAACTAATATTATATTCTGTGACCCAAATATTATACTTGTAATCAAACTTGAGATATAAAGAAATTATGAAACGAGGAATTTAATACAAGAGCAAGAAATTGTGAATAATACTCCTACGAGTTATATGCATTACAGCAGAAAAATGATGATGCTCATAAATTATACCGTGCTCGCTTGTGCAATATTGAATATGCAATATTTGACATTTTTTAAAAGAACATAATTTTTATGCTGTCTTCTGCAAAACTGTTATAAATCATTATAAATAAATGTTCCCAAGGTTGACAAATACATGCATTTTTAAATTTTGTATTGAAGTTCAATTTATTTTAGAAAAAAAATTGTATTCTCATTCTTATTAACGCGATTAAGTTAGCATAAATAAATACATTGTTCTAGTTAATTAATTTTAAAACCGAATAACTTGCAAACAAATTGACTTATAGTGATTACCTGGAAGTTAGTTTCAATTGCAAACATATGTAGGAGTAAAAAGCATTCTAAAATTGGAATTAGCACTAAAGCTAGATATCGAATTAAATTATTAATACCCAACATGAGAGAAAGCAGCTTTGAGCTTGTACAGTTATGGATGTCAATCTAAAGCTGCGGATGACGACGTCGACGTCAACGAACCGGTAATATTACACTATCGCATTTGCGGTTGTTATCATCAGCTGGACGAGACGAGGTTTAGTCATCAATTACGAAACACATACATGGCAGTCGATCACGATTAAAAGACAATCAGTCCACTTGGCTACGAATATCACTTGGTTGAGGTTTCTAGTTCCGACGGCCAATGTGATGTGATTGTGAATATTTTCATCAATGTAAAATGCCTCAATAAATTGATAGATTTTGTTGTATAAGGATTAATATGAGTTTTAGTCAAAATCTATTATTTGCAATAGCAGCAGTAAAAGGTTATATTCACTAAAAGTGTCAATATAATTTGATTTTACAACTGAGCCTTAACCCTAACATGGAGTAGACGTTTTATCGATAGAATCACAGAGTTACTGACAGTCGGTTTAACGAATGTATATTTTTTAATCGGGACAGTAGCAGCACGTCAATGAAGCAATGACAAAACTGCCATTATTTAAAGGCTTAAAAAAAGAAAGCAAATTCGATCAACTGTGCTGGTGAGAACCGCAACCCGAATTACATATATGAAATACTTGTTTTGTTTAATCTCGTAATCGCGTTATCATAAAATTTTGTCTAGACCGGAAATTTCACAATATTTACAGAAACCAATGTGGCACCGCATCAAAAACTTCTACAAACGATGATTTATACTATCGACTCATTTATATAAAATAGATATAAAAATGAATCACGCAAACACATACCTCTTAAATTTATTTTTCACAAAAATGAAGTTGTACTACTTACAAAACTCCGCCTCAATAGGTCATTATTAATTTTGCAATCAACTTACCTGAAACAAAAAAATAATAATTATTATGGTGCAATTCGCTACTATTATTTTTGTTATTATTATTAAAATTGTATCATTAATGAATATTTTAAAAAATGTATATTTGAAATATAAATCAGATAAACGACTGTACTTTTTTATCTTTAATTTGCATTTTCCGCAAATAAAATGTATGCTAAAGGATTTAAAAGACATAAGGACAATTCTTGAACTAGATCTTGAATCTCGCGCGCGCAATTAGCAGCTTAACGCTCGCTTGCTTTGCAAAGAAGGGAAAGATGTGCAAAGCGAGCGATTTGCAACTATTCGAGAGAGAACTTGACGCTGCTTGTGCGGGTGTGTGCAAGGCAAGAGACAGAGAGAGAAAGCACGCGACTCGTTATGATTCATCGAGGCGTCAAGAGACTCGACGAATTTCTATAATTGACGATGAGTCAATGGCACGCGCGAGAGGGAATTCTTGCATGCTTTACGAGCTTTAATTTCAATATGCTCTTAAGATGCTTTAATGAGATGAGAATTTGATTATCAGCTGCGCGTGCGATGTACTTATGATAAACAGAGTAAATTTTTGTGACAATAGATTGAAATAATTTCTTTGTAAAAATTAAATGTTTTAGGTACAAATGTATGTTTATATGTTTTATAATACAAAACTGGTATTTCATTCGCGTAAAAAGTAATAAATAAATATTATAACTACATCATCTTAAAGTAATATTTTTCATTTCGTTCAGATTAAAACCCTAAGAATTGAGTAAGCAATTTTATTTCAAACTTATAGAGAGTTCACATTGGCAGTTGCCATTATCTCATTCAAAAAATATGTGCATAATTAATATCCTTTCTCTTTTCCATACAAACTATTGTGTCAAAAGTTTATTCTTTTTATACTAGCACTTATTCTTATTCACTGAAAATTTAATTTTTTTTTGTCAAAGATTTTTGTTCACTTAATAGCGCGAATGAACTTTCTCATCGATAGCAACAAATCCAGTTGCGTTCGTTACTTTCGATCAGCATCATCGTATCGCGATCAATCGATATTCCTTAGGCGTAAAGAGAACAAGGGAAAATTACGAGTCGCGTTTTCCCACTTTCGAAACTCCGTAAGAGTTAGAAATAAATACTATTAATCGCGCAAGAATTTCGACTCCGACTTCGTGATCTCATAACCGATAAATGCCTATTTCCCATGGCGAAAGCACTTAAACGTTATTTTGAGTTCAAATATGCGTCGCGATACCGATCGCACTTATAATAATAGTGTTTTAGTGAATTTGCGAAAAATGTTAATTAATGGATTTTATGTCACGCACCGAATTATTTTACATACATTTTTTTTTTAAATTATTCGAATTCTTATGAAATTAATTTCCAAAATAATTTAAAAACTAATTTATGAAAGGCAATAATTAATAGCTAGCTTATAATTACAGACTGACCAGTAAAAAATCTATACTACACCCGCTATAGTTTAACAGTCATTTATTTATCACTTTATCAAACATATTATTAAATAAAAGATAATATAAGTCAAGATTTTCCAATAGATAGCAATTTCAAAATCTTAATAAGCAGCGCGTGCGAGGCTGATAATATCAGCGCTATCAAGTTTTGATGCATCTCGCTCGGTATACAATCTACATACAAGTAAGCGCGAACAGCGAGCGCGCGGCGCGCGGAGGGCGTTGGTCGTATACGAAACGACGCAACAACCGTGGCTTTTCCTGCGATATAACGTAATATCTCTACGGCTCCTTCTGCGCCACCGCCGCCGTGATGAGATCGTTCAACCCGGTCGTACGCACAATTGCAATTAGCGGCAGAGAGCTTGAGCACTTACCAAGTCGAGCAAGCAATTGACGCGTGGGAAGAATCGACCTCGCGTGCGCGTGCGTCCGCGCACGTTACAGAGATAAAGAGTGAGCGAGAGAGAGATAAAGAGTGAGCGAGAGAGAGAGAGAGAGAGATAGAGAGGGATCGGCCAGATGAGATAATAGGAAAGTGAATTCGGAGTATGCGCTGAATTGACGCAACTTATCTATTAAATTTCATTTAAACTGCCTTTTTTTGTTTGAACTTTTACAGTTTTGTTCGATCGAACTCATTTTTTTTTATTCGAGAGTCGGCGATAGGTACTCTTTTTTATTTATTAGACCGAGAAATGAACCCATTCAATTGTAAACTGGAGAAACTTCACGGCTGTAGGTTTTATTGAAAATACATATTTGCAGAAATAACGTGCAATTGAAAGGAAGTAGGTTTTAATTAATGTGGACATGCAATTAAGCGATTTCTATTGTGGGTTGAATAAAAAATAATAACACGTTCAACTGTAATACTCTAAAAGAATCAGAGAATTAGAAATTGTTTATGTCATTTAACAGTCGAATAAATAGTTATATATGCAGATACAAATTATTTACGCAAGACAAATATTCCGTAGAAAGTATTTGAATGAAATTTACTTCGCCAATTACGGTTGGATTTGGTGTACTGTTTTCGTACAAAAAATTGAATGATATTCAAAGCAAGTATATTTGACGTATTGTCGTATAATAAACTTCCTCATTATAAATTAGTGAAATAACCATCCAATTCAGTGGAAAGCAAACTTAATGAATGACTATCCCGGTCATTTATTAACGTCATTGAATTGGCCGCGTGCGAGCGTGTGAGATGTCAAATTATTTTTTCAAAGTTCGCACCGTCAGTTTAAATTATTGCAATGCACACTGCAATTATTACTGTGCAATTTGTAACTCATCTGTCATGCAAAAATATGTGTACCAAATCAATTGTCGAATATGCATTTCCATTTAATAGATTATCACGAAACAAAGTAATAAAAAAATGTTTGTTCTTTTCACTTTACTTTAAATGTAAAACATTATTATGTTTTTTAATGTTTCTTAGATTGAAGTGCTTGAATTGCTCATAGATAATTTAAATTTATTAGCAGCAGGGATGTCTGCATAAGCCAGATTAGCGTTTAATTATGTATCTCGCATGAATAAGGTGTATACACGATAGGGTCAAGTAATTTAAAAGTATAATTATTGCAGATGGCGCAGTTGGACAATAATAAGCAACGACGATGAGACAGTAGTCGCGTGTCCGTAAAGTAGAACGGTCAGTGGGCGCGAGAAAGTCGTACACCGGGAGAAAATCCCACGAGACGTAGATCATACTTCGTAGTACCGACCGTCACATCGTAATAATTCAGACGTTTTTTGCTATTTTTGAAATGGTAAAAAAAGGAAAAGAGCCCGTGATTGAGATTTTTCCTTTGTATATAAAACAAAAATAATTCAAGAGTTAAGTTTTCATTAACTAAACTAATAATAAGATCTTTTTAGCTTTTTTTAGTTTTTTGAAGTCGTGTTTCAGCGGAAACTTTCTTTATTTAATTGAAAGCAACGGTATAGAAAAAATTCTCATTATAACTTCTACATGGTTTGTAATTACAAAATAGTTAGTTTCCTACATTTTTATAAATTTTAATTATAGTTAATTAAAGACATGACAAATAAACGTAAATTATAACGAACAATAATGATTAAACAAGTACTATTAATAATTATTGCATGTTACTAGATGTAATGACTAATAATTATTAACACTAGTAGTGGAATGATTCAAATAGATTTGAATATAGAAAAAGTGAAGTCAAAACACACATACTTTACTTTATCGGTTGACATTTCATTATGCCTTTAGCTTTTTTAAATTACTTTATAAATTTTCGATTTATACCTTGCTCGTTTACTCTACTATACGGTTAATTTCTCTATCGTTCTCAAATACCTTTGTTTTTTAAAAAATAATCGCACAAAGTGCATCTTCATGTAGAACAAGAAAAGAGGTATACAAAGTAAAATCAGCTTCGTGAAAACTGAACGCAATACTGTAAATTGCATTACAATGCGTATGCATCATGCGTATGCGCGTATTTGTATAGTTGCATACAATAGACCTACGGCTCAACGCTTCTCAGAAAATGACTTTCAATTAGCCCTTCGAGCTTTATCACTTCAATAAAATTAATGTTATGGAAGGCGAGTGTTTGTATCAACCCGAGGAGGACAATGAATATATTCGCGTAGAGAATGGTAAAGACTTAGCCCATTGTTTTCCTTTCGGGGATGAATGAAATAAAAAAATAATGTGAAAGTATAAGATGAAAGTTTGGCACGATTACAGTAAACATTCTACGGGTTACAATAAAATTGAATGCATTATTTATACTCCTGGAATTCACTTTTATTTGTTTTTCTTTTCAATATTTAAATTGATTAAGATTCGAAAGTTTGTTAAAATTTAACGAACAATGAAACCGAAGCAACTCTTTATATACTCGAAATAAATTTCAATTCCGTATCACCGTATTTTTCAATGAGCAACTGCAACTGGAAAGTGCATTCACCTCATGCAAAGTTGTATTTAGCGATAAAAAGTTGCGTTCTAATTACGCGATGTCTCTGTGGGTTCATCACATACAATTAAAGCGAACAGAAACTGTGCAACGAAAAAATGCCTCCATTTGAGAAAAAAAAAGCGCACAGCACTGCAAGGGCCGTTGTTCATTTGTTCATTGTCATTGCATTTCTATTGTCGTCACAGAACGTCACACTTTCTGCGACTCTCACAATTCTATCACTTTGATCCAGTTTTGTCCACCGTGTCTGATATACGCATATACACTCTGTTTGGACATTACACTTGCATTTCAGAAAAACATTAATAGTGAGACTTCTTTCACTAAATTTCTATCAAGTTAAAATATGTTCTAAATCGAATTTTTAATAAAAACGAAAACGAATGAAACTGCATGTATTATTTAATAATCTTTCAAATGCTATTATTCAACATTATTAATTTTAAAATATAGCATCATTTTTTAAAATAAAAAATGTGCATTCTATGCACGTACGTGCATACCCACACAGACAAAATGAAGTATTCGGCGAGGCAGTACGGTACACATGCTTTGATTAGCCGGAAGCATTGTTTTCTCTTCTTTTTTTCTTCAAGAGAGATGCACGTCATATGCAAGGTCGGCAGTTTTTACTTTTTCAGGCAAGAGCGGTGCGGAAAATTATGAGCATATTGCGTGCCGTATTCCTGCGATCAATATACGAAATTGCAGTTACTTATAAAACGTTTACTCCAAACAATCGCTTTACTATTTCGTAGTAAATTAAGTTGCTTCTAAACGAAATTATTACTCTTTGCATTAAACTGTTAATAATTTTTCAAATAAAATAAAATAAATGCGAGGTAATAATTGTAGTATTGGTAACTAATAAGTTTAAATATCATCAAATAAAGTAGTTATTATGAAAAAAAAATCTTTTGAAATGAGTGTTGTATTAAAGTAAGAAGCTTAGTCAGTGTAAAGTAAGTCTTAGTGACTAAATTTTACATTCAAAGAGATCATTGACGAACCACCAGAGATCAGTGACAGTATTGTATAAATATACACTTTATAAAAATTGTTATAAAAATCGACTAAAGCATACATCAGCGTGAAAAATTTTTGTTTTGAAATATGCTTCACTTTGGTTACAGGTATTCCACTCAAAACGAAAACTAATTAAATAGAGCAGAGGACGACACAAAATCTTGTCGATTTTACAACGAGTAACCAAATGTTTGCATCCTACTTGTTGATGAAGACTAAACACGCTGTTTTAGGATGAACGCTAAAAGCAGCGCGCGGGGCTGGGCTCCGCGAATGTTGCTCCGATGTGAGTTTCACTTTTTCACTTTCTGATGACTGTCACTGTGTATGCGTCACGCAAAAACCGTACCTACACACTCCTTCAAAGTGGAAGGGATCAGAAGCAGCGCCGGCAGATCCCTCCACTAGCACTGTGCTGCTCGACAAAAAGTTTCCGCGCGCAGAGCTTTCATCAAAATAAAAATACAGCGGAGACACTGACCAGCGTCGGCTCGCCAACTCGTCTGCGTCAACAACAGTGAAAGTGTTTATGAATCGAGTCAGTGTTCCGCGTGCTCGAAAAAAAAAGCCCGCGATGCGAAAAGCTGCTCACGTACACACGCGCGGAGCCTTCGCATTCTTGGGGTAACACGTGGTCGTGGCGTCGTACGATGGCGAAATTATCGCGCCGATCGAAAGGAGGGAGCCGGTGAGTGGCGCCAGGATACCGCACCGAGCACTGTTTGCCTCGTAAATCATCCTTTGTTAAATTTCTGCGATATCGATTCGTCGCGTGTTCTCGCTCCTTTTTTTATTGTTATTATTGCACGACGTTTCGGGTGGAGAATTCTTATGCGAAATAAGCAGGCCGTTGAGAGATAACTGCCGCCGGGTACAATGGATAAAAGAATTGAAAACAAAAAAAAATGATGTAAAGTAGTTCAGGTGATATAGTATCTAGTTGTCCTATTGTAATCCACGGTACACTCTAATGAATTAATTAAATTTGCATTGTGAAATGAATTGAACGTTGATAAACAAGAATCATTCATTAATGTTCAATGAATTTGTTCCGATTTGCTCGGAAAATCAGTTAAATTTAATTGATTCATTTATAGATAGTAATTACAATTACATTTCAACATTACATTTAGGGAAAATTAAATATATAATAATAACAAAGAATGAATAAGATGTTGAATGAACCTACACGGTTTAGTGTAGTTATCATACGATCAATAAGATAATACAATTATGGAATTACTCCATGTATTTTTCTTTATAGTCCTTAATTAAACAAAGTGTTTTAATTCATCTAAATAAGTTATGCCCACGAAGCTGACTCAGTTTTACGAGTGCGCTCACGGCATCCACGCGGTATCCGAAACAGGTTTTTTTCCTCCGCCGTCGAAAGAGAGAAGAACCTTGAGGAGTTAATGATCGCGACCGAAACTAGAAATCCCTGAACGGTCAAGGCTCGGGGAGTCTCGAGCTTAGCGGCTCCTCGCGACTTTTAGCTACGTAATTTTTCGACGGAGTCGCGCCGGCGGCGCTATTCCGTGACACAGAAAAGAACCGCGAAATGAGAGAATGAATTTTCCATGAGTGGCGTACCCGCGTCTCTTCATGCGATGCACGCGGACTATATATGCTAGGGACGCATAAGAAAAGTCGTTTCGCGTCGCGGACAAAAGGCGGCGCGGAGCTTGAGACGTGAAAAACCGTCGCTGCGAAAGGGGGTCACTTAACGTAGGGGTCCATCTAACGTAAACATTAATAACGAGACTGTAAAATATGGCAAGGAAAAACAGTTTCTGCGGTAATTAAATGCTGCGCTTAATATGCAAGTTCGCGAATTTGAGCAACAAAATTGTAGCGTTTGATGGGCACGTATCTTATACAGTACTTGCATTTTATAAGACAATAACCCTGTGAATTATATTTCACGTGATTATTTAATTTTGAATAAATGATATGACGTAAAATGGAAATAATCCATTATACTCTTATAAATTATTCTACCAAATTATACTTTAAATTTCAAAATATAGTTTCACCGAGATCATGCATAACAAAACCAATGCTGTTAGAAAAAAGGGGAAAGTTGAAGAATCTTTTCTGTTCCCCCAAGGGAAATAACAGCTAAGAAGGCAAGAATACGGAAGGAAAGTTCGGTCCGCCACGAAAGTAATAAGCAAATAATTTCTTTCCTTGCACTAAAATTGAGTAAAGTTATACAGCTACCCATAATATTAAATAAAACTATGCGTGTTATAATAATTATAATGCACGCGTTTAAATTCGCAATTATAGAAGAAAAATTAAAATTTTATTCAATGCACTTTTTTAAAGAGCTTATTTAATATGACACTACCAGTCACTAATCATATTTAAAGCTCGTACAATTTTTTTTAACTCTTTTTCATTTTGGGTCTGCCTCTCGAGAAGGACATTAGATTAAGGTCCCGAAGTGGAGGGAAGGGGAAAGATTAATCGAGAACAGTTCACGATGAGCATCGCTACTCGTCTTCTTTACAACTTCGTTCTTTCCTTCTCTTCCCTTTCTTTCTCATTCATTCTTAACTTACACCTCTAAATCTTTCTTGATGTGCTTCTACTTCTTACTTTTTTATTATTTCTTTTTAAGCTCGATACTACTTATGTTTATTTTTAATTAAAAATTAAAAAAAATATTATTATTGCCATGAACGAAATAAACAGAGCTGACGTAGAAAAATAATTTTTAGACCGAACGGAACGCACTCTAATGACTTGCTCAATGTTCCATTGCTACGAAAGAAACACAGCCAGCTAGAAAATGCTACACCTGTCGATCAAATTGCTCTGGAGATCGGTGGTCGAAATGTACCACCGGTCGAGATCGAGCTGACCGCGTAATTATTCCCTTCCTCGTTTTCTCAACGGGTGCGCGATTTTTCTCTTTTTTTTTCGTTTTTTTTCGCCACACCCTCGGTCATATTCAAACTCGGGATATCGCGCGCGATCTCCGTGGAGGCAGCAGTACTGGCAGTCGCGGCGGTTCTGGCTGTGGCAGCGGCAGCGGCTCAATGAATAATTTCCGTGCGCTGTTGCCATACCTTCGGTGTTTTCGACTCGCGAGCTCTTCCTACATGCTCCCAGCAATCGGCGTGCGGCGAGCAAACGTGAGCGCTGATAATTTTTCCTCCGTTTATTACTTATGCATTGCGTTGCAATTGTGCAAATGACGAATCACGGTGAGGTAATGAGAGGAAGAAGATTGTTTTATTGCTGCTTTGGTAGTGTAATTTAATTACGTGTAGCGGAATTTTATAAATATCGACAGAATCATTTATTGATTTTAAGAAAGATTACAATTATTGGGGTAGTTAAACGAAACATTTAATGTAATTTAATTTTCAAATAAAATTAAAAATTTGGAAAACACGAGGAAAAGGATTGCAGATATTAAATCTCGCGAAGCGATTTGAAATGAGGTTTTTTAAAAAGATGTCAGCATATTAATTGTTGTTTAATGATTCGCAGTGAGTAGATGCATCTCATATTCACAAAAAATGCATAAGCGATGATTCGAATACGTAAAAAGAGATGTGATGGCGACGATGGAATAGTAGACAGAAATTAAATTCAAATAAAAATAGTCACTTGGAATATTTTTGGCTTGACGACAAAATTATTAACTTCCATTATTAATAAATGGAACAAAATTGATAATGTATCTCTCGTATATTTAAAGCAACGCCGAGTTCACAAAGGATTTTAATATTCCTCTTTTGATGCTGTTCCAACTGCCTGAAAAAGTTTTGTTTAAAAACATGTTTTAAAAATTCATTTGAATAATTGGACGAATGCACGCGGAAAAATAATCAAGTAAACACAAGCAAATGCATCACAATCAATTGCAGAGTCGCTTTTATACGATTTATATTGCACTGTGATAAAAAGTTAAGTTAAAGACTATGATTGCGATGACTTTTTCTTTTCAAACGTTCGCAGATTAAAATTTTCGATTTATGCAAAAATTTATGAGGAAAGAAAGCATAAGCCACGTGTAAATTTTTACACGAAATAAAATTCACTTCAAGTTTAAAAAATTGCACTTGTTTCATGCAAATTAACTGTAATCTAAAAAGTGCATTCAAATCTCGATCACATTTAAATTGTATTTTCAAATTAAATGCACTACCCTTCTAATGCAAACGCATATGCAGAATGCTGCAAAAGTGTGTATTCAAAATAGAACAGATTTTGAAGACATGATGCAACAACAGGAAGATGCACCGCGCGGACTTCGCTTACCTGCCCTAACATTCAGCGCGAGGTGCATTACCTGCGCCGGGATTAGAGGCTAAGCACGGACGAAATTCCAGCGGGAGGAGACCGACCTTCTCTGCGGCTCGCGAGCGGTGAAAGGAAGGAGCGCGCCAAAGAAGCTCCTCTTTGCGCGGCGCGCATACCGCCGCGCGGTGCAGCGCTTCTTCGCGTTATGTTACGTCACGCGACGAGCACGCGGAAAAATTAAACTGCGACGCGCGAAATGACCTGTTGGCTTTTATTTAAAAAAAGCAATTGCGAGTGCCGAGGTGCACCTCGCTTCTATCGGCTCGTATACGAATGTTATCGGCTTAGAAAATATTATTGTTTTTCGATCGTTTTTCGATGTTACATTAATTTCAATTTTATTTGAATTTACCGTGCAAACATTGACAACTGCGATAAGTAAGCTTATTGAAGTGAGAATAAAAACATGTTGATGGATGAAAAATGAAAAATTTCAAATAATTTGATAACAAGAATTGAACGTTATTCTCGTGCATTGATTATACGTAATTATCCTGCGTAGAAAAAAAAAGTATGCAAGAAAAATAAAAATTGTTTAACCGGGAAAACCCGAGATTCGTCAAGACGCCCATTCAACGAAGCTGCAGTAAGCCAGGCTGGTGTATATATACCTATATCGGCAAAATGGCAGTGCGCGAACGATTGATCAACTGCCGAGGCAACGGCAGCTATGGTGGCGGTGGCGGTGGAGGTGGCAACGTCGCAGATTCTAGTAAGCGTGTTGTTGTTGCGTAAAATCGCACAGCCGCAGCGGCGAGCGATCAAAGTATCGCGAAATACCTTTTTACGTATCGCGAACTCCCGATTCATTCGCCCCGGTAATTATAATCGGACGGGAAGCGGAAGCCTCGTTATCAATGGTTTCAGGCGCGCACGCACACACTTTCGTCGCCGCTGCAGTGTTCCACCGCGCAATTAAGGCCGCGGAATGCAACTTCGACGCAGAAATGATTTGCATGTCACGGCATTGTGAGACCGATAGTTTGCCGGGAGTTTAATATGACTCAATACGGCGGAGGAATTTTTAATACGACGTAAGATATTTGATTTTCATTGTAGGCAGCACAGGGTGGAAATATATTAGCAACGGCAGTGGTAGCTGATCCGTTTTTATTAAGACTTGACTTAATGATACTTGATTCTCTCTTGTAATGTTTGTAAGGAAGTAAAATTTCGGTGCGTAAAATAATGTTATAAAAATAAAATTAATTAATGAAAGTAAAGATTTGGGTAATGAAGCATTTTTGAACGAACAAAAGAAGATTGTCATTGGGGGTCAATTACGATAAAAAAATCGTTTTATAATCCATAAAAAGAAAGATCATATTTCTGCCAGCGATATCAAATGATAATTAATTGAATTAAAAATGACCCATTTAATTGTTCAATTTAATGCGCGTTAAAAGTAAAGTTATATATTTGCATCCTTTATAAAAGCGCGCGGCTTGATGGGGTGTATATCTTATCGAAATAAGCTCATTAACTATCATTTTCCCTGAGACGAAAAGTTAATTTTACCCTCTTTCGCTTCCTCCTTCCGTTGCTAACATTATAATGCTCTCTCGCATTATTAATTCCAGCCTCATTTATATCTATATTCAGCCACGTAGACACATTATTCACATCTCATTTTCCGTAAAAAGAGTCTTCACAATACATCAGAGGAAATTGTCTTATATTTTTTCACATTTGTCGCAGAATACTTTTTTCCGAGAATTTCGAAAAATAGAATCATTATCTTATCTCTGATTCATGCCTACACTAACGGCAAAACCTCATTTTATTCGTAATATCATTTTAATGCTAGGAGAAAACATATACCATTCGACATAGCCGTAGGAATCGTTCGATCCATTAAGTGCACTTCCCCCCAAGTCACTGAATCGCGAGAAATGCATAGAGTGCAACGACCCTATCGTAAAAAGACACGTCAAAGTCAGCGACGAAATCTCGTCGCTTTCGGCGATTCCTGGCAGCGCCCGCGGCAGCGACGAAAAAAAAAGGCGCGGTAGAGACTCCGAAAAAAGGCGCAAGGAACGCCGCGCGGCGGCACGCGAGAGGCGCACGCGTCTCTCTGTTTACTCGCGCGAAGGCCGCGTGCGTGCACTCGAGTTCCTTGACTCCGAATCGAAGGTAACAGCGAAAGGCGCGCGCGGGATTCCCTCGCTTCTTCCGCCCTCGACGTCAGTTCGCGCGGCTAGCTGGAGCGAAAGTATTGTACCCGCTCCCGCGCGTGCGAGGCGCAGCGGCGGCCTTTTTTCGGCTCCGCCTGCAGGGGTGCGGAGACACCCTTCGGCTAATTGAAATTCGAGGGTGGCATCGCGGCGCAGGAGCTAAACGGGCACGTGCCTTCCACGGATTCAATGCGAAATTTTGCCTTTTAAATGAAGCTTTTGCGCTTCTTCAGGCGGCAGATGTAAAAGGCTACTTGAAAGCACGTTTAAGAGAAATTTAGTTATCCGATGATCAAAGATATATCTCAATTTTTACTTTCACTAGTTTAGCAGCGATAGAAATGTCGGTGTTATTGTATCTTCGGCTTTCTTTTTAGAGTAATAAAATTTTTCAGGTACTGTAAAGACTTTATGCTCGCTTAATTATGATTTTGTTTCTATCAGTCATTTGCAGATGAAATTTGATTATAATAGAATCAAAATCACAATCTACTATGAAGAGTAGACGTCATACAGTCTTTAAGAATCCTATCAATTTTTCTAAAATTTTTAAATTTATATTCTTCGGTATGCTCGTATCATTAATCTCTACTGCGAGTCTCATAATAGCACGGGCTTTTTTTGCTGATTGCTTCGAAGATTATTTCTACGTAATGAATCTCTAGTCATTTCACCGAACTTACGCATGTAGCGTCGGCTTTTACCTGAATAGGAGCAAAACACTTGACACTTGCGGATGCAACACGCACGCGGAAGAAGTGCACGCAAGAGAAAGACTTGCGTTTTATTTGCTCTCTCCCGCAAATTGCGAGAAGTAAAAAGAAAGCCGAGGCACTGATGCCGACCGCCTAACGAGGCATCGACGGTTCACTGCGCGTAGAAAAAAATGGAAAAAACAGTACGGAGCGTTGAAAGAAATAAAAATTTGTACTGGCGGTACAAAAGTAATCATCGCTTATACAAGATGTACACGTGCAGTACGTACAAATCAGATGAATAAATCCTAGATTCTGAAAGACCACTGATAGTGAGAGAAATTTCTCGTAAAAATTACAGTAAAGATCAACGTGAAAATAACGTGAAAAAACGTAGTCTTGGGATGGATTGCAAAACTGGTGACTTTCACGGAAAAAAATTATCGTAATTTTTATCTATACATTAAACAATATGAAAATCTCCGAAATTAAAGATATTTTGTCGAACAATGGTAAAGCTTTTCCCGCAATAATTAGGGAGCCTTTCCCGTAAAAAGTATTGAGCTTTTTGCGCAATAATTACGGAGCTTTTCCCGTAATAATTACAGAGCTTTTCCTGCAAAAATTGTGGAGCTTTCCACGAGCCACCAAGATGCAGGTAAAAATTACAGAGCTTTTCCTGCAAAAATTGTGGAGCTTTCCACGAGCCACCATGATGCAGGTAAAAATTACAGAGCTTTTCCTGCAAAAATTGTGGAGCTTTCCACGAGCCACCAAGATACAGGTAAAAATTACAGTGATTTTCCTGCAAAAATCTCCAGTATTACTAAAAACCGTTCCATACTTACGTTTTTTCACGTAATTTTTTAGATGATCTTCACCGTCATTTTTACGAGAAAATTCTTACGGGTCACCTTTAGGAAACCAACTAATGATAGGAGGAGATCTCGCGCTTTGAGTAAAATTTTTGCGAATTCAACAGACAACTCACCTATAACAACAGTGTTGGCAGCGACTTCCTTAGCAGCGGCGGCCGCGGCGGCCGGCCCGTGGGCCAGAAAGTCGCTGAGCGACAGGGACGAGGCGATGATCTGCCTCTTCTCCTCGAAGTTGAGATAATCCAGGCTGTTGCTCCGCTGCGGGCCACCCGTCACTATCGTCACCGTCTTGGCGCTCTGGTGATGGTGGTGGTACTGGCTGTGCCTCAGCTGGTTGTTCGGCTCGTTGTCCGTAGGCGAGGACTTCTCGTTGCCGGGGTCCGCGTTGCCGGTGGGCACGAGGTAGACGCCGCTGACGCGTATCGACATGACGGCGCGGCGCCGATGCCCGGGTACGGCTCGCCAAGGGGGCCGAGCTTCCTCCCCGAGCGCGTGTCACGACTCGCCGCCGCTGTCACTGGCTCGCATTCCGCCACGTCACTGCATCTCGGCCACTGGCTGCGTTGTTGCGCAACCGGCCTCCACTTCCGGCGTCTCTTTCGCCCGGCCGGAAACGCGCCGTCAGGGCCTCCGGGGCATCGCCGCCCGCCTCGTCGTCGTCGTCGTTACGGGGGCGAAGCAGTCGATGCCGCGGCACTAAGCGCTACCGTCTCAAGGCTCCCTATCTATCTTTGATGCGCATTCTATATTTGACCCAGGTCGACGTGGTGAGAAGTAACAGAGAGGCGCTTTCTTCTGTGAGGCGACTGCACGGCGATCGAGCTTTTCTCCTCTGTTGGGGTAATATATAGGTAACGAGGTGAGATTTGGCGGAGTGGTACGAGCTGCTGTTTTCTTTGCGATCGAGAGAAGGCGTTTAGGTTTGTCCGATGGACCATGCGCTCCTGGAGAGTTTGCGCATCCGCGCGCGAAAACTATAGCTTACGCGGAATGACAGGCTGGTGCTAACGTGGGAATCGGTATGTAATCTACGAGCCTCGCGCGTATCTTCTATTATTCCCCGGTTAAAACCGTAAGTGTTATGAGCAATCTTTCCGCTGCGCAATAGAATCGAGATAAGTTAAATAATGAATATACATTCATAAAGATTCTACGGTTATTATTTTCATTAAAAGAGTGTCCATGTATCAAGGGAAGAGATACGCAAAGGCAAAAATGAACATTTAATCTGATACTACGGAGGTGCATTCGTTTCCACTTTTCTCGGTAAAACGCAACAGTAAACGACAAAAGCCCCCCCTCATATTTACTTAATTTTCAATGCACACCCACAATTGTGCCCGAGTAATTTCGTCCCCTCGCCTTAAACCGCAGAGTGAGTTATACATAAAACGCTTTAACGAGTTCTTTAACTGCCGCCGTACGTCTAGTGCAGTTTTAATTGGCGAACTTATTTTTTTTCTCCCTCCTTTTAACCGCGAGCATTTGGCGACGTTGAAAATAATTGTAGAGCATCGTTTCCGATCGCGGGGGAATATGGGATTCCTCGCGTTCTTCGAACGGCCGCGCGACGTTGAGCCTTTTTACGACTGCGAAGTGAGTTTTATCGCGATTTCAATTCCATTAATAGAGTTAGTTAAAATTTAGAAGTTTGTCTAGAAACTTTTTCAAATACCAAGAGTAGATAATTAAAATCGACAGAATTACTATTTTATTTCAATGCAACTTTAAAAATTGGCGATTGACGAATAGATTTTTACAGTAGACGACAAGATTACAATTTTATCTCAGTGCAATTTTAATTGATGATTCGCTTATAATTGCGTGAAAAAACATTTGTATCTAGTTATGTGAGAGTGAAATATTTAAATGAGAAACACGATTCTCGACACTGGTTTTCCTTGCACAAAAGAATATCTTGGCGTCATAACAATGGAATTTTCCTGAAGTAATGACAATGTACGTGACTGTTTTAATTTTGAAAATAAAACTCTAGTAAGACATTATATTTAATTCATCAAACGTCAGCAATTTAATTTAAATAAACCAATTTCATTTTTTTAAATTTGCATAACTCTTAAAATTAAACCATTCATTTATGTTGAGATAAACATGCTAATATTTTATTCCGTATATCGAATGACCAATTAAATAAGCACTTCTGTTTCTTTCATTAACGTGTGTAATTAGTGTTTTTATTATTCTTGACTTTACGGTGTGTAAATCTTTAATTGCACTAAAATTATTGAAACTCAATATTTTTCCCTAAAGCAAGTAGGTATATCAAATGCTTCTTTGATATCATCGTTCCTGCAACGAAGAAAAGCACATTTCAAAAAAGACCTATTTTAATTTTTCTTTTTTTAAGCACTAAAAAAAGGTAACTTCTAAAACTTAATAAACTTAGGACGCCATGCGAATGATACGTTAAATTTACCAGGTTCTTGAAGAGTTCACTTTTCTCGAGTACATTAAAAACGACATTAAACTAGACCTTTTTCGAAATGTGCTTTTCCTCGTTAGGAACGACGATCTAGCAACACGTTAGTACGTATATCAAAATAATCGCCGCGTTTCTTCGATAATCATTCGCGTCTCGCGTGAATAGCGATCGACTCGTCTGTTTTTTTCCGGGCAACTTTTTACTCTGTATGTAAATACGCCGTAACTGTATACAAAAGAAAATGAGGAGCAAGAGCTGGCGAGCCGGGAAACCCGGCCGATTATAAATATTAATGCGCAATTACGTGAGTCACGCCGTGTGTCTCTATTAGGACAGGTCTTGGAAGCGGACGTTTCCCGAGAGTCACGGCTGTACCGCAAGGAGGAGACGAGACAAAAAAGCGATCGAGGTTTTACGAGGCGCCGCCCGCCACCTCCGCCACGCTCCGAATATCTCGCGCCGCGCGGCGATTAGATAAGGATCGAAAACGCCGGTACCGCTATACGCGCTTCCCCTTTTCTCGCCTTTTTCTTCCGCCGCGCGCGCAGCGCGCTTTGTCTTTTTCACCCACGAGCGCGCGGAAAAGGCGTTGGTTCGCGCGTGCTTTAAAAATCGATCGCGCGCCGCTATATGCCTTTTATTTACGTACGCGTATCGCGCCAGCTTTGTCAGCGCGTCAACGCGTTTATAAGTTTTTCCACTTTCTTTACGAGACTGCGGTGCCGTTTCTCGATATAACAGTCATAATGGATTCTACGTAATGAATCGATTGTTTTGTATGCAGTGCATTCCGATTTTCATCCGAGTGCATTTGTGAATTATTCAAATTTTTTACGAACAGTCGCGTGTAATTTAAATTTTTTTTATTTGCAAATAAAAATTTAAGAAACGATCGTTTAACTGCACTGCACTCGAGGAGATCACCGTTGACATAACCTAAAAGCCTTCTTTTTTTATATCGCGCAGCAGTGTAGACGCAAAGAAAACAACACAGCGAGCGAGGGAGCTCGAGCTTTGTGCGCTCGTCTCGTCAAAAAGCAGTCGACTCGCCGATCCAAAAAGAACGAGGCTTCTCTAGGCGCGTCGCGCATTTGTGAAAAAAACGCAGAAAACCGATGCACCGGTGGAAAAGCCTCGCTCTCCTCTATGGAAAAAAATTTGACTCCGTTCTCTCCGTCTCTCTCTTTTTGCTCTCCAGCGGCATTCACAGTTTTTCCTTTTCCCCGCATCGTTCGAAAGCTGCACCTTTTTCTTTTTTTTTCGGTGGAAGTCCTAAATCTCCGAGACACCTGTGGCAAGAAGATGCGCAGCTAAGCGTACACAATGGGGCTGCCACGGAAGGCACGTACCTTTGGGTCCCTTCTCCCCCTCCTCCTACTCACGCCTGTTTACCGATTTTCTTTATTATCAAAATGTTATTCCCATTAAGAACCGATCAATTGGCATTTAGCATGCAACAATAAATTTAAGAAGCTTATTCTAATGGGGTATACAAAAATGCTTTGGTAGTCATGTAGGGAAAGCATTACAGGCACATTTGCGAAGTTCGATGATGCTAATTATAAATTAATGTCATTACGAAAGTCAAATAGTGAAACAATTTGAAAACGATTATTTTGAAGTTTGCTATCGCAAAGTTCCGGAGGTACGTACGAATAATTTCTCAATTATATTCGGACGTAAGAAAAAGATGAACAATATCGATTGTTTCGGAAAGGTCACAGATGCACACAGCTGTTTATTACTCTTATTCATGTAGGTGAACGTTTCATAACGATTCACCGTTTTTCCGAATTCTAAAAATACCGCGAGACACAAAAATCGATCTAACCAGCCGCGGCAAAAGTCACGCGGCGGCGAAGAAACGTTTTGCAACTGGCCTGCGACGGAAAAATTTACACGAATTCAGCGGTTTATCTTCGCGGGTAAAAAAAAAGCCGATAAAAAAAATCGTCATCTCCAATTAACGCCGGGTGGCCTGTCGTCGTCGCGTCGGGCGAAAAGTGCCCTCGACAACGAGCATCAAAAGCAGCAGCCCGTCGATGACGCACCGTCGTCGTCGTCGACGGGAACACATGTGTGCGGACGGTGCACGGGGGGGTTTTGCGTGTATGCCACACGGTGCGTCCAGGGCGCCAGACAGAGACGGAGCCAGGCGGTGGGCGAGGTGGTGCGCACGCCCGGACGACGCCGCGCCGCAGCCGGCGTATACGCCGCTTATACGCACGGCGAATATTTCGGAGGGGCGAGAAAGGGAGGACGGCGGCGAGGAGGGGCGACGGGGAGGGGGGAAGGCCGTTGCACTTGTTACTGAGGGGGGAGACGGCGGTCCCCCCGATTAAATCAGCCTCTGCTGCCCCGAGCCAAGCAAGAGAGACGGAGAGAGACGGAGCCAGCGGGGACGGAGCAGACAGAGAGAAAAACACTTACACTGAGGGCACAGACAACACACGGACACTGTATATACTGGACTGATCGTTTTCGCTTTGCCTTATAGCTTCCACTCCGCGCGCACTCCTCCACCGCGATTTTTTTTTCTTTTTTACATCCCCGCGTTTATTTGCGGACACACTCGCGGGGTATGATTCAGAATTCACTTTTCCGGCTGCGCTCGCAACGAGCCACTCGCGATGCACCTTTTATACCAGGGGCTCCGATCGAAAAATTTCGGAGCAGCGGCACGGCGACACACGGCTCGCCTCGCGACTCACTCGCGCACGCACTGCCGTAAGAGAGGAGTGCCGGCTCTCCTTCGCATCCACCGAGCGACGGAGACGTGCTCCAAGATATATACGTACATAGGCACACACTCGATGCAGGCGGGCGCGCGACGGACGGACGGAACTCGAGGCTCGTTCGATTGCGGGCGGTATACGAACGGGTGCTTTCGAACGGGGGTGAAAAAAAAATCGAGGGGCCGGTCCGTCGCGACGGACGATGGCAACGGCGAACGAGAAGCAACAACAACAATAACGAAACGGGCCCGCGGATAAGCGGCCGTGCAAAGCTCGCAGGCGGTGGCGAGACAACGCCACACGAACACACCGAGCGAGGCGATCGCGAGCACTGAACGGCGGCAGCCATGCGACCACAGCGCCAGGCAGCGGTGCGCGCCACAAACCAGCCGGCCCTCTCTCCCGAGTGTACACCGGCGTCTCTTGAGCACCGCGTAGGAAAGAGCGAGACGCTATCAATGGGCGAGTACGAGGGAGCGAGAAGGACGGAGCGAGCTGGCAGCGTGCGCGTAAGAGAGAGGGAGAGTGAATGGGCGCAAGGTAGTAAGAGAGAGAGAGAGGGAGCGACGGAAGGGCGGAATTGGTGTGCGTGAAAGACGGAGAATGATGTATATAGGCGCGAGAGCGTGGATTCGCCCGAGTGCAAGGAAAGAAGCGCGATCGGGCACATCCGAGAGGAAGAGGGACGGTGGGAGTGAATGAACGCGAGCGAGTTTGCGTGTACCGGTGAGAGTGAGAGAGGGTTGAAAATGCAGAAACAAAGAGAGCCGGGTATGGATCAGAGCAGCAGCCGGAGAATGGGAATGTACAGAAAAAGATCCTAAAAAGCAGAAAGGTCAGAGCGATAAACGAAAGTGGAGTAAATAATAGATGAGCGGAGGAAATGAAAGGAGGGTTCGCTGGGAGAAATGAAGAAATTGCAATTGAATAGCCCGGCGAACAAATGTCGGAGAAATCTAATTTAGCAAAAATTAACCGTTGGAACTTTATTGTAAATTAGAAATGAAAAATTTTTTTTAAATTATTGTACTTTAAAATAATGTTAATCCACAATGAAAGGAGAAAATTTATTTATTGTGGAAATTCTATTCATCGCGTCTCCTTTATAAAAATATTTAGTTGTAATATAAATTGTTATAACAATAGCTAATATGTAGTACAATGCATACATTATCAGTTCAAAGAGTACCTAATTTCTCGGTGAAAAATCAAATGTATTTTATTTAATTCGCAAATTATTTGTTTAAATTCGATAAAGAAATGCAATCTCTTTGTTGTTCCTAACAATAAGTATAAAAATTTTAAATGTACAACAAAAAATCATGCTGAATCCAAACGCATGACAATAAATTTAAAAAAACTGAAAAACTAGGAAAAGAAAAGATACCGGATTGTCTGCCAAGACAGTCCCTAAAAGCCTATAAAGGCCTATAGAGGTATAAAGGTGGAGGCTAGGGCAAAGGGACAGAACAGGTAGACCGACTATTGGTGTGGTCACGCCTGAAGAAAAGATGCAATAGATGGAATCACGGAAAACCGCACTGAATGTGGTACGTAGGAGTACGAGCGAGACAGAAGATGGTAATGAGCGGACACGAAACTACAACGAAGGAAAAAGTGGCGTAATTCCTAAAGGTATACCTACAGTTTCGTCGCGTGCTTAGACGTGCCTGGAATTCTTGGCTTTGGCGTCGTTCGATTCATATCAGGAAAACGATTGGGTGTATAGCCGCAGATCTTTTTCCTTTGTGCGTATTTTTAAATCAAATCGGATATTGCAAGAAAATATGTGAGTATATTTATACGCCGATGATTTTATTGATGACACGGTTTTAGTTTTTTACACGTGCTGATAAATAACTAATCGCTCGAGTAGATCTGAAGAAAAAACGAGGCGTCAAAGTAATTCTTATTTTGCCCATGACAATGTTTTCTTACACATACTAAGCAATAGAAATCGAAAAATGTTTTATTAATGACAGAAAAGTGGAAACATTTCTGAAACTTAATTAAGAAACCGACGAAACATTAATGAAAGTGCGATAGGTCTGGGATTTCCGAAGGGCATTGAGATAAATATATTTTTCGTGAAGGTGATGAATCATATTTGGGCTTGAACTGTTTTCAATAGAAATGCACGTTATAGGTATATCCACGACACAATGATGTGGTGCTTATAAGCTTTTGCTATTTTCATCTTAGATGACGTAGTCTGATTTTCTCTAATTTGATCACATTGAGAAATGTTTCGAAAGTTCATTAGATACTCATTCTAGGCTAAAATAAATGTTATTTCGTCAGATTTCGTCATACTGCATCTATCAACTAATAGTGACAACAAACATTAAAGATACGTTTATTATCTAACGCTGTGTCTACAAAGCGAATAAAGATGTGTAAATTAAAATCATTTCTTTTTAAATATAATACTCGACGCGTGTTGTTTAACAACTTAATTATTAGAAGATTAGATTATATTAATTTAAGGTGACCGTCGATAATACAATTATTGTTTAAAAATTTTGAATTTACAAGATTTTAGATATTTTGTTAAAAAATATAATTTTTGTTTTTTCGAACAATAACATAATAAGCTTAATTAAATGTTTAAATATTGTTTTTAATTTGATTAATATTAAAATCGTTTATCTTCGATGAAAAAAAAATTGTTTGACAGTTTTAGTACATGGTCTTGTTATTCAGTAAACGCAAGCCAATGTGGAGACTGTCATTTTTTCTCCCTTGCTTCTTAATTGTCTTCGTTCAATGAATGGAAACAAAGACGTGATATTAAAGCAAGGGTATATAACGCGTACTATGTAAGACAGAAAGAAAAAGCGCGTAAAAGTGCAGTTGCAACGATGTAGTAGTATAGTAAGTATTAGTTAAGCGGCCACCCATCCATTTACTATACACATCGAATTTGCTTAACTTCGATGAGCGAGTAAGGATTGACTTGAGCTAGAAGCCTACAACGTCGATCATAGAAATGTACGTCTAGACTACAATGCAAGAAATACTATTTTCCTAATACTGAGATTTTTATTTAAAAAAAATTAGTTACTATTTACGTTTATGATAATTTAGTTAATTTTGGCTTCTTCGGATTAAAATTTTAGTTTAGTGATAAAGAATTTAGTCAAAGATACTTATAACGTTAAATGTTATCAATAAAAAACCGACATTCTAGTGTTATTTATTATTTCTTAATCTTTAGGTGTCGACTATCTTTGAGATGTAAAATCCATGGTTAGAAATCTACCTTACCGGCATGGGATTCTTTATATTCTTTTAAAGCCAAACAAAAATTTTTAAAACATCGCTTCGAACCCTACTTTACAACGAATAAAGCAATGCCTAGTAAAATTTTCATGTAATGCTAATCAAAGTTATTATAAAATAAGATCCTCATCTGTAATTAAATGCAATGATAATCTAAAAAAACGAACCAACTTTTTTACCAGTTTGGGAATAGCAATATCTCAATTACTTAAATTTTTTGAAATACGAGCTTTTGTATTTTTAGGATATAAATAAAGAAGGGTAATTCTGAAGTAAAAAAAAGAATTCTTGAATAAAATTAGAAAAAACTAACGGCCAATCTAATGGCAGAGGTTCTTTATTTTACAGTGATGATAACCTCAGCAGGTATTTTGATAAGATTTTGTACTTTGATTCAAGTGAAAATTGATGAAGTCAGGAATAAAGATAAGACACGATATTGCCTACGTCATTATAATATATAAGAAAATTTATCTTGTCTTTGTCCATTAGCCAAGCAGCTAGTGCGATAGTTAACATCGTTCGATATTAGAGAAGATCGACTATATCTGGATTCCTACCGGTTATTACTTTACGAGGACATCTACTATGACGTTATTGTATCGACAAAGCTTCTTTTTATATTAGCAAGTATACCTTTTTAAAGAAAAATCTTTATTTTTCAAATAACTATTTTTAATAATGTTATATGTAATTAATACCTACATCTGATACATATATGATTTTTTAAATTTTCATTGCGTACGTTGACTCTTTGGCAAATGACACGCACATCAATCGAAACTGTAATTAAATCTTTCGCATAGAATGTTGTAACATTATATGACATGCAAAGATCAGAAAGCATGAAAGTGTAATGTGATTTTCAGATCTATAGCTATCGCATATTTTTTTTTATGCAATACATAACGGTAAATATATGCAAAAAATGACTCAAAAGGACAATCGTTTCTCCACCCACAAATAAAATTAATCTTTTCTGTATCTTCAATGATAAATATACGATTGAAAAAGCTTCTACTAGAAATCATATCTTCAATCATAAATATACGATTGAAAAAGCTTATACTATAAAGACACAAAATAAATATATTAATTTATCTGTAAGCATACATTAGTCGTACAATCGTCGCTATAATTGCAACTATTGTGGCTCGCTAATGGCAGCTTTTGTGTACGCAAGTTCAAAAATCATTTCCTCTCGTGAGGCCCCACGCTCGTTATGAACGGCGGTGCAGGGAGGTCAAATGCCGTAGTCGTAGCTTTACGCAAGCTCGAGGGACCCGGGAACGAAGCGCAGTGAAACTGCGAAGCGCTGTTACGCAAACCTCCCTGGAAGTTTGGAATACCGTAGGGGCTAGCTCGATCTCGGAGGACCTGCCGCTGGGCTGCAGCTGACTGAATGATATCGCATAGGCGAATTCTTGGGATGACGGACCACCGTCAGTCTCTTCTCGAATACCGAGCGATTTCTTTTTCGGACCGTGCGTGTATTGGAAATTGCAAAATTGATTTATAAAAGATGACAGTTAATTGACAAAAGAATTTAATAATTTGAACGATGTCATTTAAAAATTAAATTCGCACTTTAATAGCATAAATGTAATTTATCTTTAAAAAAAAAGATAAGTATCAAACGACTAAAAACTTTGAGTGCAGTTTGCAAATGAATAGGGAGGGTACAATGTTTCAAAGGGAATGGGCATAACTGTCAGACGTAGTAAATTGGTAATGTACTTTAAAGTGTTGAAAAAAAAACTGACCTACATTTTTAGCGGTGCATTTCATGAAACCGCGAAGGAAATTGAGGTTGTCTCTTAACTAGACCAGAGAGATTTTAAATACCGTTGCGTCGACAAACGCCGATATAAATATTGACAAAATTGATTGTATTCAAACATGTTTAAATTAAAATAGCCTTAGAGAAATATTTAAGTGTTATTTTGCGCATTGTATATTTTGATGATGGGGAAAAGTATTTAGCGTAAATATTTAATAATATAGTCATTGTAACTTACATGTACACTGCAAAATGTAAATAAATTGCCATGACTTACCTGAAAAAAAAAGAAAAAGTATATTAATTACATGAAAAATAATCGATATAAGGAAATGAAATAATCATCGAATAGACCATAAGCGTTTAGTAAATGTATTTACAAACAAAATATTGTCTGTTAATATTTTTCTTAATAAAATAAAGCTATTTTTAAAATAACAATCGAATACAAATCTAATTATACCAATCGTCATTTTTAACGAACTACTATAAATTCCTAAAAAATTATTATTAACTAATATCTTGTCGAAAAAAGACAAAATGTTAGTTTAATTTAAGCGACAACATTTCTCATAATAAAATGTTCATATTCTAAAAGTTAATGGAAAAATATAGTATGATTCTTAAAATTTAAATAGAAGATCTGACGTGTGCACAATGTGTTGAAAATTAGAATGTTCAAGCATCATGTCCACATTAATATGACTGCAAGCTCGTCGAGATAAAGTAAGCTTAACCTACTTTGGTTCTTCTATACATGTTAAGCATGTGCACCTTCTAAATAAACAGGTTGCTCTTGATCAAGATCATATCGGTTTCCGGAATATTGTATACTGATAAGAAACATTGCAAATTTCGGTTTGCTGTCATATTTTTTATGTAGAACTAGAATACAGTTCTACACAAATAATTTATTTAAAACTAAAATGCTGCACATCTGTTAAGACTGCTCAGATAAGTACAACGTGTTTCTATAAAAATGAGGTTCCTCAAAATCGGTATGGATAATTAAAATCCATTATATTAAAATTCATAATTCTAATTCGAATGCAATGAATATTAATTATTGCATTTACTGATATCTTTGGAAGTAAATTAGTGTAAATCAATATATTCCTCTATTCAGATTAATAGATTATTTCATATAATATGACGTTATTTTTAGTTCAGTGAACAGCAATTTTAGAATATTTATTAATAATAAAATTTAAAGGAAAAGCGGTTTTAAGAATTGCTTGACTTGGCAATGATGTGCACACGTCAATTAAAAAATCTGCACTAAATCACGGAACAGTGAACGGTTATACTATGACCTTAGACGATAATAATTTATTGATTTTAATTACTATTAGTGGCTGATAAAAGTGAACTCAATTAGAAAATAAATTTTATAAAAAAAATGTTTCCTCTGCCGGGATTTCAGAGTCTTTAGGAAATTGAAATGTAGAAAATGAATAGGATTAACGTTATTATTTACAACCTAGTTCTATGTTCGTCAATTTTACTTATTTAACCAATTGACTAACCAAAATGGAAAAAATTAGACTACTTGTCATAGAAAGTTGTTAATAAAAAAAACTCTTATTACGAGGGGACTCTGCGTGACATTTTTTCACGTAGTACATACGCTTGGTTCCCACGACTGAGTTTAATCGCACTTAGTCATCGAGAATATAAGACCACTCCTACGATGAGTGACCTTTGCCACGCACCGTACTTGTTTATCGGTGCGAGTGTACTTCCGTAATCGATCTGTACAGCTCCATGTTTCGAGCTTCATTGCTCCCTGGAGCATGCTTTGTAAACTGAGCCTATTACGTTTTTTAATATTTTTTTTCTACTTAATAAATTAATTTTCGTTATCAGAAAATCCGTGAGAAATGAAAGTAATCAAGAATGTAACTTATATATGACGTTATAGTGTACTCATAATTTTTCGACTTTTGTTATCACTTTCACTATTTAAAATCTGAATTTAAGTATTCTTTTTTATTTAAATAAATTATATTGTCATATTTTTATGTACAACTGAATTTGATTGGTATAAATTATATAAATGTGTGTAAAATAAAATTTATATTCATAAGTGGCAGTGCTAAAAAATGTGCATTACAAGAACACCGCAGAACAAAAATCAAACTCGATAAACCAATTAGTGCAGTCACGGTACGAATATTTATTTTCGTTCTCAATTCGGTAAATAAGACCCCATTTAAATCGAGGTCGAATGTCAAGGAAAAATAAACTCGTTACCGCTTCGATTTATCGTGAGTTCAAATGGTTTTCCCCCAAAAATGTAATGAATTGCAGGTCATTATATTACCCTAGAAAAAATTTATGAGTTCAATTAATTTATGAACTTGAAAGTTCATTATACAATAGTTAGTTATATTATACAATAGTTGTCTCTAAAAATATATAGTTTGTTAAATTTTTAATATAAAACATATTGAAAAAGTCTTTTTTGATTTTATTTAAACTTGAGAGCAAGTACTGTCGCCTAAATCACACGAAGAATCTACTGTAGCTTAAATCAACTTAAGGGATTTTTTCCAATTCTTTGGACAGTAGAATATAATGCTAGGAATTACGTACCATCCTTGAACGGACCGAAACGCAAGAGACTGTTCATCCTTATTGCGGAGCAGCAGAGATATAAGATTCCGGAAGCGCGACTGCGAAATCACGTTCTTCGCTGCGGTAGCATCGGCATTTTCCTCCCATTTGTCTTCAAAGGGATCCCTTTCAATCTTCCCGCGCCACTGCTGCTAAAGACTGGCCGTTTTCCGAAAATTGGAAACTCAATAGGCAAATTTTTCAACTCTAAAGTTTTTTTCCTCGTGTAAAACATTACTGCTCTTCGAAGAATTTCATTTTTATCCAGTGGAAAGGAGTGGCCTCTTCGTCTTCAAAGTCTTTCATTAAGATGAACTCTTATATACATTGAGTTGGAGTATAAAGAAACAGTTTCTAAAAGAAAATTGTGGCCTTTGTTGATTGATCAGTGTCAGTTAATCTTTTTAAAAGCTGTAACTGTCACTAACTGACTTATTTACTGTTTCAGTTTGCTCATTGTAGCAGAGGAATGTCAAAAGAATGCGAAGTGCTAATAAGAATCAACAACTGAAGTCGATAATATTTGCTCAAAATTTTAGTAATCTGTGAACTTGGACACGTTTAGTACCACTTCAAAACAAAAATAGCGCATCATAACAGAAATAAACGAGGTAAAACGTTGGGTCATAAAAATACAATTAAAAATTGTTGGAATAGCTTCAAAGAATTTTACAAAATTGATTAAATGCTATATCTTCATCATAGCAAAATATAATTGCATGAAACAAAAATGATGTTAGTACAAGAATATTCACACCACATCTTGTTGCAGTTTATTAGCTGCAACAAGACTTTACGACACTGCAGTGTATCTACTTCATACTTGCGCATCGATGAATCATACTAATTCTTTCACAGACAAAAACAGTCTGATTTAAAAAAATCACTTAAAAATCAAGCTCAAGCACTTCACTGGCAACGCGCAGCGCATTCCCTTGAACGAGTCTCCATTCGACAAGGTCACACGTGATATATCAGGCGCAACAAGGTGGTGCAGCGGTGCTGCTCGACTGCGCAGTGGAGAACGACTGGTGCACCCCTGGCCGCGTCGGCGACACGCGAACGGCGCAGTGTGCAGCAGGGGATGATGATGAGGCGCTATTGTGTGCCGTGCGCCAGCCCGCGCCGAGGCGTACTGAGGAAAGTCGTGTCGGTGGACGGGCGACGTGTGTTTGCACGGGGCGCGTCGCGCCTTCCTGAGGCTTCCATATTGGCTCACTGGGCTGCGCCTCTCGCACCAACACGAGGCTGAAACCCTTCGTTAGAGGCGAGCCGCTGCACGGCTGTGTAGCGGTGCGCGCGCGAGAAAGAGGGGCTCGGCGCCCGCCGATCGCTCGCCGTCTCTCTGTCTCTGTCGCTCCCGGCCGACCTCTGTGTCTTTCGCGCGGAGTAGGTCTCTTTGTGACCATTCAACCGGAAACGATTGGACGAGGCGTCGGCTTTCCTCTGGCTCTTGTACATTCCGAATTAGTGTAGCTCGCTGATCGCTACGACGGCGCTGGATGAGCCCAGAAAGGGGTATTGTGTACGCGCGGGACTAGATGGAACGTCTACGTGAAATAAAAGGACTAATCCCCTTTGCGGAACATAGATTATTTTTAGAGGATATTAAAATCATTAAGCTTTGAATTTTATTTAATGCCTTTGTCGGGTACTAATTTCAGTTTAAATTTGCGTTTTTATAAGAATCGATACTGCTGTGAATCTGTACAATATGTCATGCAAATGTATTCACTTTTTTAATTTTGTACATTTATTCAGATAGTCAATATCTGAACATTTATTCATTCATTCATTCAGATAGGTTCTGTTCATTTATTCAGATAGTGAAAATCGATCTCTTATTTAAAGGGTAAGTTATCTAAATGACAAGAAAATTAAGTAGATAACAAAAGCAGATATATATTCGAGAATTCCTTAAATTTAAGAAATAACTACTTTACAGATAAGGTAATAATGCAGGAAGATTATAGGGGCCGTATTATCAAATGACAGATCGACACGGTTCAAGTAAAGCTCGGAGAGTGATTGATTTTTGTTTAGTGTAATCAATACTCAAAAAGGGACTGTTTCATTTTCTTATATAAAAAAGAAAAAGAAACATGTTTGTTAACATTTTTCCAGGTCAATTCTGTCCAATGTAAAATCTGAGCATATCTATAATTCTGGTTTTGACAAAAATTGAAAATAAAACAACTGTAATAATAAGAATTATTGTCTAGTGTACTTTGATTGAACTATCACACTACAGTTAATACATTTTAAAAAATTAATCTTTTTCAAATAATATAAGAATTGAGGCTGTGAAGAATTTCAACAAAGTATTGCTCATTTTTTCATTTCATATATATAAAGTGATGAGTCCGATGAAGCGCATTTTTGCACTAATATTGATTATGTGCCGCATTGTTTGCAGTTATCGTTGGGACGTCGCTTACGTGCGGCGCAGGGTCTGATAAATCGTTATGGCTTGTCGTTTCTTCATCGACTGGCTGCGGTAAATAAGTTTACGTGAAAAGACAAACTCATTCTTTTCATTGAATGTGCTGTGATTTATTAGTTATCGGAAAACAAAGATACTTATTTATGTGCAGAATTATTATCATGTAAAGATTAATCTAGTAATTATGGGAAAAGTAAAAAGAACATCTACTAAAGAATTATTGAAAAATAAAATTAACTTTAAAGTAAGTTTATAAAAACGTCATTGCTGCAGTTGTTATTGATAAATACTGCCTTTTTATTTACTTGCATATGAAATGTTGTAGAGGAAAAGTACCTTGGGTAATATGTGATATTTAAAAAGTAAAATCTGCGGTGCGCATCATTTTTTCGTGAATTTTAAAAAGATTTTTCTGTGGTACACGCGGAGTATTTTTTGAACCCTCCTACGCACGAGTTATGTCGAAATTTATGACGAGAGGCTTTTACGAATATATGTATAATAATTATGTTTGTGTTGCAAATAAAACAAAATATAATTCTGACTATAAATATTAATTTATCAAGAAAATTTAAAGTCAGACTGGAAAGTTTGCAGAGTCTAAGACTGCAAGACTAGCAGTCGAAACTAGCGACTCTTGCTTTCTATATAGCTTACTCGCTTCATTCCTCGCAATTAACACCTGCCATATCGAATAATTAGAGCCTCGCGTACGTTCTTGGTGTGTTCTTGTATAGGGGTCTCGAAAGGCCTGTAGGAAAACGTCTATATATAGTGCCAAACACTGGTGGCAGTTCAGTTGAATTGCAAGCGCTCTGGCCTCAACAAATTTCCAAGAAGACAGTGATTAAAATCTTGAAAATGAAAATCCTATTAATTTTTGGTTTTATTACCGTGTGTTTGATTCATATTGGATTTTCTGCGCCGATAAACGGTAAAATTTTATTTAAACTATATTTAGATTGTGATAGATAAAACGAAGTGAGATAATTAATAATCAAATGTTAAATGACATTTTATTCCTTATTTTGCTACTTGTTTTTTTTAACTGCTCCGTTTATGCTTTATGGCGTGTCAATAAATTGTGAATCAATAATATAATATTTTACGTTATTTCACGTTTTTGTTAATACACTAACGTACACTGATTTCAGACAATGAAGATATTCTTGCTAATAGCGAAACTAGAAATTATAGATATCCCTTTTATTGGTTCGTGAGACCCATTTACGCAGATGAAGATTATGAGACTGGAAATGAAGAGCTACCTGTCAAATCCAATAAAAGAAGAACTTCTACTATCTCCTTAACTGCTGTTGGGTAATTAAAATTAGTAGAATTAAAGTTTAGTAAAAAAGTAATTCCTTTTTTTGGAAATAATTAACTATTATTTTTTTAGTGCTGGATGGGGTCGCTGATTTCAGAACCTTATTAATTATAAGATTAAAAACTCAAATCATGTAAGTTAATATTACCATTGTTATAACTGTAATATCATTATCCTACACTACCTTGTACATACAAGGTAGTGTCGAATAATTGTTAATTTAACTAATTTCGAATTTGAGTTCATCGTTGTTAAAGCAAAAAGTTACATAATACAAAAAAATATTGTTGGATATTATAAAATAAGTCTGTACATATTACATATAAAATAATATCTAATGGTACTTATATGTATAAGCGGCATTTATATCAATTGTATATCCAGTGGCATTTGTTAACATAATCGAAAAATGTATAAATTTAGTATTGTTAATTAGAATTCTTAAATGGTTCAAAATATTTAATCAGTAAGTTAATTTATGTCAGTAAGTTTGTATAAGGATGTTTAATTTGCCATCAATCAATACAGACTTTCTTACCAAATATTATACTCGTCAAAGAAATAATTATATTTAATAAATTTATACCTATCTATTGATAACATTGAAAATTTTATTATATTTATATCCTAAAATATAAGACTGGTCAAGTAATATACGAATGAGTTATACAAGTTATTACTTTAGTACGTAAACCAATATTGAGAACGATATAGGACACGTGCGTATACAATAAATTCAGTGTAATTAATGTACATAAAAACATACAGTGCACAACGTATATTTGTAAACGCCAAAGTTGAACTTAGGAAAATATTCATAGAATAAAACATGTACCTAAGTTAAAAAATTTGATTTGTTATTTCGAGAAAAATATCAACAATACTTTTAATAAAATAAATATTATGAAAAGAATACTTTGTTTTACTTACTATTGATAATTTAGTGTTTGTGCTTTTTCAATACAATCTAACACTACACGTCAATGTGAAATTCAATTTTTAAATATTATTGATTAAAATAATATTTTTAAATGTTATCACGTTTTTAAGTCTTGATATTAAAATTACTTTTACTTTTTCCTTTTTTTGTGACAAAACTTTTTTAAATTAAACTTCTATAATTGTACGCGTGTTTGTACTATACGAAGAGTCAGCGTGGATTTTGGGGACGCAATTGTACTTCTGAAAATGTATTTGGTAAGTTTAATTCCACCCAGGCAAACTTACTATCGCTTTTCTTCGGAATAGACTTAAAGTGCTTTAGCAATATCTGTCTTAAGAATAAACGTTTCGATAAAAGTAAATTTAATTAAAATGCGGTTTTGAATTTAAAAAGGTGCTGCTATAAAAATAATAAATCTAAAGAGAAAAAAAAATTTAAGTTTAAATGGGTTGAAGATAACGTAATTTTATTATTATTTGTAGAAATATTTAGAAAATAATTTTTTCCTTTCATATTTAAAACCTTAGCAAGAATTTGTTTTTAAATCTTTAAGAAAAATAATAATTTTACGAGCTTGCTATTCGCAAAATGATTTCATGAAATGGACCTCAAATTGCCTTCTGAAGTTACGCTTCTACATGCTAATTAGCCTCCGCATAAGGTCTATGTGCATCTACATGCAGTAGTCGGTAAGTTAACCCACATTTCGATACTGCGTAAGAATGTCGGTGTCATCCCTTCCCTAATAGAAGAGGTTATCGTCGGATAAAGGGGAGCGCGCGCTGGCGGTGAGCCAGGTTCTCGCGGATGCCCTGCCAACATCACGTGCTGCATACGAGGCAGGATCTTCCGTCAACCTTGTTTTACTATGCTGTCTACCATTCGCGAACGTCAAGATCAAGGGAGGTACAGCCTTCCTTGAGAAAAGCTCGAAATATGGCGCTCCTCGCAAATTATTATAATTTATGGAGAAGTCACAGTTTTTATAGTAAAAGTTTTAGTTTGCAATAGAAATTAAGTGTTTCAAGTCAATCCCCTATTTTCAATTGAGTGCAGTAAATTTTCGGATAGAAGTTTTCTTCGGTATAAGACAGAATATTATAAAAGATTTTTTTAACTGATAATTAGTTAAAACTTTCCTTCGTGCATGTGCATTACCTTGCCCCGGCAAATTTCCTACTAAGCTTAAAGACGTTGATATGTATATGTTTACTCTACTAATAATTTCACGTCAAAGTTCATAACTCTCACATGCAGGTGCGCCCAAGAGATCACCTATCTATAGTCAGCGAGATTTAGCCGGGCGTTGATTGCAGATGTAAAGTGCAAGGTAGGAAATTGCGGGAGCATTAGCTAATTGATTTACATGTGATTAAATAAATACAAAACGACACGCAGCAAAATTTAAAACAAACAGAATCGATCATCGAATTTTATAAATTAAACGGGTCAGTATGAAAACATCGCCGATAAAAAGTTTAATTGTTAATTAAAAATTTTCAAATGTTATAATATATTGATCAAGTGTCAGATATGCATGACGCACTTGTATATCATTAATTATCTATAATGGGAAACGTTATCGGAACCAATGCACAATATATTGCACGGGGATAATACAAATACCTACGCTTCGTCGTAATTCCGCGCTCCGAATTCTAATTATTAGTGAAATCAAGCAGAAAATGGGTAATTAGGACGTGCTTATTAACCTTTAAAGCAATCGCCCAAAACTTTTTAACGATGAATTTGTTTATTCCCATTTTACGCAGCCCGTAAATCTGCAGTATATTGCGTAAGTATACTACGAATAAAAATCACATTTTGTATATTCCGAATAGTATCATTGTTTTTCTGTACAACGAATATTTAAAGTATTCCCCTCTGTTAATTAACAAACGTCGGGAGCAGATAAACTCTAAGGATGCATTCACAATTAAAATAGAGATGGGTTTGCGTATTCGTTGATTTTCCTACCTTGCGAATAAATTGGAAATTCCCCGTCGCTGTGGCTGTGGGTTAGCATTCCCGCGGAGTAAAACTGCCACAGGACTGATTTTCTTCGTTCTTCCGTCGTCGTCGTCGATGCCGTTGTCGTCGTCGCCGTCTTTCCCACGAATAGTAGATTTGCGAACTCTGGCAGCGACACCTTGTCTGCCCCGCTATTTCCAATGTAGCGCGGGAAAAGCCAGGCCCTTTGGCATCGATTGGATTTGCACACTCGTAGCCCCTCAGTATTCGATTAACCGAATCAATTATCTCGCCGGCGCTTCTTTTTTCTCCTTCGCTCGGGACGCGGCTTCGGCCACTGGGCTTCCTCGCTTTTTTTTGCCCTCAACGCCCACGAAAACGATTCATCGGAGAGCGACGAGAAATTTCACTGCTATTAATTATTCGTGTCACTACGTCGCTGTCGCCGGCGGCATCCGCTACTCTCCTACATAGCCTCGGAAGTTCCGCAATGTTTCTCTCATAAACCTTTGCTGCTTCTCTCATAAATCACTGCAACACTTTTCTGCTACGGCTTTTTTCGAGCTACGCCCTTTCAGCAAGTTCATTTGGAACGTTTATTTTGCTTTCTTCTTCAAATAAGACTATAAATCAATCTGTAAAATATGGGTTGGCGTATTGATACTGTAACGTTTCATTATTTTTGTCATCATCAATAATTTTTGTGTTGATCAACTAATTGTTTGAGACGATAAATAATGTTTTATTGACCAGTTTCTTCATAATAAATTTAGATATTTTGTTCTGATTTAAAAAGTTCTTCAAAGTTTGGACATTTTATTACGGAAATAAAATTGCGCGACGAAGTGTTTTTACTGGGATTCTTTTTTATTGTTTAATAATATTATCACAAACTTATTTTAGAAGCTGTACACAAACTATTTTTTGAAAATAATTTGTAACACGTAGTTTATAAAAAGAGCTATATGAATTACTTTATATGAAACAACTAATATAAAATGAGTTCAAATAAAAAAGCAAAAGCAGTCTTTAGATAATTAAATCTTGCTCGTATCATAATTATTATGTCTGCATATATTTGCATTGCGTTAAAATTACGTTATGACCAATGGTACCCGTAAGTTCACTATGACCAAAGGTATTTTAATGAAGCAATAAACTTAATAATTGAAAATGGAGCTTTTTAATTATTTAAAATATGTTCCCGGAATGTGAAAATCAATTTTCAAACGATTCAAACGAAAATTTGGACTTGAATCTTCTTAAAATTTAAGCAGACACTTCTTATTTGATATGATTTATAAATAAGAATAAAAGAGTATGTCGGTAAGGTAGGTTACACTTCTTTTGCTGTGTATTTCTTAAGACACTTAGTTTTACTTTCTGAATTTAAACAAAGTAGATAATTAAATTTTAAACTATTAAATAAGTTTCGTAACGATTGGTGAAAAAAATTTAAACAAAAAATATTTTAGGGTCGATTTTTTTATTAAAAAAAAGAGCTTTTAGCACTTTGTTGATTTGTTTTCGCGTACACGAGAGTCACTACAAGATCTCTGATTGATTGGCCGGGGCTTAATAAATGGATCGGAAAATAAAGCCCAGCAGAGATGGAAGATAGGTCGGTCGTTCCGCGTGGAAGTGTTTGCGTTTATATGCATATACCGGCTGTCGAAATGCGAATAGAATCGTGACCGCGTGAACGGCTTATGAATGTTACATTGGAAGCCCAAAATCCATACATGCCCCTTTTAAAAATTCAGATTGAATGAATAACTTCGGAAGCAAGTCCTTGTAATCAAAATTTTAATTTATATTTATTAGATTCGCGTATGTTCTGTACTGTCAATTATCGACGTGAACAAATATTCTTGTTTAAACTTTAAAGTTTGACACAACGTTTACTTTATGAATTTTGGTAGGTATTTATTAATTAAACCGTCAATCAATACTTGCGAAGTGTATACGAAAACGTATTTATTTGGAAACAGTAGTTTTCAAACCAATTATTAATAATTTAGACTATAAGCTCTACAATGAAAAATGTTTAACTTTTGGACCTCCAAATGTTTTAGTAAATCTATTGTAGGTCTGCTTTATTAGTTTAAAAAGTATAAAGTAATATTCAAAATAAATGTAAAACGAAGAAATAACGGAAAGTGATATTACATAAATTGAAAAGTTATCTCTACCTCATTGATACTGCTATATTTTTTTATCCTTCTAATAAATTTATTTATGATATTTTTATTATATTTAATCTACTAAGAATAGCTAAATAATTTACCGTCACGAGATTAGTTAAACTTATAAATAGTTTATGGGGCTTTTAAAAAGTAAAGCTCTGAAATTCACTATATATAATAAAATTTATTTTTAATTAATAACGCACTGCATGTATTTATATTCTATGAATATTGATTTTGAAATAAAATTAAGAAACACAAGACTGGAGGAAAAGAATAAGTTGTATACTGAGAAAATGGTACTCCCTATTATACGTTACGAAAATAAATTTTCCAAGATTTATCTGCTACGTAAGAAGCGATATAATTGCCAGAGGAAGCGTATACACGTGATTTCGAATCGCGTGACTGATACTCATCTTTATCTTCATTATTTTCTCCTTATACGATCTCAGTGCAATGCAGTGTGTCGTTTTATTAAAAAAAGGTATTTCCTGATTTAAATTAAAAATAACGTGATGATTCCAGGAAGTTGTATATTTAATTTTGCAATTTTTCTCACCCGACTTTCGTTATTTAATTTATTTAGATGCTTCCGTAACTTAATTGGTTACAGTGAGAATTTTATTCAATTTATTATTATTCGATTACGTACGAAATTTTCATTATTAAACTTATACGGTATAAAATATATGAGAAAATGAACTAAAAGTGAACGAAAATTAATCTTTATTTTTATGTATAATAACCTATTTCGTTATCTATTTATTGATTCTACATTTGTGAACTATTATTACTAATTTAAACGTTTAATTATCAAATAATATTCAATTGATGATGACAATAATAATGTCCCGGTCTAGTATTATTTTACTCGATAAAATTAGGTTGTAATTGAACAATTAAATGAGTGTTTTCACTCAAAATCGCGTTATCTCCGTCACGTAATTATACGACAATAAAACTCGATTTATTCTTATGATTAAAATTAAACAAGCAAATACAACGTGAAAACTTCATCAAGAATTTACAGACCGAGTTTATTACTATTCTTGTACTGCTATCTATCTATTACAGCCTTACCCCGATCAAACTTTACTAATACCCATCATCGACGCCACGTTAAGGGTCAAGTTATTTTTATACATCATCATCCCCACGAAGCGCTGCGTCACATCAACGAGACAATGCTAATATTGCTAACCAATAATCTGCTGCATATTTCATTAAGCCATCATCACTTTGCACAAAAACTGTTGACGTATTCAATAACCAAATATAATTTGTTGAAGAGGCGTTCTCCAATGTACCATCACTCAATCGAATATTAATTTTAAAAATCATTCCCCTTCATTTTGTGAAATTTTCAAAAATAACGCACCACCATTAAATTACTCTCGCAAATTAATCGACCAAACGACATTACTTTTCAAAGACAACCGAGAATTTTCTCGACATCGGCAGCTAGTTACTCCACAAAACGTGAATGAAATCTAAAATTAACTCGACGACGAACCAAAACAAAGCTCGCTGGGCTGGACTGCTCCCCGTGAAAGGAGATTCGACACCGCATGACTAGACGGGGGGCAGTGTGGTATATCGTCGCGTCCAGCACACCGCGGAGCGTTCTCCACTGTTGCACTCGCAGCACCGAGACGGCGCGTCCTTGAAAGTGACGGGGGCTGGCCCGTCGCGGCCCGCGTATAACGTCGCGCTCGCGTGTGCCGTTCGTAACTGCCCCGTATAGGCGCGCGAGGCAGCGGGATGCTCTCGCCGCGCTGGGGATCCCTCGCTCCCTCTCTCTCCCGCGGCGAAGGGGGAAAAGCGCGCGCGAAAGGGTGGAGAGAGCGCGGGGCCGGAGCGCAAGCGCACGCCGCCGAGGGAGAGCCAGAGCAGAAGGACTTTCGTCCAGGACGGCTTCGGTGCGCGCACTGCTCTGGGACGAGGCGGCCGTACCCCGGGAGAGAGAGGGAGACCGAGCGTGCGCGTGCACCTCCAAGCGGCTATACCGAGCGCTCCGCGTTCGCGAGGCCCCCCCGTTCGGGAAAAGCGGGATCTACCAAAATTGTTTTACCGGAGCTTTTTTTGCTCCTTTAGAGACGTTTCTTTTGTACAATTTAGTGTACAATTTTTTTATACTTTTTGTATTGGAAAAATGTTTCTTTGTGCACGCGGAAAAACGAGGGCAAAGTCAAAACTTAATTGGTTTAGTGACTAACAATTTTTAGTATAAATTTAATAATATTTAATAAAAATAGTTTAAAATTTTATACAAATTTTTTAATTTAAGACCGTAGAAAAGTCGAACTTTCAAAATCCTACAGTGTGCATAGGTAGAATTAAAAACGATCACTTTCAACCAAAAAAAGTTTTTTCTCAAAGAACGCTCTGAATAAAACAAAACTCTGTTTTTAGTTCAGTATATAATCATTTTTTATTCTACCTGCACAAATATTTAAAAACTTACTAGTTACTTTGTTATGGTTATTCGAGTTTGTCCACACTTTAATAAAAACTAAGTTAATTTTTAACGCAACATTTTCTCTATGTGCTCCATGTGAAAAAATTATCACTATTGCAGACAATAATATTAAAAAACTTAAAATTATGAATACCCTTAAATTATCTTAATTCATTTAATTTGTCATCTCGAGAGTAACATCTAAATAGGTGAACATTTTAAAATAAAAATAATCTAGTTCGATCTTCGCAAAGTTATTATTTTTTATTTAAAATTTAAAATAAAGTAAGTAACCGCTTTGAAGCAGAGCACTCCGTATGCGCTAGGCTCGGGGGTGGCGGAGCGAGTGGGTGGAGGCCGAGGAACGGCGCAAGCTTAAGCTTTCCGAGGGAAAACCGTGTGAATCGCGGGCGCGCCGCCCCGAGGACTGTGTGCTGCGGCGGCACGTTTCTATCTCGTTCTCGCTCGCAGCCGCCCCCGCCCCTCGCCGGACGATGCAGCGCGCGGCTCCGTCTATGCGTTGACCCGCTTATATTTGGACGTGCCCGACGCTCTTTTTTTCTTTCACGTACGCGAGTGGATCGTGAATTTTGAAAGCCAAGTCGCACGCGTGCTTTCCCCCGCGATTGCTCGCGACCCTCGACTCGCTAATTTTTTTATTCAATTTTAAGACGCTCCGTGGAGAGTCTAATTTTTAAGCGCTACTTTGAGTTTACTCAAGCAGAGCCAGGGCAATCGCGATAAACGTGAGGCCAATTGACTAGTGTGTTAGAAAATGAGGTAGAACTTTTTTCTGAAATTTTTGCTTTAAGAGATCGTGTCGCGTGTTTTAAGGGTACTAGAAATTTTATCAGGTGGGATCATCAGGTACAAAGCACACCGCAAGCGCAAAACTTTTCTTTACTAATAAATAAAAAAGAACTTCTTTGTACATAACTTATTCGAGACTAACTTTGTCTTGAAGCAGGAAAATTTTAATTCCACGCGCCTATCGAGCAACTTCTAAAAAAAGCAATTCTTTATTTGCTTAAAAAGTCGTTGAACAACCCTCGGTAGCTCCTGACCTTTGGACTTATGATGAATGCTCTGAAAAGAAAACTTTCTAATTGCAGCCCCTCCCCTGAGCCTCGCTTTTACTGTACCACTTATTTGCCAACGCATGTCTACAATATTTTTCATTCACGATTGCTGATGCACGCAGATAAGTTTAATTAATAATCTGATTGTTTAGGATTAGATTAAGCTTGAAGAAATGCGCGCCGAGAACGTTAAAGAACTTTATTGATAAACCTTAATCTACAGCGAAATTAGTAAAAATAAATCACTAAAACGATTGGAATTTAATTAAAAATTAATGAAAAGTGCTCCGCTAATTAGCGACTAGTTAAGCGGTGTTCACTAATTTTAGTGTTTTTTCAGTAATTCAACTTTAAAGTGTAATTAAAATTGAATTTGCTAATAAAAATGTTTGTTTAATCTCTTTTAATTGTAAAACTACTTGCGATGTTTCAGTTTCCTAATTCATAAATTATTTAATAGTATAATAGTTTCATTAAAACAAGTTTCACTTTTGTTTATTAAGTTTTCCATAAAAATTCGCTATAACAATTAAAGCAAGTTAATATTCACTGCAAATAATATTTATATTACTTTTAGTAAATATTAATTTACTTAAAATATCAAAATAAATCTTTATGGAAAACTAAACAAAAGTAAACCTTTTATTTAATTAAATAATGGCTTCTTAGGGAGTAGTAACGCTAATCTGGAGCTGTGAGATAAAAGGAACTAGAAAGATTTAGATCATTATATGACCCAGTTTTTAGCGAGGGCGGGAATGGTCTATCGGAACGGAAGATCCCATCTTGCCTCGACGGTTGAAAGAGAATGTGTTGATGAGGGCGCGCCTTCTCGAATGAGCTAAAGCCTATTTTACTGTGTTTACCCTTGAGAGTGATAATCAATCATTTAACAAAAAACAACTTTTGGCTATTATACGAGTAACTTGTCGGTACAATATAGTATTTTTACCTTCCACATTGTGAACACACAATTTTATGAGTTTCATCGTGACTTATTGTTTCTATAAGCTACTTTCATCTCAAAAATGAAAATAAAATTTTCCAAAAAATCATTAATAGAATAATAATTTAACTTATATGATACAGTACTTTATATTCTCTTAATACTTTTCATTTTCACGTAAACGGTAATTTTTATAAGTTTAATAAATTTCCTTCATCTGTAGATATAAATTTTGTAAATGCAAAATGAACTTACCTATATCACCATTGCTAAGGGCTTTGTCTATTTCTTGTAAAATACTGTCGTCAGTAACTTCATCTTTAATAGGATCTTTAGTACTATCTGTAACAAAAGAATTACATATTTGAGTTGCCTTAAAGTCTTAAATTAATTAAAAGGTTAATATATTGATTTACAAATTATTATAATTCATGAATTATATTATTGTGGTAAATGAAATTTTGATTAAAAAATGAAAATCAAATATTTGAAAATATAAATAGTTTATTGTCTTCCAAAGAAATAATTATAAAAAATTGTAACACGTACATTGTAAACATTATAAATTTTAAATGTACTTCTTTAGAAAAATAAATATTTTAGTTGTATAATAAACATTGATTTATAATGTTTATAAATATAGCAGATTATTTACAATGATTACGCTAATCATAAAATGTCCTTACAATACGGTAGTTATAACATTACAATATTATAACATTTAAAATAAGATTAAATACTAACAATATTCGAAATAATATATACATTATTGAGATTTTTTAATTGTAATACTATGATTTAAATTTATTTGTAGTATGTTCTCTTAAAGATAAATCCGATTAACAAGCATGTGTTGTCATAGCATATGATGTGTTGCCAAATTCTCTGCAGGTTTTTTCCAAATTTGTTCGACTTTTCTTATCCAACATATTGGCAATCAACATTTTGATTTCATGTGGAAGGCCTTGAAGACTGGGACTAGCTACACCGATTTCCATCATAATTTCACCGTGTAATGGGGCCAACAAGTTATTTTTAAATCTAAAAATATAATTTTCATTAAGCTATGTACTTGTACTAATAGTTGAAAATAAACCAATTATGTACCTTAAAGCTAATTCCTTGAGGTGCCAAAATTTACCAAGTTCTTTGTTAAACATATTAACATGTTTCAAAACATTCACTGTTATGGAGCGAGTTTTACATCGAGAACTAGTTCCTTTAGGTAATAAATTTATGACTAGCCAATCTCCAACAGGAATTCCAATAAGCTTGCATCCAACTTCAACTCGTTTATATAGCAAAAAGTCTATTTCATAAATACTTTTTTCTGAAGATTTCCAGTTCACTGGGATGCAGGTCATGTCCTTGCTCCAAGTTCTAAAACACAATAAAACTATTAACTTAAGAATAATTAAAAATTAAGTTAACGACAGTAATGACTGTACTTAAGTAAAATATTGTTAATATAATGCTCTTACTTATTGTTTTTGTCGTAGAGACTTGACACTCGATATCCACTTTCTGTCATAACGGTAATCAGGAATGCCATCACATAATCATGATTATTAGCATTTTCATTAAGTTTCTCAATAGTTTGTGATAGAATAGGTGCTACTGACACCATATTACTATCTTCAGCAAATATTGCAGTTGCCATTTTATAGATTGTTCAGATAAACATAACCTGCTTAAATTTCTTTCTCTTCTATCTCAATTATTTGTGAATGATTTTACAAACTTTAACAAAAAATAGGTGAATTTTTAATGTATCAAAGCAATCTGTTAGTAGACGACTATTTCCTTTTTTAGAATTCTTCAATAAATTGAGAGACAGCGCACGTTTACAAAACCAAAACACAATTCACTTAGATCATTGTCCCTGCCCCCTGGTACGACTCTTAATTCGGTCGATTACGGAGCCGTAAGCGACATCTGTTGCTTTTCTGAATAATCACTAAGCAAGGACTCCACGTGACCACGTGGAAAACGTCAAATTTGACATTTCAAAATTCTTCGTAGCATTTTTGTAAACATTATATAAAAAACGTTGAAATAATGGTAAAACACTAAGACAGATTGTTATTTTTACACAAATATAACACTCACAACAAATTGTCGTATTTTCTTTTTCCCACTATCACTAAATTAAATAACAACGATTTTTTAAAAACAAATAATATAAATTTAACTTTATCAAATTAAATTGCAATTCACGTGAAATGAATAAAGTAAATATATTTACGTAATATATTATTTTGCAGGATTGCAAGAGTATCAACGCGTATGATAATTACTTTTATTATTGTTGTTCTATTACAATCTTACATGCCTCATACCAGAATGATTATCTCTTGATAGAGCCGGATAAATAAAGCGGAGTAAAACTCAAGCAAGACGCGCAATCTTATCGCTCATCGAGCATCAAGCGACTCGACCAGGTATACGCGTGTACTACGTAGGTGTGCGAAAGAAATCGCGTATATAGCGAGACTCGAATCCCTTTTTTTTGCACGTGTAGACGGGAGAGGAGGCGCGCGCGTAAGAGAAAGTTGTAGACGGTGGAAATATGCAAATTTCGAATCACGAGCCAACGGCCTTTACTGCTAGCTACATTGCTAAAAGATTCAATTCACTCGGACATTAGTAGTGGACATGGAATGTAACGATAGATTAGAAAAATGATGTACCGCATACATTTTATCGATCGTCGAACAACAATCTCAACTATGTCAGATATCGCAGCTGTGAATTACACTCGAGTATCATGTTAAATTGCATTGCTTTGTAACAATTCTGCACAGATATTCAATTGAAATTATTCAATATTAATTGCTTTAGCAATATTTTAAACAAGATATTACTATTTTAATTATCGTAAATAATAAACTTCGTAAAAGTACGTTGATTATATTACAATTTTAAATAAAATTAATTAAGTAATAACAATTTAAGCAAATAATTTTAAGTATTTTCCTAAACACGCTTGAATTAATAATTAGGAATAAAATCAAAGGCAAATCAAGTCTTATGACTCATTCTAAATTCTTGGTAACGAAAAAATCGAAACGATCGTCCACCTTTCAAACAGATCTAACCTAAAAGTGCGTCCACTTGCGGTCAGCCCTTTCACGACCTGTTCCTCCGAAAGTCGTGGCGAGCGTTATAAACCGCTCGAGCAGCAGTAAACTCAATGAAAATCGGTAACCAACGTGCACCGAAGGTCACGAATTACTCTCAGTCCACGCACTCGAGATCCGAGTCCTTGTACGAGCGAAAAATCGCGGAGCATCGTACGTACATCGGATTTCCGGAGCGAATCCCAACGCAAGAAAAAAACCGCAAGAATGGAGCAAAAAAAGGCAGAACGCGGAACCACTTGTTGCTCGTACACACTCTCGGCGTGGCAGGGAGATGCGCACGCGCTCAAGTGGTTTCCCGTGTGCACACCTCGCTGCACACGCACACACACACAGGCTGGTAACAAGTACCTGCGTCAGGATCGGCGTGTGTCTCGGCCTCGGCCGTGCGGTCCTCGTCCTCCTCCTCCTGGCCGGCGCAGCTCCGCCTCGGGCACTCGGCCTTCTGCACTTCGGCCATGTTTCGAGGTTACCACAACACTGCGCGTCCCGTCGTCGACGACGCGACGAAAACACGTCCGCGCGGCGGCCGCGACGCTCCGGCACATTCGAATTCGCCGACTGCTTCTCTTGGGCTCTTTATCTCCCGTTTTTTCGTCTCGCGTGCACGGCGCGCGTCCTGTTCCTTTTTTCGCGGCGGTCCTCCGCGAAGGGGAGCGACATCGACCGCCGCGAGCGGCGAGCTCGTGCGAGAAAGGATATGCGGGGCGACGCGGGCCGGCTCGGCCGGGAAAAGTAGGATACGAGCTCGTTGTGTAACAGTTTTTTGACACTTGTTGCCGCGGCCGCGCGAGCTGCAGACGGTTCTTTGGTCTTTCTTGTCAAGCACTCGGCGAGCGATCGGTGCACTCTTACTTTCCGGTAAGAGAGAACGGAGCAGGCGAGTTAGCGCCTAGCGGATGCTTCGCAAGATGGCGACAGTGTGGGCGGCCTGTATGTGCTGCCTTCACGCGGTTGAATTAGGTGCTAGTTATTTGAATTTTGTAATAATTTTAAAGGTAGAATTGAGTATTGACAAAAAACGTAAATGTAATTTGTTTTTAAACAAAAAGTTTTCCTATTTATTTATACTTTAATTCTTGAGAATTTTAAATTTATGCGCGGTAAATTTGAAATTGAAATGCATGTAAATAATTAAGAAAACTTGAAATTCAATATTTTAACCTTCCAAAGTTAATAATTGTTATGAATCATGAACAAATTAGTGTCTTTTTTTTAAACAATTCAAATTTGAAAAAATAAAAATAAGAGATCGTTTAAATGCACTCTAAAATTATTTTTTACTAAAAACATTCAATTAAATTTTTTATTTTATAGTAAATTTACGCAAATATTTGTTATTAAGAAAGTATGCTATGATTAAAAAAGATTTTTCATTTTATTAGTCAATATTATTTGTACTTATTAGCAAGCAAATTTATTTACAGAATTTCTTATTTATGCATAATGTTTCCTAACAAAACCACAGAACACTATTTATGAATATGTACAGTTTTTAAGTCACATGCTTCTTTGATATAAATTTTAGCCTTTTAGAATAGAAAAAAATTTTAGAATACACTTCACCTTTCCAATTAGAATTTCGAATCCTTTTGGATTATGATTCGTTTAATCAATGCATCGTAGGCAACGAAACGGCGGCGAGGCCAGAAATGGCAAAAGGCAAGGGGGAAATACCTTTTATCCACTCATCTCGTTCAGTGTTATAACATTCTGCACTTTTCAGTGCTCTCATTTGAAGAGTCGTAACTCCGCCGATGATCATTAATTGATTCCCTGCAATTAACGAATGGCTTTTAAAATATTAAAGAACGTCGATATAAATTAATTATAAATAATTAAAATAATTTTCTCTTTTTTCAGTTAAAACGATCGAGTCGTGCTCTAATGTGATGAGTAATATAATGTCAAGTTTTTCGCGCAAAGCTAACCAAACGAGCTGACGGCGTGTCCGTGTCGGGCTGTCGGAATCGCCGTTTGGTGCTGCCAGCAGCAGAGACTTGCATCCCAGACGTCGATGCTATCGATACTCTCAGCGCCGCTGCTGCCGTCTGCGTTTAAAATTTTTCCCGCACCACCTACTATGTATAACCGATCTGCTATTGCGTACAGGCTTGAGAAGCATCTTGGCGTTAAAAGAGATTCAATTTTAAACCATCTGAAAAATTTTGGACAAATTTTGTACTTGTTAAAAAAATTCTTTTTTGAATAAATAGTATTTACACTTATAAAATGTATGCGTTTTTTAATTCGTAAGTTAAATTTGACTTACATATTTCTGAGCTGGTCGTAACATTCGACGTCCCTTAACAGTGGTTCTTTTTTTGTTTTGATCATACCACCCGCGACCCAAATATAGCCTTCGTAATATGCGCATGCTGGACCTATCCTAGCCGTGCTCATCGATCGCACTTCTTTCCACTCTCGTGTCTCTGGATCATACGCTTCGACGCTTTTAAGTGCTCTACATATAAGTTCTCGCGATAAAACGTGTGCGTAGCAATTGAATAAAAATTGTACAAAAGTAGTAATGAATGTAACGCACGTTCCATTTTTATTTTGACCTCCTATGGCAAACATTCTTCCATCATTCACCACGAGTCCGAAGTTTTGTCGTGGAATCAGCATATTTGGTTCGCTGTACCAATTTTTCTCCCTCGTGTCATAACTCCAAACTGTTCCAAGAGCGATGCTTCTTTTATTGATATCGTCTGCTTGAGGGTCTGTCCCACCTATATTCGAAGCAATAAATCTCGACTAAACTTATGTATGCAACTTGTACCAGAATATAACAAGCACACATTTCAATTTAGCAACGACAAATTCATCACAGAAAAGGCTGATTTTAAAGAATAAAATAAAACATTGTACAAACGATCCAACAAAATAGTTACACAATACAAAATGAACCCATATCAATTAATGCGATCTTCAGCATGAATTAAATATCAACGTGAATAAGTCAGACAGTAGCCCAACGCGGCACACAAGTTTCCAGTTCGACTCGTTATGTCAGAGCCCTTGTTGCCCTCGTTAAACCGCTTACCGACTAAGTAGATACGGCCCGTTAAGTAAGCCACTGAATGATGGTGCCTCGGCTCGGGCATCTCCCCGACGAATTCCCAAACGTTCTCGACTGGCTTGTATCTGTACACGTCCTTTCCCGTGTTCCCTCTGCGGCCGTATTCCACGTGCGGATCGATCCCACCGAAAACTAGAACGACTTCCCTTTCCACGGGCTCTCGGGAGAGGCGGCTTTTTGCTTCTTCCGCGATTACGCCGTCGCTCGTTCTGTGTGTATATGTGTGCAATTGACAAAATTAAGTGCCTCGCGGAAAACAATGTGTTTGCGAAGTCTGTAATTTATCGCTTTGGGATTGGAATGTTTCGGTCAATATTCATGCGGTGTAATAGGGATAAAGTTGCAAAAAGAGAAAAGATCTCAGCAATGCACCATCTGCTTTTGATGGTAGTTATTTTTCTTACTAACGTTTTAAATTGATTCTGGGAAATTTAACATTTTCCTAAACGTTTAAAATAAAACTCACAGAAACTCACAGCTTACACTTCATCATTTGCTCGATCTTTTTTCTGACGTTTTTCTTCTTTGCTTCCAAATCACTTTTGGAGTGCAGCAGTTGTTTGCCTTCGCCGTCGTTGTCGTTAATGTAAGTTTTGCTGCCGCCGCACGCGTTTAAATTAGTTTTGCTGGCCAAACAGCTACTGGTACTTGAAGAGACAGACCCAATAGGTGTAATTGTACTTGATTCTTCATTATTATTAGAATAAGCAGGAGGCATGATTGTTTCTATTCTGCTACTTGAATTGTTATCGTCGTTGGTGTCAGGTAGAAGCTAACAAATAAAATAGTGTTTTTCAAAAACTTTGTCCAGTTAAAACGATAATTTTATCGAACAATCGATTAATAGTTTTACATTTGTTGAAACTGATTTATTAACTTCTTGGAAATTTTGTTTTCTTGACTCCTGAGCATTACGTAAAACAATCCCTTTCTCGTCTTTTTTGTTCCTTTCTTTATTGTCTGTGGATGATCCGGTTTTAGTGCATCTAAATGGCTCGTTCAAATTTGACATTGAGGAATCATTACGATCACCAGACGTAACATTTGATCTATTTATCATCTATTAAATTATAAAAGATTGTAGCTATTGTCATTGGATTACTTTTAAGAATAAATTATGTTTTATATGCCAACCTCTTTAAATTTTCTTCTAGTTTTATAGCCCCTATACACTGCTTGAATCGTGGTAGCAGCTTCCTCTTCTGACTTTGAAGAATCGCTATGAGTATTAAATTTCTCTTCGTCAAACTTCTTTTTTTCTACAGTGGACAAGGCTGAACCTAGATGGTGAAGTTTAGTATTTTTTCTCTTGCAGACTTCTTTATTCTCTTCTTTCTGAGAAACCAATTGTAAAAATGGTTATGAAATTCAATAACGCTTAATCTTTTCGGATTTGAGAACGCAATATTTTTTACTTTGAATTTTTTATCTGAAATATTGTTTTCCTCTCCATCCACTCGTTTATTAGCTTTAAGAACTTTAATGGGAAATTCTCCGCCACCACTAAATCTCGTTACTCCATTCGTGTTCACTTCTGATTTATTGCATTTTCCAACGTCATCGATTATCTGAAATATCGCAATTATAATAACAAATAAAGCTTATCTTTTAATCTCAAGGAAAGAGCTTATGTGCAGTAAGTGCAGCGGCAAGCACAATTTCGAATTTATCGGGAATTTGATATCAGAAGCAAAGGTAGCTTTTCTAATCTATAAAATTAACCGTAACATAAACTCTGACCTCGATTTAGTAGCGACATTAATTTCAACGATTTTCACTTACTTGCACGAAGCAATACCTCGAGATTAAATGCTCTGTGACATATAACAAATAAACTTAAGTATTCCTAAAAACAGTTTAATTAGTTTCTCTATTTCATGACTAATTAGTGCCCCTCTAAAATAAAACTTACCATTCAAAATGATCATTTCCATTACGTAGCGAAAAAAATTATCAAAAGAAAATTAGACAATAAAATTGCATAAACTACACGAACAAGATGTCTTTTAAATAATTTTTCTATATTTTACGTAAAAACATGCTATTTACTAAAATTATACTTATAAAATCACAATCTATTGACAAAAATGTTCAATAGTGTGCGTTCCTAAGTAGAGATATACAACAATAATTTGTTGGTGCGATTTTTACAATACACTTTGTTCCACGAAATTTGCCAATAAAATTAATCTTCTACGGGTTTTAGTATCTTCAGTTTTTCGTCCTCGAAAAACCATTATTCGTTTTACTTACCGGTCTATTACTATTTTTTATACTGGTCAGGTACTGGCATAAAAATTCTGGCGGCATCATGCAGGGTGGAGCTGCGTGTGACGCGTTATTACCCGACGCGTCAGTAGCAAGTTTTGCAGACCTCAAATTACTAGCTGTAATCATTAAACAAAATAGTTAATGAGTCTGGTTCCAAAATATCAGTTTTTTAATTTATTAACTTACGATTGGAAGGGGCTTCTGGAGATTTAGGATTTGGATGATTGGTCCGAGGTCTAACCATTGGTGAAATTTGAGGAGTATTATCCTCCTTGGGAGACGCGTCAGATGGCGGAGGCTTAGATCGATGCTTATCTTTTATCTCGGCAATTTTGGTTTTCTGGTATTCTTCCAAATACGAAAGGAATTCCCTGTACGTGACGTAATTCTGTAATTTAACAGAAACAATTTGGTTAGATTAATTATAAAAAACTTTATCTCATTTTTTTAAAACTTTTAAATTCTTTAAATTGACGCTAGCCAAAATTGTTGTTTCGCATCAAGTGTTTAAAATTAAGTACCTTATCTTCGCCAGCCCAGTTCCTGTTAGTTGGCTCCGCTAATCCGAGCAGATCGATCCAATGGTAATAATCTTCTGTTTGATTGCCGTACCAGTATTTGATGATAACGAAACTAGAAATTCATGACGATGCATTGCTCGTTTCAATATGCACATTAAAACCATAATGTTATTCAGTGCGAAATAATTATGCAAAGACAGGCTTATCAAGTTAATGAAATTTCCCGTTTAATTAACTCCCAAGGTCCCAATGAAGCAATAAATATTTACGACGTTCCCGCTTCATATACTTCAAAACAAATTGAAGCTGACCAAAAAGGTAAAGAAAAATTGGGGATTTAATATTTACGCTAAACCGTCGTCGACCATTTTCTGAATCTCCGGATAAGACATCAGCTCCATGAACTCCGGATTTTCCGGATTTCGCTTGACGTCAACCAGCTGCCAAGGTGCGATCAAACCGAACCTCACGCATTTCATGACCTCCAGCAAATGTTGCTTCCTGTCCTCCCAGTCGTACATGAGCCACCTCACGGCCGACATAAGAACCTCCATTTCGCTGAGAAAAGTCGTTAAAAAATTAATTCGAAGTTTCGCGGAGAAACTTGGGAAGCGGTAAAAAGTACCTATTGACGCTTATGTAATTGGAGCGCAACAGAAGGCAGAGCTCTTCGACCGACAGCTCGAGGAAATCTTTCGTGCTCACGAGCATCAGGAAGAATTTCATAATTCTCGGCACCATCAGCTCCATGACCGCGGTATTTCCGATTTTTCGAGCTTCCAAGTAAAGGAGGAACGCCGTGTCCTCGGCAAAGAGCTCGTCGTTGTCGATAAACGCCCAACATTGTTCCTCCAATTCTTAATAAAAAAATCGTCGCATTTCAATGAAGTTTCTTTATATATTACTCGATATAAAATTCTTTTATTTTTAACGTATCCTGGTAAAAGCTATCCCTTTAAAGCCTTTGTAAAACCGTTTTATGCTTATATAAACGAGCCATTTCGCGAAATGGCTTGTTTATGACATATAACGTGATCGAAAAATCATTTCAAAAATCCTTTAAAAAGGGACATTATATTTGACAAAAACAGCACATTTCATCATTTTCACTCTAGATGTTAGTGTCCGCTATCAATTTACGAAAATAAGAAGACAAACCTTTGATACCGAGGTACTGAGCCGCTAAGAAGATTTCAAGAATGTTGTCGCGTCTCAGCAGATGGCAACTCTCGCTCGTCGGGCTTATCATCCAGTCGTAAATAATGGAGAATGCTCTCGAGGTCACGGTGCTCTGTATGTTACGTACGTGATTGTGCACTGTGCGTGTACCATGCGACTTAAGCGTATACATATCGAAAAATCGCGTAACCACGATTGTACCACTTATTTCCCCAAGGAAATTACTCACGGAATGGTATACGAACGTGAATCTCGAGACGAACAATGGCAAGATGTAGAAAACTATTTTCATCTGATTTTATCAAGTTATTCGTGCATTTTTATCGAGATATTATTTTTCCTTTTTTTTTAACTTATAAATTGCAGAAAATGTATAAAAATGGATGTACATTTATTACGTAGTGTGAAAAACTTTTTAAACTGCGTGCCTTTACCAAAAAATAAAGCAAAGTGAAAAAGCTATTAATAAAACTATTAATCTTTCGAATAACTCACGAAGCTTGAACAAGAACCTTTGCTTTGTCACTTTTTACCCTGACACCTAGCTATAATTCGCCACCCTAAACCCCCTCGCCTTCGCGGCAATTGTAGCAAGCTTACGGATACTCTCCCCGGTACTCTGGAGAAAAATAGCAGCGGAAAAAAGGAAAGAGGGGGGCAAGAGAAAAGCTCCGGGACCCAGGGTTTCTCCTTTTGAACTGGACCCCCCCTCCCTTGTAGCCATTCCCACTCGGCCACTTCCGCTCTCCTAAATTTTAAAAAAAGGAAAAATGTCAGCCCCCCCGCGCGCCTCCCCCGGGCCGGAGGCAATCATTAGGGCGCTCGCACTTTATTTTTCGAGGGTCTCGAGCTCGCCCTTCTCGCCGAGGCGAACCAAATATAGCCGGCTGCCTCTTTGCGGGGAGAGAGGCGAAGGAGGAAGAGGCCAGAAACGGGTCCAAGGTCGGCGACGTAAAAAAGCTTCCCTCGGCCACTAAGAGGCTGGGCGCGCGCGCGTGAGAGCGAAGCTCCGCCGCCCGGTTATGCTGACACGGGAGATTGAGGTCGGTGCTGCTGCACAACAAGAGCTGCTTTCTCTCCCCTTTCGCCGGATAGAGAAAAAGAGACGTCCGCTAAGCTCGCGAACTCAACGCGCAATATAGTTCACTTAAGCCTCGTTTATTATATGCTGAAGAACGAGGGAGGAGGGAGAGAGAGGAAAAGAAGACTTTGTTTGCGCAGTGTTTACTATTCCAAGCAGAAGTCGTGTCTTTCTTCTAAGTGCCGGTTTTGAATTTTCTCCTAAGTTACTTACTCACTTTTACGAAATGCGACAGTCAGATGCCAGACTTTTAAGCAAAGATTTGCAAATAATTCAATCAGCGTAAAGTAATAATGAATAAAACTGTGCGCTTACTTCTGCGTTTTAAAATTTAGGTTTTATGAGATAAAAGAAACTTACCCCTGTGAGATCGATCTCCTTCAAATTTTTATCATCGCAGAAGGAACTGTAACTCTGCAGTACCAGCAGATGACAGTGGAATTCGTCATTTCCAATGCGAACAATGCAGTCGGCATTTCTGTAAATGATGTACGTCATTATTAACGCTCACTTCATTACGGGATCTCGCTGCCTTTGAAAGGTAAATATTTTTCTCCCGTTCTGTTGATCTTGCGACGGCTGTTTTATTACGTATCGGGAGAATGATGTACGTACTTGTAAGTCGTTATTCGCCTCGACAACTCTTGATACAGATCCGTTTTTTCCGGGAGAGTTATATTTTTCCAATCAATTGGCTGTTCCGAAGTAAATCCTAAGCTGAAATTTACGACGACATAAAAGTATAAGTATTCATTCCAGCAGAACAAACTTAAGCTTATTTTACAAAAAAGTGTTTTCTTTTTAAATACAATAAAATTAAATTTTGCGACACTAACGTCGATAATGGTACTTCGTTGCACAGAGCTGGGCGATGGGGTAAAACGCTTTCTTGCTTAGTCTCCATGTCTCCGGGCTGATGCGGCTTAATACGATTATGAGGCTGGGTTCGAGGTCGGCACTCTACCTGGCCAAGGTCGAGATTGCCCGGGAGCTTGCGCTCAGCTTGCAGCCGGTCGACGGTTGAGGTCGTGATACCAGGGGGTAGATCGATCGCAGTCTTCGGCCGAGCAGTTATCGTCGCTGGTGCTGCAATGTTTTGCGGCAGTTGCTGTTGCTGCTGCTGCTGCTGCTCCGCCTTGACGTTAACTTTCGCGTGGCGCGGGTCGGCTACTAATACGCTCACTTTCTTTGACTCGAACACTACCTGCATGAATGTACGTAGCAGTATTAATGTGAAAATTTTTAGAAAAGTAATTTTTGTTTCGATCAAATTTTCTCCAAATATGAATAAGTGAAATTCGTACGAAAATTTAAGTGAAAGACATTCGCATTAAATAAGTGCACATAGATGAATCTCACATATACATATTTAGAGAGTTGAATGAAAATGTTGATCGACATTTTAACAATCAGTTAAAACATGTTATTACCAACCTGGTTCGGAACAATTTTGAGGTTACCACTAGGAGTGGATTGAAAGGGGAATTTTCTCTGACCGTCGTTAACGTTTGCACAAATGGAGTTATCCCCTGTTCCTTTAGAATGAGACGAGCTTTGAAGATGTTGCATTAACAATCCCAAGTCGGGCTCGAAATTTTGAGGCCTTTTGTGATGAAAGCTTTTCGAATGAAAGCTGAAACATTGATAGCATCATTACGTCGACGGAAAACTTAGCGAGCAGTCAAAATCCTTGGAATCGAATCGAAGTGTTCTAAACGGCGAGATTTACTTGGGGTGCTGAGCCATTAGCCTTAAGCTTGGGGTCGTCGAGTCAAAGGCTCCTCGGCATGGCTCCTCCGTGAAGCCGTCACCGCAGTAATACCTTCGATACCCGTCCGCTTCGGGTTTCGCGGTCGCATCCAGCCCGACCTCCGGAGTTCCGCGGGATCTTCTCTTCGTTCGGCGCTTTCTCGGACTGCTACTCCGTCTGCCGCGAGGCGCGCCGATGCAGCCCGTCGACTTGGAGACGCAGTTTAACTCGAAGCGATCGTCTGAGTGGCTGACGTCCTCGCAGTCTCGGCTTCGCCTGCCTCGAGTGGCTGCAACCGGTCCCGCTCTACGACAAACCGCAAGCCGCTTTCATTCCAGTAGTGCGAGTCTGATTTTGGTCAGACGTGCGGTGTTTCTTGATTTTTCGATGCGATGCGGGCCAATTATTTACCGATTCGCCATTTTAAGATAAAGTTTACTTAACTGAAGTACTAATTGTCAATACTAGTAGTGCGAGTCTGATTTTGGTCAGACGTGCGGTGTTTCTCGATTTTTCGAGGATGCGGGGCCAATTATTTACCGATTCGTCATTTTAAGATAAAGTTTACTTAATTGAAGTACTAATTTTCAATTATTGAAAGGAATTAAGTGTTAAATTTTTATTTGTTTAAAAATCGATAACTTTTTTTTTATAAAATAAAAAATATTTAAAGTATCACTGAGCTTTCAAATTGTCGAAATTATAAAATCCTAAGAAAAAATTTCTGGAATAAATTGTTCACTTGAAGTAATCTACTTTTTAAAATGAAACTTTTTTGAATACTAATAATAAGAGTTAAGTTTTTGTACATACTACTTAAAGCATAAGTAGTATACTACTTACTTTATACTACTTACTCATAGCTTTATTAAAAACTCTACTATGGGAAAGTTTTTTTCAAACTACTGAAAATAAAATAAGACGCCTTAAATGTTTTTAGTGGGCTCTAAAATTTTCAATTCAGCACAAGCTCTAAGCACTTATTTCATAGGATACACAGTTGTAGGTGAAAGAGCTTACTGCTGCAACTTTTGAGGCTGCGCAGAAGTAATCCTCTCGAACTTAGTTCCAGCTCTTCGGGAGACAGTCGGGCTATTGCAGGATGAGGTCAGCTCACAATCGCCGCCACGGTACAGGACAATAAGACTACGTTTGCTGTTGTCGGAGCTCGAATCCGAACGACTGAACTGCCGATGTTTCGCTGTTTTCGAAGAATTTAAAGCTTAGTTATAGACATTCTTTTATTATTTATTTCGAAATTTCTATATACAATTATAATAAATTTTGCTTTCAATTGTGGTGATTCTTTCTAATAATAATATTACAATCAATGTGTACCATTGATAACAAACTTACTTGAATGTTTGCGAGCTGATGCTTTGCTGATAGGGGCTTTCTCCCTTTTTTCTCTATCCAATAAAAAAAATTTAATGTTTAAAAAGATAGGAGTTAAAATGTTTGCTTTAACATTTTTGTTTTAACAATTACCGATATTTTGATTTGTTGATTATGATGCTGTTTTCTGCATTATTTTTTAATTCGTCTTGAGTTTCTTTACTCTGCAAAAAAAGTTTCCGTTAAATAAAATTTGTACGAAAAAAAATCCTTGTAACAACTTACTTTGTTATGATTACGTCGATCTCGGTGTTTAAAATAACAATGCGGATAAGAAATATCACGATTTTGTCGCTTTTCAACTGAAATTTAAACAACTGTATAAGTATAGTTAATAAAATCATGTAATAATTTGATAATAAAAGAATGATTGTTATTACAATTTTGGAATCGCAGAAAAGCGTTAACCCGTGGATTTAATAATAAAAAATCACAATCGACAGCTGCTGATGACTTACATCACTTACGTAATTTTGTCCCGGCAAAGTTAGAGCTTTCGTTCTTCCCTCTTTTTGACGGTGATTGAGAAGAAATCAAAAGGCCATCTTCCTTTTCGTATGTCCTGCGGAAAAATTTCGAGTAGGATGCGCTGACCTAAATGTTCATAGTAAACGAAGATTTTTTCATTTTTCTTTTTGACGAAGGTTTCATTCGTTCACTATTTCAGAAAATATAGACACATTTAAAAAAAACTTGTTTGCACTGGCGAGTTACTTTAAAGCACAGTGTAGGTATATCCAAAATTTTTGGTTAATCACTATATGCACAATAGAATTGGAGGTTACTTTAATATCAACTTGAATAAATTACAATGTAGACTAATTAAATGAAAGATTCCGACAGTTAAATTAATTGAATGTTATCTATTTAACTTCATGCTTGCAGATATGCCCAAATAACTTACGTAAAATTTGAGGAATTTAATTCTGAATATACAGGAAGTTGATCTTCACGTAATGGTGCTGTCCAATGCTTTCATGAAACATAAAAAAATTTTACATCAGACTATTTTATTCATGCTTTTTAAAATTTCAAAAGTCAAACCGAAATTTACCTTACAGCAGTGACAGTCTCTTTGCATGTTACGAGTTGGTTACCCTCACAGACTTGCTAGTAATGGGTGGCATATTTTACACGTACATTTGTATTTTTATTTACTTTAAAATTCGAAAAGCACAACATAAAATACAGAAACAGTAAACTTATGTTATGGTAACTAATAAAACGGGAACATTTGTTATAAAAAAAAGAACGTGAAGTGTGCGCATAAATAAAAATTATTTAATCAATTCATAGAAACACGAAACATCTGACATATCAACGAGAAGTTATATGACATGCCAGTACATTGGATCAAAAATCTTTGAATTTATTACACAGTTTTATTCGACAGATTCTTTTTCGTGATATGTCATCAATTTAGCTCAGATTTTTTAAGTTTCTTTATTTTATTTTAAAATTTTTACGTTTTCTTCCATTTAAAATACAGCTCTTATAATTTAAGGGATTACAATACCCCAAGGTACTGCACATTTTATGATCAGCAGACTACACTCTCAGAAATGTTTTGTTGCTTATCCATCTACCGATAAAATTCAGGCTGCTTAAAATAAGCTTTAAAGTTCAGGGAGAAACTATTAGGGTGGGCAATATAACCCGAGCGAAGTTTGCGGGAAATTGGAATTCACGTAATCGCATGAAAATGCCTTGATCAAAGACGCGCAATTCATCGACCGAGAATGTCGAGCAGTTGCTCCAGTTTCCCGCGGGGAAATTACTCAATTCTCGGGGAAGTGATCGTAGAAAGTAGCGCACGCGAATTCGCGCTCGAGACGATACAACGTCGCCATTGCCGGTGTACGCAGTCGGTCGAATAACTCCATTCAAACTTCGCCTCTGATAAATATCATAAATATGTAAACTGCTCCGCGAGGAGAATCAAAACTTGTACACAACGGAAACGGAAAATTCGATAAAAGTAGCAGAGCGTCGTCTTAAGTATTTATGTAAGAATTTCTGATGCTATCATGCATTACCGCGTTGATAACATTTAAAAAGTCGAATCGTAGTTAAAGTTATACTCTTATGATACTAGAATACAAAATGTTAAATTATACGGATTTTTGTTTACTTAATTGAATTATGAACTTGAATAAAAACTGTTCAATAAAAATGATACGTATATTGTTTAAAAATCTTTTCAACAATGTTTACTTAATTAAATAAATGGAAATGAGTGTTCATGATAAATCAATAATCTGAAAGCGCAGTCACTCTCAAAATTAAATTAATTAATACACTATAATAAAAAAAAAGAAAGAATCACAGCCGATATAAAAGTGATAAAAATATCTCGCTTTAGGAACGGCGGCGATAACGAAGTAATAAAGTGGGAAGGTGTAAAACAAAATGATAGTGGCCGCGGCTAAAAATTAGGAGAGCAACCGCAGGCGCGGGGGCAGCCTCGGGATTGCCCGTCCGCGCGCGCGCGCATAGCTCGCGAGTAATGAAAACGGCGGCACCGGCACCGGCGGCAGCGGCAGCAGCAGCACGGCTGCATCGATCGGTCCGGTGTCCTGGTGACCTCGACCCAATGCCACCCTCTCTCTCTCCGCTCTCGGCGTGCGCCCCTGTTCCCAGCCCCCGCCGCCTCTGCTCTCCCTCCCGGCTGCGCGCACCCACGCCGCTCGCTCGCTCTCTCCCTCGGCGCAGGCATCAGGGTCAGTTATAGCAATCGTCAAAATGTACACACGGAATACGCCCTCGCCCAGGCCCACGGTGTATTATTTTATACATCCCCCTTTTAAGATCGTCCCGACGAGGAACGTTATACTTTTAGGAACATCCATTTTTTTAAATGGATTCGTTTTAACGGGGGATTGTTGAAAGTCAAAGTCTCGTGAAAAAAACGAGCGCTCGATCATGTTTAATTCGTTTAGAACGTACTCTGTAAATGGCACTGTCGTTCGAAAAATCGCATTTAATAAATAGAAAAAGTACACAGAAACGAATTTTCTTTTTTGTACATTCGATTTCTCAAGCAATGTTGTCATTTCAGGGCACGTTCTGATCGAATTAAATTCGATAGTGTACCTAGCCTACCAATATTAGAGAAAACATATTTTTCTTCCAGTGAGAGTGTAATTTATATTAAATATGTTGCGTTCAAAGATTCACAATGATATTTTGAAGAAGTTCTGAAGGTTTGTTTTCTAAAAATTTAGTCTACATAATTCAAGCATTTGATTATTACTAAAGATTTAAATTACAAGTTATACATATTCAGCGGTAAACGTAATGCCCAGTTATAAATAAAACTATAGAAAAGGGCAAGCTTTGCGACTCGCTGCGTTAATTTAACAAATAACTCCGTTGAGGGGGGCGCAAAAAGATTGATGCCGCTAATGCCATTACCGAGTACCCGTACGAATTTATTAGGTGAAGTGCGAGTTCGCTTTTTCCATGAGTTACTTTTTTTCACCGCTGGCACACGCACTTTGTGGGAGGTTTGCAGGAGCAATTTTTTTCTCCCGACGGTAATTTAATCGATGTCCAGCTCGAAGGGAATTTATGATTGGCCACAAGCTGCTACTGACGCTTAATGCAGGCGACCCACTTTGCTTGAAAAAGAAGTTTCGAGACTCGGGGCAAAGTTTTTTGTCTGCAAGGGACATAAACACCCTCTCGAGGTATTCTTGATATTATCATCAGCGTCATGCAAAAAGTAAAAGTAACTTAATTAATAAATTTAGGTTTTTAATAACAGAGTTATTATTACTATTTTTTGTAACAGTATAATGTAACATATTTTATTTATTTAAGGGAAAGTAGGGTATACCATGGGATAGAAAGAAAAATGAATTAGAGGGGCATAATATAACTTAAACTGGACCTGTAACTTCCTAAATAAGTGCTCATACATTTGACACTTCATGTTTAGGAAGTTGTACATCAAGTTCTTGGATCACCTAGTGGAGACACCAATGGGTACTAAACCCCGCTGATTTAATTTATTTTCTCTACCCATGATGGTCTCCCTTATATCATGTGAATTAATGAATACAATTACATAGAAAAGATCAAAAAATTAAAAAATAAAAAAATGTTGCAAACAAAGGAAAATTAAAAAATGCGTAGATTATCATATCATATTTCCATGAATTTGCAAAAATTTAACCACCGCGAGATTAAAATTCTCGTGGTAATTGTACGTACTCAAATTAAAAAACTTGGCGAAGCGAATTCCTGGCTGCAATTTTGCATACGGTCGGACAAGAGTCGCCGCCGCTGTTTACTCAAGTGGAAAAATTTCAACACATGTTCCCAGAGAAAAAAAAAGACAGAGCGAACTAAGAATACTTTCCTGAGAGGATCAAAGTGGACGAGGCGAGTGTACGTACCCGAGGAAAGGAACACGAAAAACGTACGTGCGCGCATTCGGCGCGCTCCACTTTTGGTCTATTTTACAGACGGGCATCCCTGAAAATAATGAAAAGAGGGGGTAGAAGTGCATACAAAGCAGCCGCAAACAATGAAAGATGCGAGAAAGAAAAGTTAATCCAAAGCGAATACATTGAAAACAGCAAGAAAGAATTTTGCTCGAATCTTTTCGCCTGAACGAGATTTTATATAATTACCGCAAGAAAGGTGAATTTCAACTCTGCTTAAAACTCGGAAGACATATTATAATTCTCTTATACAGTTGCTCATTTAAGTTTCTTTTTGAGCATTTTAGATTTAGCGGGAAGACTAAAACTTTGTGCCGTCATGAACTTCATGAAATGAATAATACAAAAATCTTTTTCTGCATGAAAAAATTAACACCTGCACCATTATCAATAATTCAGGCAACGTAACGCGCGTTCAATTGTAAAAATAATCTCATTTTCGTGGAATTGTAAAATCTCGCGTTAATGATATTTAAAAACTCTTAAGATCTATTCTGCTGTACGAAAGAAAAAAAAAATAAATCGCAAATCAACGGCTGAAACGAGATGATGATGCACGTGCGAGTGTAGGTAAGGTGGGGGAGGAGAGAGCCAGGCGGAGATGCGCGAGGAGTTGCCAAGGTTACACCCGCGTCATAACCACCCTGCGGGCGCTCCAGTCGCCGTCGCTCACCGTTCCCCTTCCATGGACCGGCATTCCCCTGGAGCTCCCCACCGCCGGCGGAGACGACACACCCCTTCTACAGGGATTTTCGCGAGAGCGAGCGAGAGACACGCTCTTCTTTCAAACTTTCGCGATAAATCCCTCCCACCGAGCTCGAAAGAGAGCGAGCGAGAGTGAGAAAGAGAGAGAGAGAGAGAGAAAACGTGTCGTTAAAGCGGCGAGCGCTCGCTTCTGATTTACGATACTTGAGCTTCGGTACGCGCAAGCCTTACCGATCTTGTGCTGAGGTTGTTGTCGGGCGAAATGACTTTTTTAAGAATCTCTTGAAATTTTAAGCCCGTCGTTCGATTGAAGTAGCAGGTGTCGAGATTTGTGGGCAAATAATCGTTGCACCGGCTTGAAAATTTCATTTTTAGAATTTAAAGGGTGCGCAGTGCGCGAAACGTATTCTTTTTATGAAGCGCTTTTATATCCGTCTCTTTCCCTTCTTCTTCTTCCCCTTCTTCTTCTTCTTCTTTTTCTTAAAAAAATTAGTCAAATGGAACTACTATAATGACGATTTTAAATTATACAATATTTATTTAAGCTACAAAGGCGTAATGTTACTTTTACGCACAAATCACTGCCGATGAGTGCGAAAAAGTTGCGCTCTTGTAGCTTACGATATTTTTTAAAACTATACATGGATAGTAATTGCAAAAAACTATTTTGCAATGCACAGTAAGTAAACAAGTAGCTGCGAGCAAAAAGAGGGAGAGGGAAAATATCTCGCGCAGGGGGTGAGGGTGAGTGAATCGAAAGCTCCCCCTCCCCTCCAAAAAAATTAGAAAGTATAGAAATGAATAAATAATAATTAAGTTATTTATTTATTTTATACGGGTATCTCTGCTATTTTGAAACAAATACATTTGATAGTATTCAGTGAATACTATCTAGATTGTTTCAAAACTGTTTTCGAAGTATCATTTTCAAATAGGTTCTACTGTTGCACATAAATGTGTATATTTTTAAAGATATTTGATAGTTCCCTCGAGCGATCATATTATTTTAGTGTTGACTGCTAACGGACATTTCTATTTTAAATAAAATTTCAAAGCTTATTTGTAATAGACTGCAAAAGCATGAATTTCACCCTTATACGCAATTTAATTAAAGAATAATTGTCAATTAAGATCGAAAAATAAATAAATTTAAGTAAAGAAAATACGATGAAAGAAAGGGATTTCAGTTTAATCGGATTTTCACTTAACGAGGTACTACAAGAGGCGTTTGTTAATGGTAGCTACCTGTCGTCCTTTCATTTGCAAAAGAGTACTTCCCACATCTTTGTATCCCTTCTTGCTATCTTTTTACATTTTAACTAATTTACAAGTACAAGCCTTTTTACTTACGTTTCTGTACTGCGAGAAACGAGGACATGGAATAATAATCTTTAATTTCGATCAATGATGCGGATACTGGACATTTAATTATTCTAACGTGATATTAGAGCTCACAATAATGTTAAGGAATGTACTCTCGGCCGTCAACTATCAATACTTAAAATTCGAGTTTTCATCTTCAAAATATTATTGGTGCAATTCAAAATAGAGGTTGATATTTATGACATACAATCAAGCCAGGTCATATTTCTGTGGATATTGAACAATTTCATTTATGCCAACAACAGTATTTGCGAACATTGATCAATCACCCCCAGCGTTGAAACCAGAAATCTACTGGTACAACTCCGAAGTAAGTAACTTGTCAAACCTAATGGCTCAGTAAAACTTAAAATTACTCGTAGTCGTTCAAATATCTAAATCAATTGTACATAAATACGAGTGATGCGATCAAGCAGATCCAGCCATACGAACAGGTACATCACTCGCCGAATAAGTGAGCGTCTGATGAAAGACAAAGAAGCAGAGGCGTAAAGCGCGCGAATCCATATTTCTTCCTCTGCGAGGCAAACACATTCGGCCCTTTTGTGCCTGCACTCTCCCTCTGTTCCGATATTGTTTGCCATTGTCGTCGTTGACAAAAGCTTGAGTGCGGCCGCGAAAAGGACCAAAATAAATGTTGTCTCTACAATGATCCCCGTCCACCCTCTTGCGCCCGTTCTTTTAGCCACGCGTAGCTCACGGTAAATTCGCCAACGGACTTGACCCACTTTTCTTTCGATTTCCCAATTTGAGCGATTGCTCGAATGACTTGCCAACGGCGTAGTCTCATGCCTTAAGAGATTATTTCTTAAGCTTTTGCCGAAAGCTCTGAAGATAGCGATCATGAATCGGTTAGATCAGTTTGATGCTTAAAATACTAATGCTTTGATAAAGAGAGGAACTTGAATTTTGTTAACAAGTTTAATTTTTTTTATATATAGAGAAGATCATAATATCTAGAGAAGTACAATTTAGTTTTGGAACGGGCTACTATGCGTACCAACCCTCGCGTAGGTGGCTTTGTTCCTTTGATCCTCCCTCTTTTCCTCAACTGTGCATAAATGATTTATTAAGCAATTTCTACCCGAATAATTTAAGTATGGTTTCAGCGCGGCCTATCATGATACTTTTATCTATTCTTTTTCTTTAAGTCTTTTTCTCACCTCAAATTAAATTCAGGGTTATTCCTGTAACTGAAAGATGAGAACCTTTGTGTCTCCTTTATTTTCACTCATCACTTGTACACTTCAAAAGCAATATCATACAACAGCCAGGTAATTATCACGTAAGAGTTATTAATTAATTCAATTCGTAAAATAAACGCAAATATAAATTCAGTATAAACATCAGTTCACAAATGAAACAAAATTTGTATGGTAAAAATATGACACTATATACTGCGAGGTACATAAAAGCCCGTAACGACGAAACTTCTATTTGCTTTGAATGAATAGTAAAATGCATGTATTCGACCGCGAGAGGGGCTGCCGCACTGGGTTATAGAGTGGCAGCTCTCGCTAAATACATAAAACGAACGAAGCACGTGATGGCTCGGTGACCGGCTTAGGACGAAGGTTTTATCACGGTTAATTAACGCAGCGCTAACGAACCTGATTACCATTAGCATGGCTAACTGGCCAGTCTGGTGCGCGCGCACACACACACACACGGACACTGCGCGATCATCATTGACTGCAGGAACAGGGTCGATTCGAAATTCTCGATGCATACGAGGGTACACGTGACGAGCGGAAACTCCGGAAAGATGCATACGTTTCCTCGGTTGATTTTTCGTCGTTCTATTGAAAGTTTATTTCTGAAAACAATTTAAATTTAAAAATCATCTCTTTTTTTCAAAAACATCATTTTTTTACGGAAAGCTCTAATGGAGTAAAACCACTCCATCCCCTCGCGTAGAGCAGAGCAGCCGCGAACAGAATCGTCGGTCAAATTTAATTTGCAAGTTTGCATGTACGCTCGGGAAGAAAGTCCCGGCAGTGGTCGAAGATAACTGCATTGAGAAGAAGAGAGAGAGAGGAGGGCTCGGTAACTAGCTTAAGAAAACGAAGGAAAGTAAACTCGGGGGAAGCGGAACTCGGCACCGGGTAATGGACGAAGAGAATGCAATGGAGGAAACGGCGAAAGAGGGCTAGGAAATCGAGCGAACGAGCGAGTAAGAGTCGGTGGGGGGAGGGGGGGAGGTGATAAGGGTTGCGAGCGTGGTCTGGAAGAAAATTATTGCGCCGAGTCCTATGCCGGGATCGCGCGTCGAATCAGATAATTAAATTTCCCCCCCTGTAAGATTGTAGGTACGAGCCAATCTTGTGTACCGTTGTAGCTTGTTAGAACTGAATTTGCAAGAGTTGAATGTTTTTCCTCTCTCACGTAACACTGGGCGCATTATCTGCCTCTCGAAATGCGTGCGGGCACAGTTCGTAGTTTGCGTCTTAATGAAACGAGCTTTTAGAGATAAACACACTGAAGCTCCGGGACTGCTGCTGAAAATAACTTTTCGTTCTCTAATGAAATAAAATGTGAGCTTCTATTGTAAGTTGGTGATAGTGCGACAGTTCAAATTTGAAGAGCTTATTTCGTGCGACAAAGTTTTTACACGGAGAAAAAAGTTCCACTAAAATTGAGATAGCCTACTTAAATGTTCTGACAGACTGTCCTTGTTGAAAAATATCGATTGTTTCTCGTAAAAATTACTAAAACTTTAGTAAAGTTTCTTAGATTTCTAGTAAATTTTAAAGGAAATTATAGTAATTTTTGCAAGAAACTGTTACGATTTTTTAACTAGGACAGTCTGTGAGAAGACCAGTGCAATTTTCAGAACGAACTGATTGAATTAAGAATAGTTGAGTTTCATTGAAAAAAAGCAACCATACCTTAAATGGTGCTGCCCTAGAATTACCTAATTTAAAAAAATTATATTAAACTTAACGCAACTAAACTGAGTTGATGAATTTTAATTTGTTACGTAAAAATTGCAGAACGAATTATTGAAAAAATATTTCAGCTGAAATCGTATTCGATTAAACCAGAGATCTATAGGGCAGGGGAAGAATGAGAATAATTATAATGTCATTATATTCACCTGTGTTCTACTAACTATAGTCCCGAGTGCGTTTCGCCTAACAACTACGGAACGTCGTTATAGAACGGCAGCTATAGGAAGATGGAGCTAGCAAGTTTCAGGTGTATGACCCATAGAGTAAAGGAGATTTGTCTGTGCAGCTACGATAATAACTGCCTCTAAATTGCTTGATTTTAGTACTCACACTACCTGCACGATACGGTCCCTAGCTGTGCTGTTGTACCCTATCGTAGCTTACAGATAGCGGCTGTTTTACACTTTGAAAACAGTCTGCTGATTGTAGGTCCATTTACTGTTTTTGTTTCATATTACATATAATGACTTGAAGGGAATTCGTAAGTAGTGTAGGAAATCAACGGGACATGCAGAAAAGCTTACTGCGAGAGAATTTTCCTGTAAAAATGATGGAAAAAAGTAATAGCAATGATAATGTATACGGGCAATCATCATAATTTGTATTTACCGTAAAAATTTTAAGTAGGAATTATAAGTTTGAGATGAAAGTCTTTTGGATACTTCGACAAATGCTGCATTTTTTATATAAGAACAGGACGGGTTTAGTATTGAGATAGCTGCAATTAGGTCGCAGCAGAATTTTATTCTACGAAAGACGAGAGATTTAATGTTGGCGACAAACTCTCAAGCGTATAATTTCGGAAAGCGCAATTAAGTTACTAAATATCTGTAAACATAAAATTATTTATTCAATATCTATTAGTTATGCTAACTCTTTTGTGCTTTATATCATGAAATAGAAAACATATCCAATATGCACTGTTTTGTCAGTGATGGAAATCATTTCTATTTGATAAATGTTTCTTAAAAACATGTTCCCTTTTTTTCAAAATTTACATAGATTTCATTGTGGAGCTTTGAAATGAGTTTTTTTAAATTTTAAAAAGGCTCTCTTAAACTTTGCAGCCTAAATTTTAAAATTATTTGAAGGGTTACTACATCAGCCAAGCGCAGCAGGTTTTTCACGTCTGTTGTAGGAGGAATGGCTGTGGGGCCGTGGCTAGAAAATTAAGTGGAGGGGCACGCACTTGGTGCAAAAATTAATGTTCGCTTGGCCTCGCGTCGCGGGGTTTCTCAAGCTCGCGTCGTAACCTAATTAGTACAGGCTAATTTTCTCTACGTGCTTCTCTGTTGATCCTTTTTTATTTATCTATTTACTTTTTCACGTCTCCATTTCTTTTCGTTTATTTTATTTATATTATTTTTTTAAACGTGCATGTGCCCGGAAAAAGGGCAAACTCCACTTTTTGTGTTTTCGAAACATTTGAATTTTTTATGTTTGAGTGCTCGTTTGCCAAAAAAAAAACTTAAATCATTTTTCCTGAAGTAAACAAAAAATGTATTATTGTGGGTCTTTTGAATGCAATTAATATTTTCAAGCAAATATTCAGTTACCCTTGATTATTGTTAATTATTATTTATTCCTTAAAAATGATAAATTGACTTTAAATTAATTAAAAAGTAATTGCAACGTCACTTATTTTAACGTGGTTTGTGATAGAATGAATAATCTCTCAACTAAAGGTACATGCAGGTTGTACAGAGAATCGAGCTTGATCTGCTTCATCAAAATAGAACGGAAAAGCTCACAATAGCTGTTCTTGGTTATTCCTTTTTTGATTAATGAATCGAATTTAACGAGCATACCCGATATCGGAGACTTCGCTTCCGGAAAGTAGCACATAACAATCCTTTTTTTTAAAGTCGATGATCGATCTTTGAAATACAATGCCATTAGCGTTGCACAGAGTGCACTCGATCGCTCATCAATTTAAGAGACACCCATCTCGAGATACTGCTGTGGATCAGCCAACTTGGTCAGTGTTGTTTGATACTTTTTCTATCTAACAGTTTAATTGAAGCGAGGAATTGTATTAGGCTAATAAAAGTAATTATTCAATATTTAAATAATTAATAAACTTTTTATTTTGAAAAACATTGTACTAAAATTTCTTTTTAAACGACCTTGTGCAGGAAAAATTGCAAACTTAACTTTTTGCTTGAAACTTCGCTGTGTCAACGCGAGAAAAGACGTAAACGATAAAAATTTATAGGTTCTTCCTGCGTACAGGTATGTGCGCGCTGCTTTATCCTCAAACCGTAAAAAATTCTGTACCACAAAATAAAATCTTACACACAAGTCAAGTATGAAATTTAATATATCGCAGTCAATGAAAAGAGAAAAAAAACGAGATTCTTTGAGCAAATTAATACCTGTGTTCATTCAAAATGTGTTAGGCTACAAAAAAGCATTAAAATATCTCGACGTCAAATTAAAAAATAAACAATTTAAAACTTAATCGATGTCGACCTGCCAAACATAAAACACGCCCTGGAGATACGAGGAAAATTACGTTTAAATCAATACAAAGCAATTAAACTCACTCTTTCACCCGCCTCGATTTTATTTGCAACCGAATATCATTCAATCAAGTCGTTTACCGCCAAACAAAAGTGCCATTCGCGAAGCAGATAAGACGCGTCGCTCGCCTCGTTCAAAGTAAGTCGACTGGCATTTGGCAGTGCTCCGACGGGTATACATTTCTACGGGACGCGCGTCGTCGCACCGACGGAACGAAGACGGTCTTCGAGGTGCCAGAGGCGCGCGGGGCCGTCGCGCGCAGAGCCAAGCTCTCATTACTCTCGTTTAACGGTAACGTTCTCGGCTGGGGCTAATGAGAACGAGAGTGCAGTGTGCGCACGTGGGCGCGGGAGCTGAATGGGCGAGAAAGTGAGGACCGTGGGCGAACGGCGGGAGGGGGCGAGCGGGCCCGGGAGCTCTATCGACCGACCTGCACCTCGTTCCGCCGCCCGCTTTACGAGTCGGCCGGAGGTGCAGGTACACCCGCCGTGCTTCTCCGATTCTTGATATTGATTGCGCTTTTAAATAAAATATCGTCTCGGGGGGCGAAAACTGATGCGGATTCCGTACCGTGAATTTTACACAGTGGGGTAGTATTTGGGGTTCGAGAGGTTTTTGGTTAACTAAAAACTTTAAGAATGTATCGTTGTACACTGAGAAAAAAATCCTTGTAAATATTGCTTATGCTGTCTAGAAAAGTGGCCACGGACTGACATTTTGACGAAAAGTTGCTATGCAGTATACTGCAGTATAATTTTCTAAAAGTAAAATAAATTGTGCTTTGCATTATTTTAAATTTCACTAGAGTATGATAATTTTTCTACAAAATTTCAGTCTGTTACCAATTTCCCTTAAAGCATGGTCAATTTTACTCGGACATTTTTCTCAGCGTAAATAAGTATCGATTAAAATTTTTAATAATTACTGTTTAAGCTTGAAGAATTTTAAAGAAAGGCTAACAAATTGAATTTAAAGTAAGTATATTTTTAAAATAAATCTTAAATAATTCATTTATAAAATTTTAGATTTATTTTCGAGAAAGAGATACTAACCGACCAGTGGAATTCTGCGATAAAGCTTTATCGGTTTCTTGAAAATGCAGTTTTATAAGATTAGCCTGGGTCAGGTAATTGAATTAGACATTTTTATGGTGTGTTGAACGATAATTCGGTCGTACTACATTGAATCAAGTTTTATACATATTCATCTTTGTGAGAGTAGAGTAAGCTAAGGAGAGGCCAAGCTACTTGTTGCCTCTATACGCAGCTTACATTCTATATCATTTTTCTACACCTTCTGAAATTATAGCAAGAAGAAATAATCGTACTAGGAAAAATATATAAAATATGAATTTAACTTTTTTTTTTAATCAGTGTCATTTACATTTTTATTTTATTTGAGAACACGTCAAAATTGTATATTCCACATTACGTTAAACGAATCAACATTTATACTGCCTACTGCAGTCGATATTCTCCGTTACAATCCTTTTGATCGCAAAATTATATCATCACGGAAGCCCGTCGCGGTTCCATGAACGAAGCCCAGCGGAGCCGTAAAATTTTTGTCGAATCCAGAAGCAGAGAGAGCGGCCGGTCGGCGACGCGCAGGCGGTAATTTTCATTGCATATTCAGTGGAACGGCTCGGTCCGTCGTTTGCAGCAGTCGCAAAGTTATTGTGGCACCCCGTCCCGCTCTATATATACGTAACACGTGCCGCACTCAGGCTAAAGCATGGACGAAGTCGATTAACTTCTTTTACTTATTTTTCGTCCCTGCACTAGCTTGCAACGTTAAAGCGCTTAAGTACACCGGTTGAAAAAATTTAAGGGCCGCGAAGGAGTGTCGCGCTCTGCTTACCTCTGGCTTTTCGTCGGCGATGAAAATAAAATAAAAGTTGGCGAATCATAGATAGGGGTGATTCTGTGAAAAAGTGCAATTTTTTTCGTGAAAATTTCGTGGTTAATCGATATTTCTCCTTCAGCGGATAGTAGGTTGATATTTCGCAATTTCTACTTTTACTCTTATTCTAAAGTAAATTAAGTTTTTAAAAAATTTGATTAAAGTCTTAATCTTACACAAAATTTCTACAGAGTTTACTGGAAAATATTGCACTTTTTCAAAGAATTATTCATTTATGCCTTTAAAATGTGCCTCAGAAAAGGGCAAATCTTTTTGATCATCAAAAACATTTTTACGACGTGTGAAATTAGGAATACAAAATTAATCGTAACGTCGTTTTCTGACACAGTGCATCCGTCGCCCTTGCAAGCTCCGGTGCACACTGCAGGAGGAGAGGGAAAATTCGCGCGACCTCCGTCTTAAAACGCAGTTCGTGCTGGAGTGTCGCGAGCGTCGAGCTTGCGCAATGACACATAGCCAAGCTTGCGACGTCTATTTCCCCGCGCAACTGTATAATAACGCGGAAACATCGGGCGCTCCACACTCCAACTCTGCAGAGTCTTTCTCTCTCGCTCAAGACACACTGCTCCACGCTACGTCAACTTGATATTAATTATACGCGTAGGGAACAAGGGCTCGTTTAGTATGTACAGGTACGCGCGGCGCTCTGCGAGTGTAGTGCGCGTAAATTGTGTGATGCTCTCGCTTTATGCGAGTTTAATATGTAAGTAAATAACTGCAAGGCAGAAAAACGTATGTAGGATTATTTGATGAGTAAGATTGAATGCACTGACTTTTTATTGTCAGCTCCGTAATTGAAAATAATTAAATTGTCTTTAAAGAATTAGGAATAAATAATTTTAAAAAATGTTAAAGTGTCATAATACACTTGGAGAATTTTCTCGTAAAAATTTTGATGAAGTTCGCCGTAAAAATCATGCGAAAAGACAGAATCGTGAGGCGGAATTTTGCGGAAAAATCACTGTAATTTTTGTCTGAATCGATCTTGAACGTTACGAAAAGCTCCGCGAAAATTACGGAGCTTTCCGTCAGCTTTTTAAAATTTCTCTCAGTGTGCCCGCTAAATTTAATTCAGTGGTAAGTGCGCAATTCACTTATATTCTGCAGTGAATACTCACTTATTTTGCAGTATATACACACTTATTCGAATCAGTTGCGCACTTACCACTGAATTAAATTTAGAGAACACGAAGCTATTTTGTTCACACCTTCGCAAACGCGCTCCTGAGAATTATCTCTGCTGAGGACATCGCGCATTATTCTGCGATCAGAGACGCTGCATAATCCGCGCCATTCATCAGTGTTTGCGATGGCCGCTCTTGCTTGCAACTTGCTCTCACGTGCGTACCCAAGTTCGAGAGGCCCAAGCTCCTTGCGGTCGGTAAGAGACAATGAGGTAAACAGTACCACGCTGTTGCGGCTTTGCCATGATGATTATAGTTAAACCCTCTGTAATGATCTGCTTCCGTGTGTCTTAGTGTATTTCCTCACGCACCTCGCCTAAGCTCGGCCGAGAGGCCATACGTGCACTAGTGTACGTCGGCATGCAGATTTTGGGGGCTATCCTAACGCCTGGTGCAAATTTTACTTCACTCTTTAGCGCTTAAAATCAATTGTCAAGTTATATAATATTTTAAAATCGCTAGTTTATAATCAGCCAGTAGTTTTATTTTAAAAAATTTCATGTTTTTTATAGGTGGCCTATTTGCTCCGTTATTCTCTGACTAACATGTCAAGTAGTTCGACAGTAATTGATGTAATCAATTTCCTATTTAATCAAATCAATTGTAATTAATTTCGCTAAAAAAAAGATTATTATAACGCTATTGCATTTTAAAATATTTGTACGAAATCATAACATTAAATTGAATTTATATCGACTCTCGATTCAGTGCCTCTGAAAGGTGAAGCTGGCGCAAACCTATTTCCTCGTAATACTGAACTGAAAAATCGCTCGCGAGGACAAAGATTGAAAACGGATTTTTCCAATTTCGCAACGTCACCTGCTCCCTCAGCTCATTCACGATATGTAGCGCCGTTCGAGAGAGACGGCAAGGAGAGGAGAGAGAGAGAGAGGTACCTATACTCGAAGAATTGCAGGAAATTACGCAGACGAAGTCGGGTGCATCGACACGCTGACCGCAACAAATTAATATGAGACTCGCGAGCGTTGATGTCGCGCCCGCCTCGTTTCTCTTTTGCTCCAATTCAGTGACAGTCACAATTGGTCTTTATTTCTCCCTTAGTTATATATATATCAGCTGTTAGCACCGGCAGGGAAGCTGACGAAAATCAATTACAACAATTTGTTTGAATAATTAAAAGTTGCCGAGTGCATGTGGCAAAGTTCATCCAGCTTTTCTATAGGACTTGCACAAGCAATTAAATCTACGTGTCATTCAAATAATCACTTCACTCAAATAAACGTACTAAAATGTTTGTATTAATTTGTCAGTTTAAAAACATGACAAGTAAATTAAAAGTGAATTAATTATGCATTTTATCTCAGATGAATAATTATGCATTTTTAAGTTACTGGATTTAAACTAGTCGCTTCAAGTATAATGCTGGTATTTTTCACACTTTTTGCAAATTGATAATTAAAGAAGCTTTTTACGTCGACTATAACTGAATCCGCCGCGTGTGCATCGTTCGATATGTACGTCCCCTCCAGAAAATTCTGCGCGTGAAATACATAATGCCACATTTAATTCCGCTCGTTTCTTTTTCCCGAAAAGCATTTTACGCGGACTTACGCGCGCGCGCGAGGCGGGAGGAAAAAAGAAGGGCGGTCGCGCCGGTCGAAAAAGGAGCCGCGTCGCGCGCACGTCGCGTAAATTTCGCGCGCGCGGGGAAAGCTCCTTTGTGCTTGCGGCCAACTCGTTTCTCTCCCTTTTTCGGCGGCCCGCCGGTGCGCGCGCTCACTTTTTTTCCCCGCCCCGTATTTCCCCCCGCCGTATCTCCTTCTTGCATTTGTGACGTCGGGAAATAAACCTTGGGTAACGAGCACCTAAATCTCGCTCGGTCAGTCCATGGCGAGCTGCCCCCGGTCTTTTTCCTTTTTACGCGATACGCGCGACTGGAAATATCGATGAAAACATCGCGCGCACTGTATGTTCCCTCGGCAGCCAGCTCGTGTTTTTCCCATTTTTTTTATTTCCTTTTGTTATTTTCCTTTCGCTGCGAGGTGGTGCGATTTATCGGGACGCGTATTCCCGGCGCGAAATCAATGAGCGAAAGAATAAATGCATCTAATTTTTTTTTTAAACTTTGTGTACTCGTTCTGCTTGCTAATGAGAGAATTTATATTGAAAAAGAGAACAAATCGATACGCGGACAACTGAAATGTATAAAGGATTAATGCCATTTTTACCTTTAGATGTTGCATTTACTTGAAAAAATTATAAATAATAAAATATAAATTTCTACTATGAGAAAAAGTCGAAGAAAAAAAACATTAGTTGTCTCAGTCCGTTACATCTGATTAATTGTAAAATTTACTAAAATATTTTTTTATTATTTTTGAAAACTAGATTGATTACCTTGCGAAATTTATCAAATGTTTTTACAACTCACGATCAGATTATATCTCTTTCTTTAAAAAAAATCGCGAATTCAATTGAAAAAGGAAATTTGTTAATTACACAATTTTTCGTTTATACTATAGGATTTGCGTTACATTGAGGTCTATCCTTTGGATACCTTTTTCTCTGCCGTACCTATTAGACCTCACTGCAAGTGATGAAACTTTCCGAAAGCTCAAGTCGACGGCACTAATGGAGAAATCTGGACGCGCACATCTTTTCTCTTTTGTCAAAAGCGAGACGTATAAAACGAAGTTGCGCGAAAGAGACTACGCCAGTAGCAAACTGGTTCAAGGTTGGCTGCGAGGACTGGACTACGGCGAACTTCCGGCAAGCTATTACTTCGCGCGGGGAGTACAGTAAAGCCTCGTAATTATTGCAAAATAAAGAGGAATTTATAGAAACTAATTACACTCGGGATTCGATATTCACGCGGCGCCGGTTTAAAGTTGCCGGCCGGGTCTCCGAAACTTCCGGTTATTTCGACTCCTCCTCTTCCGCGCGAGAGACGCGGAGTTAAGTTTCTCGGCTCCGCGAACTTTGGTAATTCCGCAGGCGAGCTCGACGGAATTTGCATCCTAATGCAGCTGTGCACAGATGAATATAATTACGATCACTTCGTTTGGCCCCGCAAGACAGAGGGAACCAGTCACTCAGTCGGCAGCCCCCTTTCAAACGGCGCCGCGCGTATAATGAATTTTCTCCGATTTTACTGCTCTACATACTTTTCCGAGGGCATCAACGACATCGGCGAAACGAAGGCGGAGGCATTACCGCGCCCGGAGGCTGGGAGTTATCGTCTTGCATTGTCCAAAGTTTTCTGTGTATAATCATTTGAAGAATAGCGATGCAATTGACCCGATTACCCGATCTCATTCCGAACTGATGTGCGTTGCGAGGGAAGCTTTTGAATTTATAATTATTTGCAGCGTTGGCAAAAATTCATTGTACTGCGGATGAATATTTATCATTTCTTTTTTGAAGTACGTGAACGTAAATAGAAGATAAAGATGAAAGCTCTTCGGCTAAGTTTTGTATTCCAGCTTTAAACTTTATACATACAGCTAAATTGAACAAGATTCAGGAAAAATCATAATTTCTCTAATGTTATTTAATAAGTGTAAAAATGAATTTTTCAATTAATAATGCGATTTAAACACTGCATAATAAGGAGAGCAGGTGACTTGCTATAAAGTTATCGTACAGTCGATTTTGTAGTCATAAAAATAATAAAAATAGCTTTAATTTAAACTTAAATAAATTTATATATAAAAATGACTTCAACGAGATAACGGTATTTCATTTAGGGGATAGTGGGGCGTAAGGGTAGGGGGCAAAATGAAACACTATTGGGATCTGACGTGGCAAGGGCAACGTGGTTATACGATCTAGCTAATCATAATCATAAAGGGAGGAGGGGGATCAGACTGCTTCGAATTTGTACTGCTAGAGGGAGAGCGGTCAATGTCAGATCCCAATAGCCCTATAAACCCAGAATTGCAATTCATAAATGTGTAAAAAATTATAGTGTGTACTAAAAACTAGGGAACTTTTTGACCTTGTATTTGCAATAATCGGGTTTGACACTCACTTGGCTCGTCTTCGACTCATGCAAACTCCACATTCGGTCCAAAAAATTGTATTTTTACACATGGTTTACTCTGTTTATACTGTTAGGTAAAATTTATTGGAGTTTAATTTAAAATATTTAGGGCGACTGTATTGTGCAAGGTTTGTATTAACGAAAGAGAAGCGTTGACGTAGAATAAAGCAACTTAAAGCTATACAGAAACAATGTGCATCTTGAATATTGTCTTACCTTGGAATACGATTTTCTTCAGCATGAAACTGTGTACCGTTGTGGAAATAATGCTCAGTTTCGAGTTCACATCCTCCTTTCATACTTTTTCTGAGATTTTCTTACTGACCTATAAATGCATTATTTAAATAAATTATAAAATCATAAAAATTGAAATGAAGAACTTATTGTAAAAAAAACTTATAATTAATATATCAGAATCTAATATCGCTATATTACTTTAAAAAAGTTTATTCCTGAAAAAGAGTAGTTTTCGTTACAAGTACGAGAAAGTCGATTCTCAGAAGTTGTGTTTTTCATTTCGCTATAGGGCGCCAATCGTACTCGCACGTGTAGCGAACAATATTTTATAAACTTTTTTTAGCAAGTATAGCACATACACCTAACAACAGTTTATTAGTGTAGAGAAATAGCAATTTTTAACAGAATCGTGATGGGGATTTTTTTATAATGTTTTCGAGTTGACGATTATTTTTAGCCAGTTTGAACCATTCTGCACAAGCTAAACGGATTTCATTAAAGGGTATATTTTAATTAATATACTAAAAAAAGAAAACTTATGCAAACACGTTATTTTATTACAACTGCAAGTACATTGAGTGCGTAGTTTTACAGTTACATAACAAATTCTAATAATTAAAATGATTTTTCAATACTACAGATCCTGGCATAGGTGTTCTGGTATTATAGTCGCAACAGATGCAGCCAACCATGTTCTTTACAACAATTCCAGATCGGTAATTGAGACCCTCGTCGTAGTTGCATTTGCTGCTCAATTGGGGCGTCGAGCACGTCCTGGCAGTTCTCCTTTCTAGAATGCCAACAAGGCTTCTTCTTTTTTTCTTTAGCTATGTTTCACTCGTTCTCTATTCTCTGCTTTTTTTATTAAATAAAAATGCTCGTTAAGCATGTTTACAGAATTAAAGTAAAATAATTAACAAAATTGCCAGAAATGATGTCTGACAAGTATCCTGTGAAGATAAGCTTTTCGTTATTGTATTTATTACGGTTTGTTATTATATTTATTTCGTGATGTAAACGCTCAAGGAATTCTTTGCCATTATTCATTAAGTATTTTTCAGAAGGGATTCAAAATGCTTTGAAAAATTAATTTTAATGTGGACCTACTAACTTCCACTCCGCGCTATAATACTACTCGTTGACTTGCATTAAAATCGCGATCCAAGTGAATCGGGTACGTTCTCACATCGGGATTCTTGGTTGTGTGCTCCAGAAGAAAACAGATAATTTCTTTAATAACGCTTTTGAAATTCTTACCTCCAAAATTCACCAATTATAGTTTGCTACACAACTAAACTTAGTTTTTTGTTTTAAAACACCCACCAGAAAAACATTTCTATTAAAAATGTTAGTGACGATATTGTCAATCCAAAAATATACATGTAAATCGTGTTTTCTAAATGAGTAAGGCGTAAAGACAGATTTTTAGGTTTAATGAATTTTGTTCTTTGCACTTTACCTCGAATTAAATTATAACTTCTTTGCCTTGCGTTTATTTTAATGCCAGACTCGAGTAATCTTCTCAGTATTAAATCGAATTTAACTGCATAAGGTAAATCCTTTTTAATGACGTAAGTCGTGTAAAAATTACCAATAGCTTCTTTCATCAAGTGAATTCGGAATTTTTCGTGTGTAACTCGATCGTGGGCGACGGTAAGCCAAGCTGAATACTTATCTGTAGCACACGCGACGTTACCATGCTGGAGTAGATTTTCAAAGCACTTATTGAAATTCAAATTTATTGTAGTTTTCTTGGCGAGTCTCTGTTTAATAAGTACTGTTGATTGGTTAAGAGCATCGAACATTTTGTCACCTACTATCAACGTTAAATTGCTTTCATCCAATTCCTCTAATGTGTTAACTACTGAGTTATAACGAGGTGCAGTTAAAAATTTGATAAGTCGACCTTCGAAGATGCACAGTACAATTATTGCGAAAATTATGTAAGTTAAACGTATGATGCGATCGTAAGTGTCTGTACCAATTCGTAAGAATTGCTGATGAAGAACAAGATTCCACATGGTAAGTACAGGATGGCGTTCTTTCCGTAGGTACAGGTAAAGTGAAAGAAATGGAGCCGGTATGAGAGCAATTAGAGTTTTCAGATAAAAATGAGTTCTATCAAGTATGTATACTGATGATCTCATTGGATGTGTTGGTACTATGGCAACATAGTCACCGCTGTTGTATGGATATAAAAATTGTAGTTCACGATCAGCTGCTATTGTGTACATGTAACGACTGTTACCTAACATTTCTGATCTGCAATATTTTATGGATTGTTTTTTATAAAATATTTTCTATAATACTGCTTTTTTTCATAAATGATTAAGTGTGTAATTTTTGGTGCACTAACCTGTTCAGAAGAAGGTCTCCGATCAAACCCACATCTTTTCCATCAGGCAACTTTTTTTGATAGTTTGCGGCAGTCAAATTATCAGACAATAATTTTAGAGTGAAATTCATTTGTTCAATTAATACTTTGATAAAATGAACATCTTCTCCACTTTCCATTTCTGTATTATTATTTTTCAAATATACGTACGGAGGCTTTTCGAACAATGATATAGATATTGGATAACCGTTTAGATCTGTGAACTTGTCTGGAAACCATACATCATTTTTCTCTATATTATATATATTTCCATATTTGCTCTTGCTCATTGTTGAAAATGGATTGAAACTGAATAGGTCAAAATTAGTTGAGTTTTTATTAAATGCAATCAATACGACATTAGCTGCATTATTCATCCAAAAACTTTCGAAAAATTTGTACATCAATTCAAGTGCTATCGACGTTGAAAACAATTCTCTGAGCGAACCATTTCTAAGACATCTTAAATTTCTGTAACTTAAGTTTTCGTAAGATCCGGTTCCTGCAATCCACACAGTGAATTTTGCACTTGGATTCCATTTATCTCCGATTCCATTTTTCCATTCCAGAACATTCACATCACTTAAATCATTGAATATTCCTACGGCTTGATGTATTTTACTTTGGTTAAACGAAGTAAATTTTGTTAAATCATATTCAGAATGAAATAAAACTATTGGCACCTTTTTAGCATATGAATTTAAAATCAAGTTTGACCATTCTATGTTTACCTAAAATAATATTCATGACTGTATAAAATGATAACGTTAAACTTACGTAGATTTATTCATAAACGTTTACCTTTTTGTGGATGAAAACGTGATAGAAAGAATGATCCATAACTTTTTCATGTATTTGAATATCAATCAATGTATTAATTTTTTGTAAATAATCCTTTATTGCAAAACTGTACTCTCCCATTGCTTGACAAAACGTCCAAGTTAGAAGTACGAGTAACTTGCACCGTCCTCTACCTGGCATATTGGAAAACTGAATGAGTGAAACACAGTGTTCGAATTTTACTATTTTTTTTTACTCAAGAAAATGCAAGTCATTCTTAATTCTCACAAATTGTTTACCGTCGGTAGATTTACTTAGATAGAGTTGTTAGATTAAAAGTTACTTGGTAAAAAGATTTAGTGAATGAAGCGTTCTTATCAATGATTTTATCAAAATCCATTTCCAAATCAATTGGTAAGAACGAGGTATTATATTGTAATGCAGAAAAAATCTTAATGCATCAGTTAAGATCAACTTAACTATAAACAAATATGTAAATAATGCGACATTTATTATAATGATTTAATATCGTATTAATTTAATGCAGTATAAAACTAATTTCTAAAAATTTCGTTGAATTAAAACAAATATCAAAAGTTTACTTTCTACTTCATATAATTTACTTCTTTCTTTTTAATAATCTTAATATTTTCATCGAGCAATTTTTTCGTTTTATACATGTAATTATAATTTCAATAAGAAATGTTAATGTTGCTGCTGTAAGACCAAAAAAGAGCCCGAAAAATGTTATTTTAAAATACGAAAGAGGCAGTGGTCCTTTTTCATAAATTGGTGCAACAGGCATCAGTCCGTATTTTTGCCAACTATCTCTTCCCCATTTACCAAAAAACCCATTTTCATAAAATTGAAAAACGATAAAGTGTAGCAATTTTTTAAATGGAAACCCGTCTTTCACAATGTAAGTTACCCAGGAATCACTTAGTGGCTCTTTTACAATGTGGGCACTTGGATCTATCGATAATAATTCTCTAAAGTAATACATTCCAAAGGTCTTATCTGCTGCACACGAAATATTTTGATATTTTTGAAATTCTTCATAACAGTCGTGTAGTTTTAGTATTACACTAGCTCTTTCTCCTAATTTCCTTTTATAATCGTCTTCAGAACTTTTCAGAGGAATAAGCATGGCTTCTCCAACTTTTATTTCAAGCTGGCTATCGTATAATTCTCTAAGAGTATTAATGTCAGATTCTGGACTGCAAATAATTAATAATAATTACTAATATGAAGAGATTTTTATAGATAATATGTAAGTGTTTTCTCATAGAGATCATTGCATTTGAATCTTTTTGATAACAGACCAAAAAAAGAAAAAAATAGTACACATTTTTTGAGCAATTGTTTAAATAATCTTACTTAGGCGTGCTTAAGTATTCATATACCGCTCCCTGGTATAATGAAGAAATAATTGTAGCCCATAGTATCCAAGTTAGACGGATGCATCTATCACAATAACTATTACCAAATTTTCTAAAATGCTGGTACATCAACAAATACCAGCTTGTTAAAATATAATTTTTGTCCTTTTTAAAATAAAGGTAAATCGCCAAGAAGCTCAATGTTGCAAAAGTCATTATATAAAAAGGATTTTTTAAATGATGATAAAACCGAACAATAAGTTTTGTTCCCATATTTTTTGGAACTATGGCAATGTAATCAGCCAAGAAGAATGGCGTAATAAATTCTACTTGTTTTTCAATTGCCAAATTAATGTAAAGGGCATTTCCTAGCATTTCAGACCTGTAAATAAAATTTCCTTTTATTAACAATTGGACAATAAGAGGAGAAAGTGAGCTATTTCTAGTAATTAAGCAATAAAATATTCCTTACTTTTTTATTATAAGATCACCTATTGGCCCTTCTTCAGTTCCATTTCTCAATTGAACAACATAGTCATTTGCATCTGCTTTAGAAGTTACTAAAATCGGCGTAAAGTTATATTTGAACGCCATAGCTTTTAATACTTCGACTTCGGTACCATCTAATAATAAATTGTTATTGGACAGTACACTGTACGGTGGGCGGTGATACATTGATATTTTTATTTCATAACCGTACAAATTTTTCATCTTATTTGTAAAAAAATCGTCATCTTCTGTCAATGTGAACATTCGACCACGTTTCTTCGAGTCACCAAGAAAAAATGGATTGTAACTGTAAAGTTTGTATTCTGACGTTTTCTTATCTTGAATAATAATCACAACGTTCATGCATTCGTGGTTCCAAAATCTTCGAAACAAATTTTCTATACTGCTAGTGGAAGATCTGAAGTAAAAATATACACAATTTTAGTACAATCAATGAATAAATATTTTATTTCATAAATACTTTACTTACTGGTGCGTTATCCATACAATTATTTTTGACCTAGGATTCCATCTTTTATTGAAATAATTTACCCACATATTCAAATCAACATCAGTAGTTTGTGAATAAATTCCAATGACACATGTTGTTTTGAAATGATGATGGGTGCTAAAAGTGGGCAACACTTCGCGTGCACTGTGTAAAACTACAGGTAAATTATTCGTGTATAATCGGATTATTCCATTTATTCGTTCGGTATCCACCTGCAAACGTATGTTACGTTTGTTCTACAGCTTTGCCAAATCACAAAGAATTTAAATTTTTTTTAAAATTATTTATATAACTTACATTATCAGCCACAATCACATCGAGTAATGAATATTTAGCAAACAACTCTACATGTTTTTTTGGCAAATTATTTAGTAATTTAAAGTTTGATAAAAACATTCTTTGTGCCCTTGGATCCTTCACTTTAGTCGTCATATTGCACTGCTCGGTGAAAAGCAATAGACAAGCAAAAAAAATAAACTTTGAAAATATAAGCATTTCTAGTGTATTCTGTTCACTACAGTGGTTGTTGCGCCACTGCGTGAATACAAAACAAAAGTTCCGTTTCTCAGTTCACGTGGCTTAATTAATCGATTCAGGAACTAAATTGACTGATACTATGTATTGCTCAAAGATAAGATTTGCCACTACGACAAAAACACCATAAAGTAGGGACAGAGATAATCTAAACAAAATATTTGCTAATGTAAAGTTACACTCGTTTAATGAAAAAAAGAGCTTTCTAGGTACGGTAACGTAATAAACAGCTCATCATTATCTACATTATCTTGAGAGCTATTAGGGAGTAGGACAATTTGTCGCGTGACTCGAATTATTAGAAAAAAACTATGTAAATTTTTTTCGGAATACATCACTTATCCATTAGGCGTGAAATATATTTCTTTATCGTAAAAAAACAGGAATTAAAAAAACAGTTTTGGAGCGGAACTATGACAGACAACTGCATAGATATGACGAATAAATAATCGTAAAAATTGACGCGCAACAAACTTGAAGTAACGTATTAAAAGCTATGTGACGATTTTTATTCGCAGATAGTTCATTTGTGCAGACTGCGACCTGGAGAGGAAGAGCTTTGAGCCAACTAGCACTAAATTTTTGGTCATCTGCCAAAATTCAAATCGATGCCGAAGCATATTAAGGTCGATTCACGTAAGTATTTTTTAGATACGGGCCAAACAAGCGCGCATCTGCTGACTCTTCACTATCTTTGCGACTGTTGCAGCCTTTGTAAGACTGAAATAACAATTCTTCAGGATACTTATACTAGACGATACCAAAATAACCCACTTTACCTTTTCATTTGCGATTTCAATTACTCACATTAATACAGTTGAGAATTTAAAGCTGAAATAGTCTTTTCAAACATTTAAAAAAACATAATTCAGTTTTGCCCTAAAAAAACAATGAAAGGGGTTGAATAAAAACACTGTAATTTGCTTATATCTCGCAGAAAGAAAACTGCGTTAACAGAGTTTAACGAAGCGCGAGCTCTTTGGCAGAATCCGCGGATGCACATTGCGCCCCGGTGTCGTCTCAAGATTCATCGAGCGTTATGAAGTGGTTACGCGGTCTGGAAACATTCTGCATAACATTGCTCTCGTAGGAGGGCCCCGATGTGCTGGCGCGCCAGCAGCGGCCCCTAACCGCTAATTCGTTTCATGAGGTGCAGCTCAAAGGATTTCGTAATATTTCAAACTGCCGCTGAATGCTCATAAATTAATAAATTTAAATTCATTTTGGTAACTCTTGTTTACGTTTCCCTTTGTTGGGTTTGCACTTTACACCAATGTTTCACAAACAGTGGATGCTGTTAGCCGTAATGGTTATTTGTCCACACAGAATAATTGAAATTAGATAAGTAAATTGAAATTTGATTGAAGTCATTTTGAAGAATAAAGGAGAGTTTTCATTGTAGTAAATGTGTAATTCAGTAAAAAATGCAATATGTAATAAGCTTCACGATTTATTTGAGCGTGTAAAGCAAAAAAAGCAACCGACAGCGACAGCGAAAAAGATTTAATGTTTTATACAAGCAAAGGGGGTTTACATGTAAAATGAAAAGAGAAAAAAGTGGATGAAAAAAACTGCGCGTGTATATCTGAGTACTAAACGGTATTGCTATGTGTTTGTGAAATTTACGTGAGTCTTCTCCTCTCTTTTTCACCACCTCTTGATATCTGCCTATCTTTTTCTCCTTTCTATCTCTTTTTCTGTATTTTCTTCTGTAAGAGTTGCTAGGCGACAAGACCGTACCGCGAGCAAAGCCGGGAACATTGATTACGTCATCTAGGACGTCACGCATAGCACTACCCACGCAACAGTCTTCTCCAACTTTAAAAGAGATATAATTTAATTGCATTTTTTAATGACAATGTGAAAATGGATCAATATAAGTTAACCATAAGTTCACTGAGCAGCTGTACTTGAATTATTAAACATTTCCAATAAAATACTTTTTAATCTTCGATCAAAGATCAGAATTTTTAATTAAAACTACTGAAACGTTGAAGTGCACTTTAAATTCCAACTTCTTAATGCATTTTTTAAAGCTTGGAAATGTAAGTATCGATTTGGGTTTAAAAAAAAAATGTTCTTCGCCAATAAGCCGAGCATATAATCTCTGGAAAAGTGTGTCACCCTAAGTATGAGCGGATTTATACACGGTTAGAAGAAGAATAAATGGTCCTTAGCGGATCTTTTCAAAATCTAAAACTGTGATCAAACATTTCTTTCCGTTCTTCTCCGTTTTACGAGGGCGAGCTTTGTGGCTTTAAGGGCGACCCTTCAACGTTCATCCCTCATATAAAGCTTCCTAATAATACTTTATACAGCGCTTGTTGGAAGAAAAAGTCGCGATTGCGTTCTTTTCTTATCATTATTTTCGGATCAAATAAGGCCTTGATGAAGTTTACAATATACATTTTGGATTGAAATTCTAATTCGATTATCGATATAAGTGACTATTATTCCAAAGAAACTAGAGAATAAATTATTGATAATAACATCAATCTTTTACAATCCTTAGACGTTACTTCAAATATAATATTGACAGCAAAATCTAGCGGTAAAATCATGTATCGATGTGCGCGTACATTGTAGAACGGGGAAGAAAATAGTGCAGCATAAAAGAACAACCGGCTGAAATGTTCATGCTCGCAAAGCGAATTTTTTTAACGACCCGCAGTTACAATTGGAGAGAAGGAAGTTACCACGAGCGACAAGCGCTAACCGTGTCTCTGGTGGACGGTAGGTGGGGGATTGCAAAGATGGCAGATTTATCGAGTGGCGCGAGCTCCTTCCTCATACAACCGAATCGCGGTGTGTGTACCCGTACTCCCCTTCCTTCTTGCTCCTGCAATTTTATTCGTGGCCCAGTTTTGCTCGCCGCTGGCTTGATACTCGATAGATTTGAATTTCCGACGTATAAGATATATGGGAGTGTGCTCTCTTTTTTCGTAACATCCGAAATGCTATTCATCGGAGAAGAGACGGCTTATACGATCGGCGCATCAATAATGAACGCTATTCTAGTATTTTCATTCAATTTCTGCTACCTTCCTCGTGGATACCGAAATTTTTAACGATTTTATCGAATCTTCTTTCAGGCAGATCTTTAGAACCGAAGTTCCAAAGATCGCATCGTCGAAGTAAATGAATCGTTCGCTTAAAATTAATTTGAATTATCCATTAAAAAAAATAGAGTCGTACTCTCTAAATTTAATTCAGTGATAAGTCCGAAACTCATCCGAAAAAAGTGTATATACACTACAAAATAAGTGGATACTGTGAATAGTCACTAATTTTGCAGTGTATATACACTTTTTTCGTATCAGTTGCGGACTTATCACTGAATAAAA